>KE372647.1:308590-319814 GCA_000418225.1 Zizania latifolia | reverse complement strand
ATTAATTATAGTTGTTTTTCAGCACGGCTATGCTATGGGAAACCCGATGTTCATGATGCCGTTGGAATTTTGTTAGGGGTGCAGGGAAAACTAGTACTCGTAATAGTCTATTACTAGTACTACAAGTGCAATATAATAAGTTTTAAGTTTATATATATATTAAAGAGATTAATAAAAATATCATATTATTTTTTATGAAATGTATGATAGTAATTAGATAGAGTAATGAGTAATAACTTTTGAGTAGTAAGTATCTTGACATAAAAGTTAAGGATAAATTTTGATCTGTTGTCATTTCAGTCGGCAGGTAACGTCACTTGTTCAGATTTATCCTATCTAATCCGGGTTCGGAATAACAATATAGTACTCATTATTATCTTCACAATTCATTAGCATCTTTTTTCACATGATTGCGGTTCATACTGCTACTGGTAATTCACATCTCGGCGGTCCTGTTTGAGAGGTTAATAGGTGAAAAAGCAGCAGAATAGTATTTAACTGTTATTTTTCTTCATATTTTAAATAGTTTATTTGTTGCTTTTGTATTATTAAGTTTTGCAATCTAATATAATAATTTGAATTGTTTGAAAGAGTTATAAAATTCAGTAAATAGTTGGTTCCGTAATCTTTCTTAAGACCACTCATGACCATAAAAGATTACTTAGGAGTACAACCCTCTAAACAGCAACTGCGGAGCTAATGACTCATCGCCTGCCGCACGATCTAGGAATGGACGGTTCAGATCGCACGCGAGTCCAGATTTTTGTGCCTGAGGTCTCTGCTTGCAAGCAGCAAGTGTGTCATCTTATCCGCTCCGCACGCTGGAGAATTTTTTTTTTGTCTCGCTGAGCTCAAACGGCCACGAAATGGCGCCGGCCGTCGCCGCCGCCACCTTCCCCTTCCGCCTCTTCTCCATCGAGGCCCGCCGGAACAGTAAGGGCTCCCGGGGCAAGCGGAGCGCCGCTAGGCCGCTCAAGTCCTCCCCTCCTCCTCCTCCCTCCGCGTCGTCCAACGGCGGCGGCGGTGCCACTACCTTCACTCGCCTCCCGCTCCGCGACGCCCCCGCCTCCGTGGAGGTGACGCTGGACCGATTCCCAACTGCCAATCCCGAACCCAAAGCTCCCACCTTTACTAGCCGGAATGGCGAGCGCTTGGGCGACGACGACGACGACGAAGAGGAGGACGAGGTGGAGTTTGGCCACCCTGGGGCTACCACCTTTGCTCGGCTTCCTCTACGAGACTCCCCGGACGGCGGAGATCGCACCATTGGTCAATTCGATGCGCGCGCGGCCATTCAGGAGGGCATGAGAAGTCGCGCCGTTTCACGTCAAATGGTCGAACACCTTGACGAGGGGGAGGAGGAGGAGGAGGAGCAAGTTGTCAGCCGCTTGGACATCTTCGAGGGAACAAAGGGCAGGGAAGCTCGAGAATTTTTACCCGACGAGGATGATGACGACGACGTCGTGGTGTTCGACCCGGACTACGACGGCGACAGCGACGACGAGGAATTCGGCGCTATTGCGATCGAGCAGAGTCCACAAGGTGACGCCATCTCTGTCGCGGAGCTGGAAGAAGTAGAGTACGATGATGACGAGGAGGACGGCGACGACGCGGAGGTTGTACTGTTCCACTCAGACGACGGCGACGACGCGGAGGTTGTACTGTTCTACTCAGACGACGAAGAGGAGGACGACGACGATGTGTTTGAAGGCAACGGCGACGACAACGATGAGCAAGAGGAGAACGGGGAGGCGAAGGAGAAGGGCGTACCGGCCGTGATGCGGTGCTTCGACACGGCTAAGATATTCGCCAAGGCCGGCGACGGCGGGAACGGCGTGGTGGCCTTTCGGCGAGAGAAGTACGTCCCGTACGGAGGTCCCTCGGGCGGCGACGGCGGCCGCGGGGGCAACGTGTACGTGGAGGTGGACGGGGAGATGAACTCGCTCCTGCCGTTCCGCAAGTCGGTGCACTTCCGCGCCGGCCGCGGCGGGCACGGGCAGGGCAAGCAGCAGGCCGGGGCAAAGGGCGAGGACGTCGTGGTGAAGGTGCCGCCGGGAACGGTGGTGCGCTCTTCTGGCGGCGACGTGGACCTGCTTGAGCTCATGAATCCTGGGCAGCGCGCGCTGCTTCTCCCTGGCGGCCGCGGCGGCCGTGGCAATGCCGCATTCAAGTCCGGGACAAACAAGGTGCCCAAGATCGCAGAGAAGGGGGAGCAAGGTCCAGAAATGTATGTTCTTTGCTTCCCTCTACTGTGAATGATTATTACCCATGCTTCTTTAGTTAGTTATGCAGTGAATTTCTGAGTTCTGACAGATGTTAAATTAGCCATTTAGCCTTTGCAAATGCAAACCATTATTTTCAATTACTTTTGGAGATAGCCAAGGTAATTGCCCATTGTCATCGGAATATATTATACGAATGAGTTTCATTGAAGTGGCATGAAACTCCACGTTTGAGATTAGAATGTAAATTGCAGTAAAGAATCCATTCGTCATCATCTAAGGCGATTACCGTCAAATAAATTGAGCTCTAGCTATAATTTAGGATCCTGAATCTTGAAATAACAACTATAACTCTCAGGTCTGATAGCCTGCAATGCTTTCTGTGCTAGTTTTATCATAATTTCATTGATGTTTTTCTCGATAACTTAGGGCTGTATTACCTGAGCTACCTGTCTTTTTTTCTAACATTACCTACATTTTGGGATTTGGCGGCTGTCAGGTGGCTAGATTTGGAGCTGAAATTGGTTGCTGATGTGGGGATTGTGGGCGCTCCAAATGCTGGAAAGAGCACCCTTTTGAGTGTTATTAGTGCAGCCAAACCTACTATAGCCAATTACCCTTTTACAACATTACTACCAAATCTTGGAGTAGTCTCATTAGATTTTGATGCTACAATGGTAGTTGCAGACCTTCCTGGACTACTGGAAGGTGCCCATCGCGGATATGGTTTGGGCCATGAGTTTTTGAGGCATAGTGAGAGATGTTCAGTGTTGGTATGTTCCTTTTCTTTTTCTCTCCTCCCTCCATTATCCAAGTCCACATCTCTTGTGTTATGGCTATCTTACTTCTCGAATGTATGAATGACTTGCTGTTTTTTGTTTTCCTTCTGGTTGGGTTCTTAGGTTCATGTTGTTGACGGATCAGGACAACAGCCTGAATATGAGTTTGAGGCTGTTCGTTTGGAACTGGAGCTATTTAGCCCATCACTGATTGGCAAACCTTATATAGTGGTGTATAATAAGATGGATCTCCCAGAGGCATCTGAGAGATGGAATAAATTCCAGGAAAAGCTACGTGCTCAAGGCATTACGCCTTACTGCATTAGTGCAATGAACAGGCAAGGAACACAGGATGTTGTTAATTCTGCCTACAAGGTTCTGCAGAAAGAGAAGCAAAGGATGAAAGACGACGAAGGTTTTTCTATACCCTACCCTATGTTTTCTGTGAAATTGTGGTAGTATGGAAGTGGTCTTTAACTTACTCTAGCTGTTTCCAATTTTAGATTAAATGCATGTGTTACTTCCACTATCTACGCTGAAGTAGTGTTCTTACTAGCATTTGTCTTATATTATCATGGTTAACACTTATACATAGCCGTATTATCTTATATTACTGCATGTTTCTGCAGAATGCAATGGACCGGAAAATCTGAATCACGTGGCTGATGCAATAAAAAGGGAAAGGAGAGCTGCCATGAATGAATTTGAGATTTTTCATGATAAGGGCAGGAATACATGGAATGTTGCTGGAGCTGGAATTGAACGTTTTGTTCAGATGACTAATTGGCAGTAAGTAGTTTGTTTTTCCAGTGCTTGCCTGTTGCTCTCTGCAAGATCATTCTCAAAAATCTCAAAAAAATTAACAGACTGCATTACTGGTTGTTTATCTAAGTTGACCTCTTCTAGCATTACCAATTAAGCAGTAACTACAACACCAAACGTAATAATATCTGATCTCTTCTCCCAATGCAGGTATTCAGAATCCTTAAAACGATTTCAGCATGCTTTAGAGGCATGCGGTGTAAACAGAACTCTCATCAAACGTGGAGTTAAAGAGGGAGACACGGTAGTTGTTGGTGAGGTATGTATGCCTATGCCATGAACAAAACATCGTCAATGTCTCGCATACAGACAGGTGGTCTTACAAATGGAATCGTCAGATTTGCTAAGATAATATTTTTGTGCAGATGGAAATGGTTTGGACAGATGGGCCTAATAGGACCAGCTCATCAAAGACAAAGAACTCAAAAGATGGTTCTGTCAGATGGCCTGAATTCGGCTAGATCAAGCAATGATTCACCATAGCAGCAGGGGTGACTTCACTGAAATGTTTGCACAGGCTTACAATGTAATGCTGCACTATGGCAACAACAAGCTAATCATTACAAAGGCTAGTTGCTCCAATTGAAACACATTCAACACCTGTAGAAGTGATAATTTGTGCTACCTGACAACAACATGAGAATTTTGCAGAGGGGGAGGATTTTGCAGGATTGCTCTGCCATCCTCTGCAATAGTGGCTATTTGTAGATGACATTCTTCAGCCATTAGGAAGTCAGAATACTTTCTATGATTTTTTCTACATTTTTTAAAATGATCGGTTTTTGATATAAACTGGTATGTTATTGTGGTTAATTGACCAGTTATCAACACCAAACTAGATGTAAACCGGCATCAGCAACCGGCGGTGTTGTAACTTGTAAAGGTGCGATTGTAGTGTCAACGACGATTCAGCAGTCAATTTTAAGAAGTACGTCGTGAATGTGAAGAGGAATTTTGTCGGACCACCTTCAGAATTTTGCATGTTATATGCATTGCATTCATCAAAAAAAAATCTTTTGAAGCCTTTAGAAGAGCTGATAGTGTAAACTAGAAGTAAGGATAGTGCCATTGGATATTGGATTTGTTTCCTCCAGGCTCCCTTGTACTCCAAATTACTAAAAAAATTTACGAAATCAAATCCGATTTATGCAGTTGATGAAATGCCCATGTGGTGAGTCAATTTAAGTTTAACAGTTCAAATAAGTTATTATCAAAAAACTTTGAGAAACTCAATGTCATGTTTTAAATGGTTTTTGAATTTTCAACTTATTTTTTATAGTATGTTGAAAATATTATATTACCTTTGAAATTATTTTATTTTATGTTTACTTGATAATATCATTATTTGAGATAAAATTTTTACATTAGATAAGTAAAAAATCCAAATAAACTTGGAAAGCTTTAAAATATGAGTTTTTTCACTAGCAGAATGTAACAT
Source organism: Zizania latifolia (assembly GCA_000418225.1). Taxonomy (NCBI): domain Eukaryota; kingdom Viridiplantae; phylum Streptophyta; class Magnoliopsida; order Poales; family Poaceae; genus Zizania; species Zizania latifolia. The sequence goes on along the minus strand of KE372647.1, from coordinate 314,553 downwards.
ATGTTTATAACTTATTTGAATAATAAATTTTGTTTTCTAATAACTTATAATTTTTTAAGCCGGTTCGATCTGAATCTCAGCCGGACATACGCGAGAACCTGAAGAAGCATCTCAAGTACCTGACGAAATGGTTGCTTGGTTGACCCTTGTCCGTTCAAGCTAAGTGTCAAATGCTGCCTCCTTATCTCTTCTGAAATTCTCAATCCATCTCTCGCTCTGTCTCAGTATACTTGCGTATGTACTAATTAATGTACTTCTCGCGGCAACACTCGTCTAGTTCTTCACACAAGTGTAATACTGTAATTGCAGACCAGTGCTAGCTTAAATGGAATCGAATTGAAGTATTGAACCAGGTTATGGATTAATTAAGCTGCCAGAAATTAACCAAGCAATATATCATATTATCATGCATGGATGCGTGAATATAATTAGGTGCTAGTAATTGCTAATATAAAATATGATATGCGGCCTAAGTACATATATATGAAGAATTAGCTGACTAGCTATGGCGCCAAGCCGCCAAGCCACTCTTCTTCTTGCTCTACTGCTAGCTGCTGCTGCTGCTGTACTACTCTCGCTTCAAGCTGACCTCAAGTTCTCAGCTCGATCGCGCGATCTCGAAGCTGCGGGCATATGACACTGATCTGCATGATCGATCGCAAGGTGCGTGATTAATGGTGGTGCAACTCGATCATCCTATTCAGTGGGACAGGAAGCTGAAGGGAGAGTAGGAGTCCGAACCCTGGGACGACGCGACCATGTCGGCGCCGCCGCCGCTCGAAGGGAGCCCGCGGGCGCCGAGCTGGTCGGCGTCGCCGGCGCCGCCCCAGAACCCGGCGACCATCTGGGCCAGGTCGTCGACGTCCTCACGGAACCCCATCATCCCGTAGGCGTCGGCGTCGGAGTAGCGCCGCATGTCCTGATCGGCCGCCGCGCCACCCCTCGGCCGGAGGCAGCTCTCCGGCACCACGCTGCTCAGGTACCCGGAATTGTCGTCGGCGCTGGAGAAGAGGAGGTCGTGGCCGGCGTTCCTATCCAACAGCGACGACGACGCGCTGGAGTGGTGACCTACAGGGACCAATACCGGCATCGTCGAGCACTCGCCGGCGGAGGAAGCCCCGGCCGACGGAGCCTGGCAGTGGGGGCCGTACGATCCAATGTGCGGCGCCGCGCCCACCGCGTGCTGGTGGCCGTGGGCGCCGTACTGCATGGACGACGGCGCGAGGAACGGCTGGTAGCTGTACGCGGTGTGCGTGTAGGCGAAGTTGGTGCGCACCTGCGCACCCTTCATGGACAGCGCGGCGCGGTCGTAGGCCAGCGCCGCCTCCTGCGCCGTGTCGAACGTGCCCAGCCAATGCCGCTCCTTAGTTGTCGGGTCGCGTATCTCGGCGGCGTACCTGCCCCACGGCCGGCGCCGCACGCCGAGGAACCGGACGGGCTCCTGCGTGCGCAGCCGTCCCCTCCCCGCCGGCGGCGGACGCTCGCACGGCGACGACGGCGGGGACAGCTGCGGCTGCTCGGAGAACGCCATGAGGCTGGCCTGACCGCTGCTGCGAGTGTTCATGGCAATGCAAGAGTGACTGAAACTGAGCTAGACTACTTGAGCTAGGTATGAGCTAGCTTAGCTTGAGGTGTTAGTGAGCTTGTTTGTAGAGCTCACTGGGGAGGGAGGGAGGGAGGGGTGGTATTTAAATGGAGAGGAGTACTCCTTTAGGATAGGATGATATCATGGTATGCATGCACTAGTGAAGTGCTTTGAAAAATCCGAATTGTTTATTTATAAGGAGGGTGTCATTTATTTGACAATTAAGTACTGCTATGTAAAAAAGAAAAAATATTTAAAACAGTTTATATATATTTAGAAAAGAGTTGAGAAGATTAAAATCGCTATGGAAATTTATTGTTTTGCTGTGTGCTCTTTTGTCTACTTCTTTGCCGAGTGCATTTGCGAATTTTCACATAGTGCATTTCTTCGCTAAGTGCCTTTTCTGCTTCTTTACCGAGTGTAATTGTTTGCCGAGTGCATTCTCTAGACACTCAATGTATCTGGCTGTTTGTCAAGTGCCCGGAGGAATACACTCGCAAATAATTCAACATTCGGCAAAGAAGCTGTTTCTGGTAGTGAATGATCATATAAGAAATTAGAGGGGGTATTACATCTATAGCTATTGTGGTACATGTCAAAATGCTACACGATAATGTGCATTTTTTACAGGCAATATGGTTCTTCTTTCCTAGTATCCATGTGCTTGCATTGCTTGCGAACTACATGCATGCATGCAAGCAAGCTAAAAAGATCCAACAAATCGAGAGAGAGAAAGCTATTTGTCTCTCGCGCTGCATATTTGCAAACGTAAGAAACTTTGAAATGGAGTGGTTAGCTAGCTAGCTTGCACTCAAAACTAGATGAACAAACAGTGTGTGAAATGTGTAGAAGCTAGGCAATATTCTTTCTCATGGCATTCCATGTTAATATTTTGGTATATTTCTTTTTGGTTCCATGCATGCAACCTTGAGTGACTGACGTGAGGTGAGGGGTCCAGTGGCTCTCCCCTCTTTGACTCCTTTTCTAGTGAAGCTAATTGCTTTGTTTAATTTGCATGAGCTATAGCTAGACAAATGCTTGGGCAATGATCATTGTCCCTCTCAATCTTCCCCATTGGATTTAATTATGCTGATACTCTCTTCACAATGGACATTCTACAGATTAGTGCACATGTGCATGCCGGTGTTAACTAGGTTCAAATGAGAACAAATCCAAAGGAGTGATATTAAATCAGGAAACAAGAGAACTATCCCTTTCTTGTCTCTATAGAGCCCATTTTAATAATAAATTTCCGCTCTTCTATTCTAGAGTTAAGTGGTGTTTAATCTTTTGTCTCATTTCATGTATATAACAACTAGGTATAGGACCACATGTCATGCACGTATATGAGAGTAAAAGAGTAAATATCACTAACTTACAACTTATGTCTGGCATAAGAGAAAATCTCTCTTTTAATAAACATAATGGATGCCTTTCTAGAGTCAAGAGAAAGAGAGAGCGCCAAATCAGGTGAGGTAGGCTGAAAGTGTTTTAGTGTAGTTATATCACCTTAATGTAATGTAATTGATTGAGTTCAATAAAAATTTTCATTATCTTAAAAAATCAGGTCGAGGTAATGCATCCTATATGATGTAGCAACATCAACTCGACCGACTGTTTAGTTTGTGCCATGTGAGGTTTATGCAAAACAACTGAGGTGGATACTACTATTCACCGACCTAATTAATTTTTCCTCGAAAAATTAAATTAGCTGCGTAACATCTTGTAAAAAACTTTCCAAGCAGAAAAAACATCATTAATTTTTATTTTATATCAATCTGTGGTTTATTAGGAAGAAAATGTCCACTATTTACATTGATTGAGAATAATTCAGAGAAATGGATCAGTCCTCTTAATAAAAGCCATCACTGTTAACTCATCAGCTTAGTTTAGAGTTTGGAGCATCTGGAAAAGGCTGTTCCTCAAGTGTACAATGTATTGACTTCCATCCCCCATGAGGACAATGAAAATTTGGGTTCTTATGAAGAGCTGCATCTGGGGCAATTCTAGCATCTAATGCCATAGCTTGTACAAATGCAGTTAACTATACAAGAGGAGAGCTACATGTGTAGAGTGCATGCATGCCATGAGATCTTATCTGATGGCCTTGACTTCCCCTACCATCCTGTGTGTGAATTTGGCAGATGTTGGTCTGTGAAATGCAAGATGGCCACCAGATGGGGTCAGGTCAAGCCCTAGCTAGGCATCTGAAAAGGTGTGAGGAGAAAGGGAGTTGGAGCACAATCTAAGGATAGGGAGGCTCCACACAATGGGCTTGACAAGGTGTACTAGAGATGTAAGTTAGTTGATTTGCACAGACCAAAACTAGCAATTATGATGGAACAAGCACAGCACACAAGACACATGTTCTTGTCCATTCCATAGAGTCACCCGGGTTTTTGGGGTGGCCTTTGCACTACTTTGACTTTAGACTTCCTTATAGAAGGAACAAGGGTTGTGGAAAAACATATATATATATATAAATAACTCGACCGACGGAAAAATGGCTGCCGAGAAAGACCATGAACTCTGGTCTCTATAAGTTCTTAGCCTGTGTTTTGAGGTCCTGCTCTTTACGATGGCTCATCCCATACACGAGTGTCCACCCTCTGTAGATTTAACATGTGTTTTTAAAGGATTAACCAAACCTAAAATTCGCTCCTACAAAGAGTCAAACCTAAAACCTAAAATTGAACAGGGTTATTGTAAATTGTAATGTCAAATAGTTCAATCTCACAGTGCTGGTGCCTGTGTGATTAATTAAACAAGCGACCAGGTAACAGCATCGGCTGATCTGAGATTTGGGGTGTGAGTAAAGCTAAGCAGTGCCCAGCTTTTGGGCGAGTTCTTGCCAGGATTCGAGATGAACGGCAGTGCAGTGTGAGATGTAATCCCAGCTCGACACACAAAAGGGAGGAATGGATGGAAGCAGGAAGACCCTACTACTGTTGCACAGGCTACATAACACTGGGAGTGATGGTTTTTAGGATGTTGTTGACTCCTGCAGAGAACACTATGGAGTATGGACTATAAACATTATTCCCTATTTTTTGTAAATGATGTTTTAGAGAGTGCAGTCTCCAAGCAATAACTCTGTTATTGCAAAATTACATAATACTAGAATATATTCAAAATATTTTCCACAACAAAGCCATGTGTATCATTGTCAACTAGCTCACCGAGATATTTCAGTGCCATGGATTTATAACCAGAGGATGTCTATCTGGTTTACCAAGACAGTACATAGACCTTGATTTATCGAGACGAGTAGAATATGAAATGGCAATAATGCAGCAGTGCATTACAGTATTATTATTACCTTAAGATTTTTCTTTTTCTTTTTCTTCTTTTTCTTGCTTTGTTCTTCTCCATCATCTTGATTAGTCTTATCCTTCTGAGAAATATGATATGACTGTCAGATACAGGCTATTTTTTTGGGTGTATAGTATAAGCAACAAACTCGAAATAATTCGCCAACATTTTTAAGTAAATCTTCACAAGACTTGCCTTGTTTTTCCTTTTTCTTTTGACCCCCTTGATTTCCGCTCCATCTTTCGAATCATCAGAATCCTGATAGTCTTGAATTTGTAATTTTTGTATATTCTAGTTTTATGTAATTCTGTATAAAACTAGAAAGAAATCAAATAAAAAAACACATCTACAAAAGTAATCATTATTCATTAACATACATACCTCAGAGAAATCCTCAAATGATGCAACATGGCGTACGGTTCTTCCAGAAGTTGAAGGTTCACCTACATTGACAAAGATTGAGAATGAGAAAAACTGTGGAATAGGTCAAGCCTAATACCTTAGCAGACAGTGCAGAAATCAGGCAATCTTAGCATTAACTGGATGGATAAAATAAATGTATAGGATCAAGTCTTATAATTGTTCTACTAGTTAAGTTGTACAATATTAAGCAGCCTCATGTTTGTGTGATCCCAATACAAATGAGCAGTCCTCCTTTGAGCCAATTTGTATTTCAATAATATCATAGAAAAAAGATTGAATAGTCGTGTACTAACAAATACTCCAAATTAGGCAAGAAGGTGTAAGATCCTCTATTTCATGCTCTTATGATGTACTAAAATGTGTATCATTAGTGATTTTCTGAAATCATTACACAATGCAGTATATAATAAGATAAGACATGCAATGCATTGCTTTTGAAAGAACCATAGTACCAGGCATATGACAGTGATATTTTTTTAGAACAGGCTACTCGCCGTGCCTTGATTGAAAGCATGTAGTTTGCTGGGATACCAGCTTACAACCAAGCATATAATTCATAACCCCCGTTACAAAAGAACCAACCACCACAAGTATCAACCAATATAACAACTCATCACATAACCAAGATCAACGCCAAACACAG
>KE372647.1:296763-306959 GCA_000418225.1 Zizania latifolia | reverse complement strand
AGTCACATCCCTGACATCTCTTCATAGTAGTATAAGAGAAATTTCATGGTTATAAAATTCTGCTCAGAAAAATCCATAAAAAGAATCATATCATCTACATATTGCAAGTGAGTTAAGCCCCGTTGAAATAGATGAGGAATCAAACCCTTCAAATGACCAACTTCTTTCACCGTCATCAACAATTCAGAAAGAGCATCTCCCACCAGATTAAAAAAGAATCGTGTCAACTCTTCTTGAATTGGGCCATAGACATTAATAAGCTCCCATATGACTTTTCCTAGTTCCATCTCCATCACAACACTAATGTAGAATTCAGCCTGATCAACATATTTTATCTCTACCAAGTCTTGGTTAGCCCCCCGAGTGGCATCTGCTCAGAAAAATCCATAAAAAGAATCGTGTCATCTGCATATTGCAAGTAAGTTAAGCCCCCCGAGTGACCATTAGCTGGTTTAGTCAAACAGAAAAAATCTCTTTCCACAAAAACAATCCAATTCTCTCGGTTTGAAACTTTCTCTCATCGTTTCTTGTAGGCAAACAAAATCAAAAACATGCTGATAAATTAATTCAGAAAGTTGCTTCCCCACCCCCCAATTACCTAAACCTCTAACATTCCAGAAAAGAATCTTCATTTGTTTGAATCTGTCAGACACCCTCCCCCAGATTTACTCATTGGTACCTTATGTAATGGGGCAGGACTTTGTCTATCATTAGAATCTACATGGGAAGTTCCACATTTCTCAATATCTAGATGCACAGGAAGTTTATCAACAGGATTTTCAGTGGACAATTTGTTTTTTGCCAAACAAACTAGAGCCTGAGCCATTTCTTTAGCTTTAATGATACTAATGTTCTTTCCAATTTCATCCAAGTCAGATCCTAAATCTACTCCTGCATCTACAGCTATTGAATTTAAATGGAATTTGGAATGTCCACTTTACCATCATCATCAGAAATCCCTTTGGAATTGTACTTGAAGTCCATATGTTCTTTTCCTTTGTTGTTTTTTCCTATATTTTCATTTTTGTTCAACTGAGTGGAAGTAGATGACTCAGATTGATCTTTCTTCTCCATCTGTTTGCTATACTGATCATCCACATCTTCCTCTTTATCTTTCTCTTGAACTAACTTTGCTCCATCTGGTTTAAAGGGATATTTTCTCATCTCATCCAATTCCGGAACCCATCTGATTTTGTAACCTGTAGAGTTCAGAAAGATTTCAGTAGTACCCTCAATCTGCAAAGGATCTCTACATAGCACCTTAACTCTCACAGGCCCCACTCTAATCAGGCTGATTGAATCAATCTCCATAGGTTTTCCAACTAACCAAGCCATGCTTTTCATAGTTTTTCATTCCGAGCTATCTGTGGCACTCCTAATGCTTTGACCCAAATTGGTTGCAGTTCAGCAAAAGCATCAATATCCCAATTATAGTCTCTCACATTTGCTGTAATATTGGAATTGTGGAAGGAAAACGCCTAAAATCTGGTTAGTTTTCTTCTAATTTCCTTAGATGGAAATTCCACTAAGAATTGATCTCTGTCAATCTGCCGAACAGACCAATCCCATGGGATCTCAAACAAGCGCTTCATTTCTATGGTAATCTTTGCTTCAGAACAGCTCCCCTCCTCTACTGTTAAAATTCCTGTAACCGAGGACTTGACAGATTGAACCTCTGGCACATCAATATGCATATAGTAAAATGCTTGGCCCGGAATACCAAATCCACACAAGTCTAGAGCTGAATCCACCTTTTCCTCTTTCTGTCCCTCCAGCAATGGACACTTCAATGAAATATGCCCAGATTTTTTGCACGCATAGCACAAAGTAGGGCTGGTACATTGTGCTTGGTGATGGCATGTATGACAGTGATATGATAAGAAACTTGTGCCCTTGCTAGCCTTTATAGTTTCCTTTGCATTTTTCACAGCCAATTTGACAAGGTCTGGATTCAGAGAATCCAGCCCATCAGGTTGCTGAAGTTTTCTATCAAGGAATTTTGCTAAAGCAGCAGACTTGTTCGTAGTTAGTGGTCCTTCAGGATGAGCCATCCTATTTGAAAGAGTAGCATTTCATCTTTTCAGGTTCATATCGTAAGCATAATAAAAAATATTTAAAAACTCATGAAGATCGTATATTTTTCATAGAGAAAGGCCACAAAAAAATCTGTAGGACTAAACTCATTGATAATTCATTCAGGAGAAATACAATAATATAATATATTAAAACAAGTTAACTTCCACAATACCCACCAGAGATTGATCTACTTTTTTGGGTAGAGAAATGGTCACGATTAATCCATAGTCCAAACACAGTTATACCATAATTTAAACATGATAATTGCCACATATATAGTATTTCACTACCTCAGCCAAAATAAATAAATCAAATTAGTTTGGTCACTTTGGGTCATGTGCAACTGTGCAAGCACCAAGCACCAGAAGCGCATTGGGAAAAAGGGGGTGATGAAACAAATTTTGGTATCTGCTTTTCTTCCATTCAGAATTACAATCCTCCTAGCTTAATCATCAGCACAGAACTAAACAGTCAGAAATTGCTATAAAGCAAACCAAAATCCCATTTCAATCAACAAGTCTATAAAAACGAAGATGAGTGATAACGTGATAATTTGGCTCCAATTACACGCAATGTCCTTCTGGCTAAGCATTCAAACAGCAAAATAGCGAAACCTTAATCAGCACTCCCAAGGAAGAACACTTGAGCTCGATCAATCTGCTCGCAAAAAGTCTTAAAAATAAACAAACAACCGCTTGTATGCAGAATCTAGTTTTCCTCACAAGTGACACTGAACGAAACGCCCGAATGAGCAAACTCTAAGCTATGGATGGATCTGTAGACTGGAGGCAAGGGAATACAGATGAGGAGCGATGAAATACCTGGGCTGGGGGCGGGTAGGGGCAGTAGGATCTGGAAGGGGCGCAAACTTGCTTTCTCGGAGCGCGCGGCGCTCGTCGTCGGTCAGGTCGCCGGCCGCCGCCATGCCGCCGGCAGCCCGATCGGCGAAGGGCTGGAGCAGAGGGAGGCGGCTCAACTCGTTCGGCTGGCTGGTGCGGTCGGACCGAAGCGTGCGTTTGAATCCAAAGTTTAGGGGAGATTCCAGAATTTAACGCCTTAAAATAATCAAAGATTATAATATAATATTAATTATTAGATAAATAAAAAGATAATTGATTCAGATTATTAATTATATAGCTTATTATGATTATTAATTAAGTTAGATATATATTTTTTATTTCACATATAATTCGTTTTTACTTTAAGTATATGATGTCAATGATATCAATAAGTATTATTGAATTGTGAAACTGTAGAATTTAAAAATAAAATAGCATCCAGAAGTTAGAGAATCATAACTTCTATGAATTTTCATCGGTCAGATACTTTATTAGCTTAGTTGTTTTGCAAAATCATAAGCTTCTCCAAACAAGGCATGAGTTAACTATGTAAATTTGACAAAATCGTACGCGGCTTTGTTTGTTTGTTTTAATTTTTGACAAGATAGTGTCTTATTTGTATTGTCACCTACTTTATCTACTTCGATCGGCAGACGGCAACTTCAGAATTAAATGAAGTTCGGAGAAAGAGGAAATCAAGAAGAGGAAGAGAAGTAACTCAAGTGCGTTGGTTTTGTGATACAAGTTGGCTGAAAACATGGGGTTTTGAGATACAAACCCTAAAACCTAAAGCCTTATGAAAACATTGCCCTAAAACTTGGGGTTTTGTGAAATTTACTCAAACTTATAATATTTGGAAAAAAAAAGACGCTCAAACTTGTTGCCATGCTAGCTATGTGCTATCATTGAACATTTGAACAGGATATATTCACAAGATCACCGAAGCCCCGGAAATCAGATGGTGTCAGCTAAGCTAAGTTGTACCACCATCTTTACATCGCCTGGTAACTCGGCAAAACTACAGGTAGGCTGAGCGTACAGAATGGCATTCACGGTTGAGATGTCCAGCAGAAGATTCAGCTCAAAGCAAAGCTATCATCGAGCCAGGATGGAACGGCAAGCATGATGGAGTTATGGGGGAAAATCGATCTAGACGTAGTAGATCATGCCGACTTCGATGAGGCTGATGTGAGGTATGTGCAGCGCCACGGCCGGGCCTCTGCAGTTCTTGCGGAGGAACGAGTAGGCGTAGTCGATGGCGAACGTCTTGAAGAAATTGGAGTTCTTCCTCGCCTTGACGTAGGAGTGGCCGATGATGTACGCAACGCCGGCCTCCTTGGCATCCAGCAGGTCGGCCAGCTCGTCCCGCACCCGGGGGTCGATCCGGTCCTCCTCAGAGATCTGGAAACGGACCCTGCGACGCCGGCTGACGCCGCCGGACTCCTGCTCGTAGATGGACTGCAAGCTCCGGAGAGTCTCCGACCTGCTGCTCCTGGTCAGGGACGTGCCCGCAGCCTCGTCGGTGGAGTCCCTCATGACCAGCCCGGTGCCAGTAGTGTCCTCGGTGTGTATGACGGCCATCCTCCCTTCAGATGATTCATAGCTCCCAGAAGAGGCAGCCTCCTCGGCCTCCATTTGGATGAACTTGGCAATGCTCATCACAAGGTGGGTCTCGAAGTTCTCATCATCCTTCTGCACATCTTTGTAGCCATACCTCACAATGCACCGGTACATCCGGTACTCCCTGGGGCCGATCCGTCCGATGAGGTACCGTTCGTCCGCCGGAACGAACGGCACCGGGATGGACTTGACGCAGACGAAGACCAGAACCTGATGGAACGCAGGCAGGTTGGTGACGAAGTGCGAGAAGATGGAAGGCACCCCGGTAACCAGCTCTGTGTAGATGAGACCGATTCCAGGTACCCGCATGATCCCAAGGCTTGGGCCAAGTGTCAGGATCCATTTCATTGAAACCTTGTTTTGGAGATCAAACAGGTACTTCCTCCGTGTGCCGTAGTGCCACACGTACATGACGAGCATGAACACGAAGGCTAATGCGATTGGAACCCATCCTCCCTGAGGAACCTTGATGACTGCTGACGACAGGTAGACGGCTTCGATTGACCCAAACACCACGAGAAATAAAAATGCAAGCAGGGCATGCTTTTGCCACACGAATATGATAACCAATGCCATCAGCCAGGTGGTAACAAACATGACAGTGATGCACGCAAGACCTGAAATCAGCAGAGGAAATGAGATGTAATTAGAACAGTAGTAGCATAGAGGCAACAGAGATTAGTCATAGCCACATACAGCTTTTTTACGAAGAATCAGCAAAAGAAAGCTATTATCTCTCAATAGAAAAACAAGAAAGGTATTAAATCAGCCTAGTTCAAATATATGCCTAGCACAGACAGTTAGGACTCAAGCTGCTGCAGCATTGAAGATCTGAAGTGATCAAACTTACCAGTGTAAAAAAAAAGTGATAGAACTTACCATAAGCATGTCCAATAACTGTTGTGTCACGGAAGCCAAGTGTCACAGCTAGACAAAGAACCATCAGAATCCAATTAATCTCAGGTATGTAAATCTGACCATAGATCCACCTTGATGTATGCACAACCTTCACCCGTGGAAAACATCCCAAAGAAAGACACTGCTTAACAATAGAAAAGGTTGCAGATATGATAGACTGGCTGCCCACAACTGCAGCAAGTGTTGCAATGACAAACACTGGCCAAAAGAGAGGTCCTGCATATATTATGCAATACAAATTAAGAATTCTTGGCATCACTTGAAGCAAAGTAATATGCTTGGAGTTATGGAAAATGGATATTACTTGGTACGGATTGATAAAAACTATCTTCTACCGCTGACATGTTTCTGGAAAGAAATGCAGCCTGCCCCATATATTGCAGCACAAGACAGGGATATATGGCACCAACAAAAGCCAACTATAAGAAGGATAAGAGTTAGAGTCACAATGAAAATTTGGTAAATACAACCTTAATAACTTAGGTTGCAATATGCATCCTGCAAAACAACGTAAAATTTATGTTGCAACTTGACTTGAAAATCAATTATATATCTCCGCTTACTCGAATAGATGTGGCAGTGAAGTGGCCAAGATCAGCAAACATAGCTTCAGTACCTGAATGATACAGAAATTATTAGGAAAATCATTCACTAAAATATAAGATAAATGGCTTGAACCAGAAAAAAGACCCATCTGAATTCACCTGTAATAGCAAGAAGTACTCCTCCAAGAGAAAGCCAACCATCTTTTCCTGTCATCTTGAAGAACTTTACAACATAATGTGGAGAAAGAGCAAGACATATTCTAGGATTCCAGTGGATGATATTATAAAGCCCAATCACACCAATGGTCAAGATCCAGACTACAACAATGGGGGCAAACACGAAGGATACCCTATGAGTTCCTCGGTGTTGCAGCGCAAACAGGCCAACAAGCACAACACATGCAATGAACACCACCCAACCTGTGCAATAGCAAGTTAGTTAAGGCGGTGAATGACATTCACTGAAGAAACCCTAAGTAATGGCTGCTGATATTGCTTAATGCATAAAAAGCTTGTATGTTTCGCCCAAAATAGAATTGTAGAACTGATTAAAAAAAGCACCAAACAGACCAAATCTACATCAGTTGGTGCATTGCAGTTGGCATCAAGGCCTGACACATACTAGATGACTAGATCAGACAAATGAGCTCCTGATATGGTATCCATATTTTAAACTTTAAAGCATCTTGATGGTATAATGAAATTCAAATAATCAAGGATTTGGGTATTTCAATTCTATAAAAGTTTACCAATTGAGCTGTCAAACTTGAACTCATGGCAAATAAGTGCATGATATAAAATCTCAAAATATCATATTTTTATTTTCAGTAACATGAGATGCAAGATTATGTTGAGGGAACTTGATATTATGTGGAGAAACCCTTGAAGTGCTTATAGGTAACTTTCTTATAAACTCGATCTACCCATTAAGTTCTATAATTCAATGGTGCTAGATGGTTTACTCATGTAGATTTTGCAAATTTGTGCAAAAGGATTAACGCAAGAGTGGTCCTTGTTTGTATTTAAAAAAAAAAAGTTATTTTATTTTTAGGGGATATCTATTTAAGGTGGCTTACAAACTAAGCCTTGTTTTTTGAATTATTTAATCAGAATTAGACACAGACATCTGAAGGCCAATCCAAGTCTAGGAAAATCAATTTGTAGTTAACAAAAAAAACAGGTAACTTATGTTTAGCCAAACAATTTGCTACAGATATGTAATGATTAGAAAATACTGGTGTTAGGAAAATGTTGATAACTAGAGAAATTCTTAGCAATCAGTAAGCAGTAGAAAAGACAATGCTAGGCGTACCATCTGGTATTCCTCCTGAGGCAGGGTCCTTTAGGCCAGATATGGCTGACAAGACTGAAGCAGGCACAACATGAGAATTCATAAATAACAAAATCATCCAAAAAAATGCATGTTTTGGATAAATAAAAAAAGAAATGCAAAGCTAACGGACATTTCAGGCATACCAGAGATGGTGGGTGTAAAGACACCATCACCTATCACCATGCATGCACCAAACAGAACAAACAGAAGTAAACAGGTCCGCAGCTTCTTGTGCTTCTCCAGAAATATTTTTAATGGAGAGGAGATAGTAGGGCCACCAACTCCAGGCTGATAGTACGTTGACAGCTCTTCATCTGCCGACTGCTGGTTTGGAAGCAGACTGAACTTTGCATGCCTGCAGAGAAGTGAGTATAAAGCAAATGTTCCACCTACATGAACAAAAGTTACAAACAATCAGAAAGAATGGTGAAGATGACAATTTAACTAACTAACTAGATAGCGCAAAGCATAAAATTGTTAAAGAATGGGGCGACATATTTATGACAATGGCCTATGTCAGTTTTTTTAGGATAACCAGTAGGAGAGGCTCCTGCTAAGGTTATATATTAAAGGTAAAACCAACAGTGAAAAATACAGAGCAGAGAAGAAGAGGGATAGGGGGGGAGGCGGCTAAACAGAGCCGAGCCACAGGGAGATAAGATGTTTAGTTACAGCATTAAATCTATGAGCTTGTAGGATAAGTTTTGCACGGAAGGCAGACTTCCAGATAGGAAGAGAGATACATTGGTTGTTAAAGATATGCCTATTTCTGTGCAGCCAGATGGTCCAAGTGCCCACGAGGAGGATGTTCATAAAGAAGGGCCATTTAAGGCTGTTGCGAGCTGCTGCGATCATTTCAGGGACAGGTAGCGAGTGATCCCAGGTGATGCCAAGCTGAATCCAGCAAGAGGTGCTGAAGCGGCAGGAGAAAAATAAGTGGGCCGAGGTTTCCTCTAACTCATCAGCACAGAGAATGCAGTCATAGTTGCTGTTCGCGATGATGAAGTGCTTCCTTCGAAGGATATTCCTTGTATTAAGCCAGTCTTTCAAGAGAAGCCTAAGCCTATGTCAGTTGTTAGTTGTTACGGAACATGATCCTTTCTATACTCCTGATCGGCTAACGAAGCTATGAACAAAACTCTAGCAATTCTGGGAGTTGAACAAACAAAGTTAAAACATAGTGTATGTATTTCTGTTAAAATTTCGATAACACAACATTTCTGTACTATGAAGTTACTCACCTTCCCCGTTATCATCTGCACTCAATACAATTAAGATGTACTTCAGCAACGGAAGAAGTGTCAAAGTCCAAAATATGAGCGAAAACAATCCAAATATGGTTGCCTCATCACGGTAATCAGTCAGATTCCCAGATAATGAGCTTTTGTAGACGTACAGGGGCGACGTACTCAAGTCTCCATACACCACACCAAAGCTCTGTAACGCTAACAGGGAGACAGTTTTGCAGTAACTTTTCCACTGGCCCTGCAAAAGGACAACCACAGTAAGGCGAGCCTGTGATTATGAATAACAAGTTAACAACTAGGTAGAACCGATCAGTAACGATCCAGTACACCAAACAACGGAGAATGCAGATATGCGATGCTAAGTCAAATTTACAGTGAAGTTGGCCAAAGCTGAGCACATGTTAAACAGATCATTAACTGGATAGACTAAAATACTAAATAGCTTAAACTTTTGCTATATAGAGAAAAAACAACTGTATCTCGAGCGAATTTCGAATTTTCGAGTTTGACAGCGCTATGCCGCTATCTGTACACCTCTCAATAAAAAATTGGGATGCCAATGCGTCAACGCTAGCCCAGTAGCCCAAGAATAAGCAAGCCACGAACCCCAACCAAAGCACGGTTGACTTGATTCAATCACATGGTTCTAGAACCAAGCAGGTAATCGGCTTCGGTGAAGTTAAGCCAAACAAGTTCATCGGATCGGTCGGCACGCCCGCGCCTTCTCGTATTCGATGGCAAACTGTAACCCGCCGCACCCAGCTTGAAATCGCGAAATCAAAATCGAGCGAAGGCATGCTAACCCTCTCGAACTCAAGCGCGGACTTCCTAACCCAGAAAAACGGAGCAAAATCAAAACCCGCGCGCATCATCTCGCGTTCGAAATCGCGCGATGACCCTATCAGAAATCAAGCCTCTCTCAGAATCACAACTCACAAAAAAATGAATGGGGAAAAACAGTCCCTTATCGAAACCGAGCAAAATCACAGCCACTGGAGACGACCTGGGAGCAGGGAGACGGCGGAGAAATCACCTGCCGCGCGGCGGGGCCGATCTCTTCGTCCATTGGGCTCCCACCACCGGAAGCGAGCGCGACGACGTCCGCACCGCGAAGGCAGAGCTGCCGCCCGAGTCAAATCGAGGCCGCTGACGCTACGACGACAAGGGTCGCCAGGCAGGAGGGCCCGAGGGGACAACGACGGCGGGGGATAGGAAGGAAGGGAAGAGAAGCTTCCGCTCGCCTGGTTTTATAGCGGCGGGGTCGCCGTCTCCGGGACGCGTAGCAGCAGCGTGGTGCGGCGGCAGGCGGGCGGGGCGGCCGTTGCGGGCCCTCCCGTGCCGCGGTTTTATGGCGGGCGGTCACTGACGTGTGGGTCAGGTGGGTCCACCAGTGGAATCATAGACCAGGACGTCAGCGACACGTGGGTTTGTTCCCGCTCGTGCCATGCCGGCCCGCAAGGCCCCGGCCCGGTCGTGCCCTGGACAGTGGGGCCCACACCCGCACGGTGCATTCCGGCTCGAGTGTTGGGGATCTGATGTGTCCTAGCCTACTGTGGACAAACGTGCGGGCGTGCGGCCCGAAAGCTTAGGTAGCGTTTGGTTGAGATTATAATGCAAA
>KE372647.1:276675-290509 GCA_000418225.1 Zizania latifolia | reverse complement strand
CTGTTTCTATGCTTATCTGGTACGTGTGGTATGCAAGTTTAGCTTGAGCGAGCGGTTTGATCGGTGAAATTCGTCTAGTGAACGAACATGTCTTTTTCGATTTCATGCTTCATAGGAGTTACGCTACTTTAGCACAGGAAGGAAGCGACTGCATTGGTCGATCATTTGAAGTTTGCTCAATACATTGCTTCGATTGTCAGATGCTGGAAGCAATTGCATTGGTGCACCATTTAAAGTTTCCTCATTTCTTCTGCTTCGTGGATGATGATGCTAAATTAGTCCAAGTTAATCTGTAAATGCTTTTTCAACACTGGTTATCATGTGATAAAATGTGAATCTCTTGGTGATGGTGCTAATTTGGTGTTAGCAGTAGTTTGTCTGGTTTATCTCCTAGATTGGACTGTACTTTCTTTTTGACAAGTGCAGCATTTTATGTGGTAGGGATCAATCTATCCTTTCCCCTTTTTTGAACTGCCTGCTAAACTCATGGTAGTGGTACTTGGATATGTCCCATCAAAGCTATGCGTGTTATTTTCGGCAGGGGACTATGCTTCCTCGAGCGTCTTTTCATGGGTTGAGTAACCCTCTTATGTATATAATGCTCAGTAGTGAATTAACTAAATGTGGTTAGCTTATGGTCAACAATTATGTCGTAGTAATTACACCAAACCTAGAACTTTCAATGCATGCTGTATATCCGAAATCCTTAGTCTAGAAGAAAGGAAAATGGAAAGGAAAAGAAAAGGGCGGACATAATGAAGCCGTTGATTAATGGAACTTGACTGAAGGCACAGTGCCTTTTTATCACAATAATTCTAGTCTTCTTTCGCACAGTTAGTTAGGACAACTTGCAACATGAATGTGATAAACACCTGCAATGTTAGCCTAAAAATGATATACTGTGCCGTACCCACAATCAAATCTGCTGCAATGATTCTTTTTGTGTTTTTGATGTACATTTTGTTTCAGGATGAGAAACTCCATGATGTACTGGGCCATTTTCAGAAGGACTTTGAAGGAGGTGTATCTGCAGAAAATTTAGGTGAGTAGATGTTGAGTTGCTCCTGCAGTCATCTTCACTTTGGTTCACTATGAAGAAACATTAAAAACAGAACATTAAACCATGGCAGGATCGAAGTTTGGTGAGTATGGTTCATTTTTGCCTACTTACCAGCGTTCTCCTCTTCCCCAAACTACAAGTCCACCTAATGCAGTAAATGTTAGCTCAAGATCTCCTTACCACCAGCCTACTGAGGTGCTTAAGTTAGTTTTGACTGGAAACATGCAATGTTTTAAATCAATGTTCTGATGAAATGATTTATAATGTAGAGCATGTCCCAGAACTCTTTTGCTGTGGCAGTTCCATCTGTTTCAAAAAATAATAATGGATCCATGGGGGCACTTTCTGACGATCCAAGTAAAAAAGAAATACATCAAAGCGCAAAAGTCGAAAGGGGCTCTAACACGCATGATTCATTGAATGGGCAATCTAAGTCTAGTGACTCTAATAGATTTAAAGTCCGGATCAAAGTTGGTTCGGACAATATCTTGGCAAGAAACAATGCAGCTATTTACAGTGGTTTGGGCCTTGATATTTCTTCACCTTCATCCATAGAGGATAGCCCTGGAGACTGTGGGAGCCCCTCCCCACAATTTAACAATGTTTCACTTGAATCGCCCCAGATCATTCTTCAGGTAAATTACTTAATGATGCATTAACTCACACTTAATTTTCATTTTTAAGGTTCATAGAGTGAATAACTGCCTTCATTCTCTAAACACGATGGAACAGATCATGACATGCTTTTCAGTTCCTGGAGAGTTCTTGTTATCCCCTCTACAGGGTAATCTTCTTCAACTAACACAAAAGGCTGTGCCTACATCAAAGAAATGGGAAAGAAATGTAAACACACAAACTGTGCAAGAAAGATACGAAGGGCATGTGGCTAAGCGGGTGAAATCTGATGCTAAGAAAAAGAAAGTTGTAGATACGAAGAGGTCAAAAAGCAGAAATGATATCAATGCAGTTATGAAAGATGAGATTGATATAGAAACACCTGCTGGTCAAAAGATCGTATTGGAAGCTCTTAACATACCACTGTTGTCTAATTCCATAAGAATGGAGTCAAAGGACGGGGGTCAGTTTGAAGAGGTGCGAATGGGAAACACCTTGGTGGAAAATAAAGACGCCCAATTGAAAGAACAGACCATCAACAATGACTTAATGGCAATGAAATCTGAAAATGTCAAAGCTGAGGCAATGGAATGTTTAGAAAACAGTGGTTTTGGTGGTTCAGAAATGGATTTTTTGGTCGTAAAGGGGGGAGTGAAACTCAAGGCAGAGATCACTGTAGAAGACAAGAATACAACTAATGAAAAAGACCTCCAATTGGATAAGAAACAAGAAATAAAAATGCAAACAGAGAGTAAATGCAATGCCGCTGGAGTTAACTTCGAAGGTAACAAGGTTATGAATGAAAGAGCACCTGCTGTTGGCAAGAGCACAGGGAGAGTAGAAAATGCCTCCAAGAGTGAGGTCAAAAGAATTCAGAAAGAACATAATATGAATGCTCCATCATCTTCTGATTTGCTGGAAGATGACAAGGGTTTCCTTTCTTCTGCTGCAGTTGAGGAGAGGAAAAATGATTTGCAATCCAAATCTAGCCATCCAGGAAAGAGACTCAAGGAAAAATCTCATAGAGATGCTAGAGAGAACTTACGTGAAGGATCTTATGGTGGCAAGGATCATGATACGTTGGAGAATGGAAGTGGCTTGGGAGAATTACGGCAAAAGAGGAAAAAATGGAAGAATGACAGTGAGAGGGATTCTGATATGCCTGGGACATCAAAGAGGGAAATTTCATCTAGTTTGATGCATGAGAGACATGCCCCTATTGAGGAGCAGAAGATGCATGTACCTCCATCTGCTAGCGCATCTATTGCAAATGCAGCTCCTACGCTTCCTGCCCCAGTCTTGATAGATGAACATTGGGTATGCTGTGACATGTGCCAGAAATGGCGTCTCCTACCACATGAAATGCATCCTTCTATGCTACCAACGAAGTGGAAATGTAGCATGCAACAGTGGCTGTAAGTTGTTCGACTGTTCAAGTTCATACACATAATTTCGAAATTCCATGTTTTTATTTCTTTTATTCCCCGTTTATACTTCCTGCTTATTTTACTGCTTCTTTTCTTACTTCATTCCATCAATGAGTGTATTGGTATTCGGCAGTTAGCATATAGCAAGTGGCAGTGTGGCACCCTTCCCATCAAAGGGCTATTTGGTTCAAATGCCTTAAATCGCTCCAACCATTCTATTTTACTTATCACCTTGGTCACAAACAATCTCTAAGACATGTGTTTGATCATTATTTCTCCTAATTATATGTTCTCAATAAATATGAAAACTATCATGGTAACAAAATGCTTTTGATGAGAAACCTACAAAGGCCATCACTACAATTGTTTTGGATTGAAATTTGATATGCCTCAGGATTGGAGTTTGGATATATGTTATTTTATGGTTTCTTGTGCCTCCTATATTGCACTTGCACCATTTAGACTGTAGTTTAAATTAAAACCATTTATGCTGTAGCTAATGCCATTTTCTGCTATCTTTAAGTTTCCAATGAGGTGTTACATTGGTGTGTGTGAGCCATGTGCTATGTGGAACACTGTTTGTTTCTTGCTGATATGCTTTATTTTCAAACTTCTCCAGACCATGGATGAACAGGTGTGAAGTTAGTGAGGATGAGACCACTAAAACTGTGACTGCACTATATTTTCCAGCCCCCGGCACAGGCATTCCAGTTGGTCATTCTCATGTTGCTTCTTCAGGGCTAACAACATCAAGCACTTTGAATATAAATGAACATGTTGAACAAAGTAGGAAAAGGAAGAATGCTCTGATTCATGGAAATGGTTCTGTTGAGGGTTCTCACCTAACACAAGCTTCAGTTTATCCAGTGAGCAACCAGCATGCTCCTATTAGAAGTAAAAACACTGCTGATAGTAACCAGTTTCCCAACGAGAGAGATTCTAGATCAGTTGATCATTTCATTGAAAAGAAAAGGTCCATGAGCAAGAATCACGGTGGCTCTTCTGATGGAGGTTCTATTAGCATTCTTCCTTCTACTCTCCTATTTTTTCGTGATACGCTATCTTCCCATATTCACGATATGTTTCATCAATTGGTTAAATTTCATTGCTGAAGCTTTCCTTATTCAATTACAGGGCACCTCACGGAAAGATCCAAGAAGCATTCAAAAGTAAAAAGCAAGAGAGAGATGGATCATGATGAATACAAAACTTCTAAGAAAATTAAAAAAGAGGAGCGGCGCCATTCTGGCATAGATTCTATCTCTGGATGTGTTTTAGCTAGTGGAGATGTTCCTGATGAGGTCAAAGCTTTCCCTCCAAAGGTGATTTCGAGTGAACGGAGTGGTGTTCCTTCATCAAAGCATAAAAATGTTTCTAAGCACAATTCTTCAGAAAAATCTAAGAGAACTAAGGATGGGGATATTGTTTTTCCAGAAGACAAGAATAAGGAACATGTTTACCCCTCAGATGTACAAAGATCAGATTTGTCTAGTAAGAAGAGGATAGTGAAGGAATGGGAGGAGAGTCAGCACAATTCAACAGCTCAGGTGAGTAAAGGATCCACAGTGAACCAAAGCTCTTCTGCCAAAGAAACCTATAAGGATCAGAACATAAAGGAAACAAAGTCAAAGTTAACAAAGTCTGAAGAACCGCTTTCCATGACAGATTCAAAATCAATAAAAGTTACACAATCTAATCAAATTTTGACTTATAATGGGGCTAATCTAAATAATGAGCTGTTTGAGGACATCACACTTTTTGCTGGTAAAAGAGGTATGTCTGAACTATTAGAAAATCGATCTTCAGAACAGGCTTTGAATTTGGCTGAACCTGGCTCTAGTGATTTGGCCTACTTTCAAACTACAGCTGTAACTTCAAGTTCTTCAAAGGTTTCAGGCTCACAGAAAAGGAAACACAACTTTCAAGTTGCAAAGACTTCACCAATTGAGTATGTCTCTTCATCACTGCCTGGAATCTCTAGCAATGACAAGGTTTCCCATAACAAAATGTCGGGGAAGGATGGATCTCTGTGTGCTAATACAAGCAACATGCCAAACTCTGTAAAGTATCTAAATACTGATGTTGACAATGTTCGGCGGTCCAGGAAGTCACAGGAGAGTATGCTTGCTAATGAACCTGTTTTGCATGATATTTCACAAGTAAACTCTGATAAAGATAATGAAATGTTTCAGCTAACTCAAGGTCATGCCTCCAATGGGATTGTTTTGGGAGGGGGTTTGGATGATCTGCAGCATACATCTGCCAGAAAAGATCCCAGTTTGAAAGGCTCCAGTGTAGCTAGAGGTTATAACCACTCACATTCTGCTAATAAAAATATCTCGCTTACTGATGGCTCTTCATTGCAATCCAGGACGTCAGTCTTGGATACTAAAGGTGATTCCACTGTGCATGAAAACAAGAGAAGTGTTATTTCCCTCCAAGACAGAAATGGATCCACTCATTACCCACCAGATGGGAATCCCCAGCCAGAGGTGTCACTCGGAAAAGAGAAGTCACATTCCAAGAGCAACAAGCATGATATGCAGAATTCCAAGGCCCAAATGCTCCCCTCACCTCTGAAAGAAAACAAGCTGGAATCCAACTCCACTCCAGTAAGATCTAATGCGTCAAAACTGACACCACAGTTAAGGCAGTGCAATGTTGAAAATGGACGGCAACATGGCATTACAAAACAAGCAAATTCTAATCCTACAGACACCTCCAGTCCAGTTAGGAAGGATAGCAATTCAACTGGATATGCTCTCAAAGAAGCCCGGGATTTAAAGCACAAGGCTAATCGTTTACAGGTTCCTCTCCTTAGCTCTCTCTTAGCTGTCATGCCCACATGAAAATGCTAGTTTTGCCATGCAAGGTTCTCACAAACTTTCTCTGCAGGAAGAAGGAAAAGACCTTGAAAGTACAAGACTTTACTTTGAGTCAGCCTTAAAATATTTGCATGTTGCGTCAACATTGGAATCTCCTCCGAGCATTGATGGTTTTAAGCAATGCGATGCAGCTCAGAACTTGTATTCTGATACCGCAAAACTCTGCAAGTAAGCTATTGTAGTACTAAACTACTAATGTATATGCTGCAGCTCTGAATACTTACTACTTGATTGACTGAAGTTTTCTTATTCAAGGTGGACTTTTCCAAATACCCATTGCATCTATCCATCACCCTCCACACTGCACATTGGCTTTCCTGCTTGTGGTTTTATCAAAGGGTTATTCTTGGTGCACTGCAAGTATTTAAAGCATAATTTTCTTGGCGTGTGATTTGGTCGAAAGTGCCTAATATTTAGAAATGGAAGGACTGAAGGAGTATATTCTTTTTCTTTGTACCAGCCCAATTTATTTCTATGGGGAAGGCGATACTTAAAGTTGAAGAGTGCATGATCGTGCTTTGTTCATGGCCTCATTTTAGTGTTAATGTCTGTTTAGTGGTTATCATCACAATTGGTCGATGACATTGTTTCCGTGACACACTGCATTCTGCCACATAAATTTTGAGTTGCAGTCCTATCATGCGTTATGCTCTCTTTTTATCCCCCTTACGAATACAATACATGAAGAACCAGAATGTACTGTAAATAAACTTTGGGGGTTCCCTTATGTTGTGAGTTGGATGTTAGTGCCTGAAATTTCTTCTTATGTATGGGTTAACTTAGATGTGTACTATAATAACTTGGTTGGCCTGATATTGTTCACAGCACAGATTATGTAAACAGCTATTGTTTGATCACCATAACTAATTGATTCATTTGATTGTCCAGCTTTGTTGGCCATGCATATGAGAAGTCCAAGAAGATGGCTGCTGCTGCTTTAGCTTATAAGTGTGTCGAAGTAGCCTATCTCAAGGCCGCGTACTATAAATACCCTACTGCAAGCAAGGATCGGCAGATATTGCACGCAATTGTACAGACTCCACCAGGTAGTTGACCTTAAACAGTGAAATTCAAACTACATATATTAATCTAGCTTGCATTTTCGAATTTCTAGCACTTAAATGTTCTTAATAAGATTATTTGATTTTCAAGGAAGTGCAAACACAATATATATTAGCGATATGAACTATTCCAAAAAAAAGAATACTGCCAGTTTATTTAAGTCAACTTAGAGTGGTTGAAATGATGAAACCATGAATGCAAGTTTCAACTGTGGAGGTTATGCAGGTGCCAAATATTTTTTCATTTAACGAGAAATCCTCCATATAAAATGGGACACATGACTACATGAGTATTGCACTATTGCCCAGTACATGCTGTTAAAATGTTAAAATGTTAATAGATTTATTGGCTGAGATGACATTGCATTTCTGCTAATTTCGTTCTATATGGATCTTGAGAAGACTTTCATCCAGAAGCATCATTTAATCATTTGTTTGTTATAATAGAAATTCAGCCCTAATATGATATTTCTAGTGTACAAAGAGCTAGAAACAGCGCTGAAGTTAAGTTAGTGTTGCTCTACTACATTACCATATCCAATGCCCTGCTCTTGCTGGTGTTTCGCTGTTTTATTTCATATAACTGTATCTCCTGGCATTATCATATTGTTGCTATTTCCTTTGGATTGTTTTGTCTGGGATAACTTTTTTGGCTATTTACTACTGTTTGTTACTTTTGTAGGTGAATCACCATCGTCTTCTGCCTCGGACATTGATAATTTAAATAACAATGGGTTATCTAAGGGCCCTTCAAGCAAGGATGCTAATTCACCCCAAGTTACTGGGAACCATTTGTTACTAGCTGCTCGCAATCAACTACACTTGATGAGGTTACTAGCCTATGTAAGCTCTTTAATACCTCAATAGGCAGTTCAAGAAAGTTCTGTTTTATAGAGTGGTTTAGCTTTTATAGTGTATAGGATAAGTTCTCAATCTGTTGTCTATGTAATAAGAAATAAAAATGCTCACTATGATGGTATTATCAAATTGAAACCGAAAAATGTAGGCAGAAATTAATAAGAGTATTTTAGATAGATTTTGGCAAATCATAATTTCTGATTTAAGGTGAGTGGTCAAATGTGTGTCAGAAAGAGGTCTTTTTTGTCTTCTGGACAATACTTGTTTTATGTCCTGTCATAATGTCATTCCATGACTTTTGTGGCATGATCTTGTTCCTACATATGCATGTGGAGCCCTATGGTGATGAACAACTCATCAACTAATCCATTCCCCCAGACCGAAACACCTCATAAATTGACACAATGTGTTACAGTGCTGTCAGTGCATCATGGTTCATCAATTACATTTTGGATCTGACTATTTTGTTGCTGTTCTTAGACAAATGATGTCAATTGTGCCTTTGATGCAACTCGGAAATCACAGATGGCAATGGCATGTGCTGCTGGCAACCAAGAAAATGGAAAAGATGGTCTTTCTTCAGTAAAAACAGTTCTGGATTTTAACTTCCAAAGTGTGAATGACCTGCTAAGACTCGTGCGGCTTTCAATGGAGTCTATCAGCTGCTGACGTGTTCAGATTCCAGGAAAATGGCATCCCTTCAGTAGGTGCTATTGGATGTGGATTGCAAGTTTGAATTATATCCCTGACTTGCTGGCCACGTTTAGTTGAAAAGTTCAATTGTGCAAAATGCATAGGTCTTCTGATTTAAGCGTGGTGGTTAATTTGTACATGAAGTGGTTTTCTTCTCTTCTATTTCGGAGGTGTTTTGTTCTTTACACGGTTGCTGTCATCTACTTGTGGATGATTTTATCTCAGTGAGGGAGGCAGCTGAAGGTGTGCTTATTGCACTGATCAACTTGTGATTTTGGACTTTCAAGACTGCTAGCCAGAGACTGCACTTAATAAGCTTATACGTTGCTTATACACAACGTTACGGGAAAACAGCTCCTTTCTCGAGCATTTTCTTTCCTCCATGCTGTAAATTATGTGCTTCGTTATGGAGCTGACTTATGGTTGAAATATGTTCCTTTGAGAAGAACAAGATGATGTGTTGCCACTTAGCAATTTTGATGGTATGTTTCACTTGAGCGTAAATCTGCAGTTCAGTACTCTGTTGCTACCACTAACGTTTATGTAATCTTAATTCTTGTGCAGGTGAGAGGACAACAATGCCAATTAGTTTTAACCAAGGAATCAGCTAGTGGTGTTTCTTTTTGGTCCTGCCACAATACCACGTCTTCTGGATAAGTTCAAGCAGGTACCTTCACTGATATCTTAGTTAATTAAAGCCTGCGCCTCAAAATAGTGTGGAATGAAATGACTTCTTGAATGAATAGGTCTCGTTACTTTACAGGGGTGAAAAATGACCGCTTCACTGAATTAAATTATGTACTGGCATGCAATTGATGGTATTAAATTATGTTGTGCGCGTTGACATTGAAATAAGAATAGTGCAATTCCTAGAATCATTTTTTTTTGTAATGCATTCTACTCTTCAGTCATACTACTACATATGCATGCACAACACAAGCAGTGAACTGGACAGGGTTCGTTTTTTTGACCCAATGTGAGCACTGAATGTCTGAATCCAAGAACTGCCACTATACAGATGGCAGCGCCTGAAACTGCAGCGATTACGATTTTAGTCCTAGAAGTACGTCCACTAATCCATGGTGTTTTCTTTTCAGGTTTCAAAGAAGAAACCACTTGGACCAAATGTATGAATGAACATTGTACAGAGATTTTCATGTACAATAGGCTAACTCGTTTCTTGATTATCAATACCGCGACTATAACCAGCACATGTGCATGTATATATACCTGAAAGGTGGAAGCATTTGCCTTGCGTGCTGGTACACATGTGACACCATTGTACGTTTAGTCCTCATTTTTCGTCTTGCAAATTTTGTTAGTTTCACATCAGTTGTTGAGATGTGATATAATTAACCTGAACCAAAAATGTGGTGCGGGATGCAAGATAAGTTTTGTATTCTGTACTGTTTGTAGCGCGAATTGCATCTTCAGTTCAGTTAAGTGATGCTAATTTTCGGCATGCAACTTGTCATATGTTTATTCTGCAAATGAATGCTGCACTATCAACAACTTGCTGATCTATCTGCCCATGGAGCTATGCTAAAAACTACGAGAGATTTGATAATTTGTCATCGTTAAGAAATGGTTTTGTATTTTTGTTATTTTAGTTTATATTCATTGACATGAATGATTCTACGTATCATTTAAAAAAAAAAACTATGGTGCTGTTCAAGAAAAAAAGGAATCGTGTTTGTGCCTGCTGCATGAGTTAAATTGGGTTCAGTTTCGATCAGAAGCATCGCGCAGAGACAGCTTGTGCATCATAATTCTCCAACAGGCAACAGTTATCTCTGGCTATTGTAGCGGTAGACTTAGGATTTATACGAAATCACACATATAATATACCGAAAATTAACTTGACAATAATAATAAACTAAATTAATGATAAATACTCAATCTAGATATGCATATATCAAAATAATTTGTATCACATTCTCAATACTAATGAACCAATATAATTTCTAGTGAATAATGAAAAAATAGAAGAAAAATATAACGTCTTTCATCTAGGCAGGGTAGCAGCTAGCGGACGTCGCCGCGACAACCGTGCTGACCACCGGGCCTGTGGTCTACGCCCTACGGGCGGCGGGTGTGCTCGACAAATTAGATGACATAAACCAGCAAAAGCTATAACATAATTATATGAAGAACATAATACTTTTTCAGTGGTATATAGAGACGCGACACAATTCGCTGGCTGCTAGGAAGAGATGAGAGAAAAGGAATAGGGTTAGCCGGTTAGAAAAATAGGTTATTGTGCTAACTATTAGAGTATTGGGCTAGATTTTAATCCAATTAACATATATATATATATATATATATATATATACACACACACACACATAATTTTTTCCAAAAAAAATTTGGGGTACAACTGTACCCTTGCTTCTATATAGGTCCGCCCCTGGGCTATTGTACTGGCCATGGTGTTGCAGCCATTCTCCAGAGAATTACATGATATTTTACCTTTGCTTAAACCAGGTGGTTTGAAAAGAATCTAGGAGTATGCTAGATCATCCTCCACATTAGGTATAAATAACGCTAAGCTAAAATATTTTTCTTTGGGTTGTCATATTCAAATGTGAATCAGTGTGCTACTACAAATGGTTTAGTGAATCGTCTGTCAGATATGTCATCGTTGGTCTGTATGCAACAAGTGTTGTGGATTCTATCCCGTTTAATAAGCGTACAATTATCTGAGTGCGATAGAACCAGCACAGCATTCCGTCATAAGCTACTTGATACGATTAAATTCACACCGATCAATGCTTATGCTAAGAGCATCTTAAAAGCACACCATATCTCACATTCTCACTCTCTAAAAAGCGAGCTCAAGTAACTCTCTTTCACACTCCCTAGTTATGATTTATTTAGAGGAACTTCAAATTTCAAGAAGTAGCTGATTATTATTTAGTTGTTAAGAATGTAGATAAGAAGTTTTTAGTTTATTTATGAATTTTGCATTTATTTAGTTTCACAATTTAGATCCAAAATCTAAACCGTTTAAAAGAATTTCAGATTTTGAAATTACCTACAGCTGTTCGTTCGAAACTCTCTAAACAGTTCCTTAAAGAGCTCCCTAAAAATCACCTCAAACCTCCTAGATTTAGAGGTCTTACTAAAATCACCTCTATCCTCCTAGATTTAGAGCATTTTTTAAAAACCATCTCCATCTTTTAGATTTAGAGACCTCGTTAAAATTTTAAGAAGTGTAATATACACTTTTAGATTTAGAGATCTCACTGAAATTTTAAGAAGTGTAATATACACAGAGAAGACTTATAAAGTGAGTTGAAGAGAGATTTATTGAGTTTGTTGGAGAAAAATATAGGAAGAAAATGTTTAGAGACTTCCTATATATAAAGATTTAGAGAGTTGGTGATGCACTAAGTACTAAAGTTCATTAAAGATTTTTAACGACTTGCCAGACAAAAAGCAAATCTGCATGATATGTCAGCTTGAGATGCGTGCCTATCCCAGATGCTAAACCCGAAAGTGGGGCCCACACCACTCCCATATATGGCACATGTCTGGAGTTCGCCATCGCTGTCTTGAGCTAGCCGACCATGGCGTACAGGGCCTTGGAGCTCACGCTCGTCTCGGCGAGGGATCTGAAGAAGGTGAACCTGATCACTCGCATGGAGGTGTTCGCCGTCGTCTCCGTCTGCGGCAACCCGCTCACGCGCCAGTGCACGCTCCCCGACCGCTTCGGAGGACGGCACCCGACGTGGAACGCAATGTTCCAGCTCGCCGTCCCGCCCACTGCGGCCGCGGCCTCCGCCATGGGCGCATTCCTCCACGTCCTCCTCCGCACCGAGCGCGCCCGGGGGGTCCGCGACGTCGGCGAGGTATTCGTCCCCCTAGCCGACCTGCTCGCCGCCGGCGACGTGCGGGCGCCGCGCCCGCCGCGGCTCGCGTCGTACCCGGTCCACAAGGTGCAGAGCACCGAGCCCCGCGGCGTGCTCACACTGTCGTACCGGCTAGGGCCCGTCATGGCGCCGCCGCCGCCGCCGCCGCCGCACCTCGCGGACACCAGACCCAGCGACGCTGCCGTGCCGGCGTACCTGGTGGTGCCGTGCTACGCATCGCCGCCTTATGTTTACCCGCCACCGCCCAACCCTGCCGGCTGGGATTCCGCATCGGCGCAGCGCAGGAAGAGAGGTGACTTCGGGCTGGGGCTCGGCGGCGCCGTCGGGGGAATGCTGGTTGGCGAGATGATGTCGCCGGACACAGCGGCTTATGACGCCGGGTACAAGGCCGGGGTGGCTGACGGCGCCAGACGTGTCAGGTTCTAGATTTCAACATACGGACGTACATACGTACAACACCGTTATTATACGATGGAATACAACCAAATACGATTCAGATCGTATATATGCCTTTGCATGGCTCAGAGACTAGCTGATTTGTAACACATTTTTTCTTAGCTTTTATGCATGCACTCTCCATCAATTCAGCAGATTTCTCAAAAAGTTTCAAACTAGCTTTCAAGCAGTTCCATCGTTAACATAGATTTAATAATTTGTCACTCTTAATAAGTAGTTTAGCATTTTTGCTATCCGAACCTATATTTATTGACACATATGATCCTACACGTCGGTCTCAAAGGAGAGTATTAAGAGTGATAAATAATTAATTTTTTTCATTAATTAACTGGCCGAAATCACACAGAAATTAACCGGCTCGTCCACAGTAGAATTTCTTCGCCTGCCAAACCGCAGAAAGTTTCAGCATTCGCCGGCTGAAATCGCGTGTGGATGCAGCAGAATCAATTCGGTCTACCTTGTAGGACACTTTATACTGATTACTGAAGAGCATGCTGATGCTGCCGGCACTAATCTGCAGGTGCAGAAGACCTGTCACAGTTTTGCATCCGTGTAATGTTACCTCGAGCTAGCGAGCATCATCTTCAGTTACGCTCCGTGACGACGACTTGAAAGATCGACAGAAGCTTCAAGATCAATACGGTAGCTCTCCCTGTTTCTTGTGAAATTCTTGTGTTGCAAACGAGGAACCAACGTCAGTTCTGGTCTGAACTCTGAAGCAACTCAATCAGGTGGCTGTACATCCCAGTCAGATCACTTGAGTTTAAACAGGCTACATGACTTTGATCTCACTGCTATTTCTACATGGCTGTTTGCAAGTAGCAGTGAGTTTTAGCAGCTAGTAGCCTAGTATCCATATATTCTCAGTAGATATTTCTCACTGAAAAATATTCATTTCTACAGCACA
>KE372647.1:206488-255972 GCA_000418225.1 Zizania latifolia | reverse complement strand
TCTTTCTGGCTAGTGAAACACCCCACCAA
Organism: Zizania latifolia; assembly: GCA_000418225.1. Lineage (NCBI taxonomy): Eukaryota > Viridiplantae > Streptophyta > Magnoliopsida > Poales > Poaceae > Zizania > Zizania latifolia. Next base: position 255,943 of record KE372647.1, on the reverse strand, counting down.
ACTCACAGTGGACGTAGGCTCATTACCCTATCGGGGGGCCGAACCACTCTAAATCTTCTTGTCTCTTGGCCAGTCCTATTCTCACGGGCTTGGCAACCATCGAGGTCTTGAGTGCAGCGCTTCCCTACAATACAAATCACCTCCACGGACATCCCCCGAGGAGGGCTGCTCGACCACCCGTCGACAAAACTAAATAGATTTGACTTATGATTTATAATATGTAATGAACTCAAATGACTATGAGTGGTCAAATCCTGTCTACGTAGCTAAATTACTGTTAGCTAGTCAATATATAACCTAAAAAAATTATTAAATTTTAATAAAACTTTGAAGAGAAGATAAGTGTGCGAGCCCTAATTGTGCTTGTTTCTGCAGAGGACTGATGTTTTGGCCCCTGACCACTTGATAGAATGTGGAGGAAAGCAGGGGAAATGGCGGACGACGGCAAAGTTGCAGCGGCGGGTGCCGTGTGCGGAGGCGGAGCCCTCGCCCCACATGACGGCCTCGTGCGACAGCGCCTCTGCTGGTTCCATGTCCCCCTCCGGCCTCCTCATCTGCGCCCCCGCCGGCCGGCCTAAACCCTAAGCTTTCACCTTTCGCGAGGCCGCACGCCCCTATATTCCTTCACTCCACGTCGGCCGTCGCCGACTGGCCGGCCGGAGGTGGAGCATTATGCACACGCTGGTGTAGCAGCAACAGCGACGGCGCCACCGATCTCGAATTCTCGATCGATCGATCGATCTCCCTCCATGCATGCGCGGCCGGCCGCTTTATATATTCTCGTGATCTCTCGTAGTTGCAAGATGCATGATACCCTTGACGTTTCCCATTTTCTTGCAGGGCATAAAGACAGTTGATTTATCCGCGGATTAAGGGAAGCTGGCATATGCATAATGTTTTATGCTCTGAGTGCACTCTGCACTTCTCATGTACGGAACACCGTCATTAGTAGTGATGGAGCTAAAAATATATTATGATTAGAGCTAATTTTGTTATTCTTAACTAATTATATATATTTTTTAAAGATTTTTATACAATCTCATAGTAATAAAGAGATAAGGGTGAGCCTTAAGCCCTAGCGGCCCCACTGCTATCTCCACCCTTGCCATTAGGGCATAATTAATAAAGTATTGATTATTTAAAGTTGAAAACAAATCATTTTTAGTTTTTGAGAAACTTTTATATGACTTTTTTAGGAAAAAAATCTCACGCTTGAGAGTTTGAAAAGCATGCCACCACAATCCGATGATCAGCTCAGCCGGAGATCCTAACGCGCCCTGCTTGTGCATGAACTGACGTACTGATTTTGATAAATTTTGTACAATCTATTTCAGACAAGCCCATTAATTACCCACATCTTTGATGCATCTATTTCCAGATTGAAATGTTCTTAATAATAGCAGTAGTAGTTACTAGTTAGCGAACAGACAGTTAACAAACCAGACATGTAGCTGATCTACTGAAAGTGCAAAGGGGAATATTTCGGAATTTACTCCTCCTCGATCTTAAAGTTGCTGATGTTGTAGGCTAACAAGCGATTGTTAAAGCAGATTGATGCCATGAAAGCGCACTCGTAGTGTGCACCGAATCTGCAGGACAATCATCTATCGATCGTTGCTGACACACACATATACGTAGATCGAACTGTTACAGATATGAGGATTATACTTTTCTTCTCTCGACACCAGACGCTATGATCGAATTTCTGTAGATGTGATATATGGTCATGGAAAGTTGAATTTCCCTGCAGTAACCACGTGAACATGAATATGCCATCGACGTCGTGGGCTCTCGCGTCTCCCTCTCCATGGCTTTTCGTCAATCGCATCTACAGTGATATGTACTACATGCGTAAGCTTGCATGGCTTTTCGTCAGTCGCATCTACAGTGACATGTACTACATGCGTAAGCTTGCATGGCTTTTCGTCAATCGCATCTACACTGACATGTACTACATGCGTAAGCTTCAACTGAAGAATACACGGCGCTAGCCATGCGACCGACATTTTGGTGACCCGAAACTAATAATAGAGGTTTATTAAATATGAAATATAGACTGAATTTGGTTAGGCACGGCCCAAGACATAATAGCCTCTAGGATAGCTTAAAATAATTATGATTATAACATAATATTGATTATCCGATAAATCGGAAGATGGCTGATTCTAATTATTAGTTATATTGTTGATTATAATTAATATTTAAGATATCTATAATTTTTATGTTTATGATATAATCTACTTTAACTTTAAACATAAGCTGCTAATAAGTTGTTCTAAAGGGAGTCAATGATTTGTTTACTGATTAGTTAAGGAGCAGATCTACGGAAAAAATAATAAATCCAATAGAATTTATGGTCCAACACTTAAAAAAACTTAAGTTATTATGTTTTATGATCACGTTTAGAAAAGTCTAATACGTCGCCCTCAACGCTGGCCGTCCGACCCATGGCCTATATATAGGCATCCATGACGCAGCAGCAGAAGCAGCAAGCCGAACGATCAAGCAGCCTAGCAGGGTAGCGAGATCGAACACAGAAGCAAGCTAGCTAGCTGCAGATCGAGGCGAATCGACCGGCGATCATGTCTGGAGGCGGCGTGTGGGTGTTCAGGAACGGGGTGATGCAGCTGGAGGAGCAGACGACGAGCAGGAAGGCGCTGGTGCACGTGGCGACCAACGAGGTGGTGAGGTCGACGGAGGCGCTGGAGCGGCGGCTGGGGGCGCTGGGGTGGGAGCGCTACTACGAGGACCGCGCCGTCGTCCAGCTCCACAAGCGCGACGGCGGCGCCGACCTCATCTCCATCCCCCGCGACTTCTCCAGGTTCCGCTCCACCCACATGTACGACGTCGTCGTCAAGAACCGCGACCACTTCAAGGTCATCGACGCCTAAACACCTCAACCTAATCACCCGTCGATTCTCCCTCTCTCTCCATCCATCTTAATTACCCCCCTCTCTCTTTATATATCCCATGTGTACTCTCATCTTCTACTTGGTGTGCTTCTGTACGTACAAATGAGATTCCCGATTACTTTCTCGTAACTTTATCACTAATATATAGGTCTGATAATATCAAGACCTATATGTTAGTGACAAAATCATTCTATAGTTGGCTACAGAGGAACCTACACGTACAGTTTCGTTTGCTACATATGGTGTAACGTGAATGTACTCACTAATAATGGTGGTGCAACGTACCGTGTGTGTGATCAGTGTAAATCATCTGTAATAATATATGGTTGTGGTGTATAACTGTATGCTCGCAAACGCTCAATCCCAAGCGTACAATGCCGCGTTCAGACATGATCAAGAGTTTCTTAGAGTACCTATAAATCTAATTTACTTGTGATTTATTTTGTTCAATCATTGGCATGCAAAAGATTTACTAGCTTGTAGTTTTGTTTCAAGTGCACTAAAAAAAATCCAAAAGAGGCGCTTCTTGTAGTTTTTAGTAATTTTTTTAGCTTTAACTATTAATTTCTTTCACGATGTATCATCAACATTTATAAAATTAATATGAAATAAAAAATTATATACAAATTCAGCTATAAGATAAGACATGCATATAAAAAATACATGTTTTTAACTTAACTAGTAGTCAAAAGTTAAAAAATATTTTTTCAAATATATGTACGCCTTATATTTTTGAAAGGAGTATACCAATTTCGCTAAGATGGCCGATATTGTCATGAACAGTTTGTAGGCTGGAACGGAAAATAGCCTTCTCCTTAGCCTTTTATGCGTTGGAATGTTACATTATGGCCATTCCAACTACAACAAGTAGAAGAGTCCTCTCTAAGAAAAGCGAGATGCTAAAATGTACTCTTCTCACTATCAGTTCGCGGATGGCCCACCACTAGCTTGGAAAATATTTGGATGATGAACAGGAGTGGAGTTTGACGAACCTAAATATCACTTATTGGTTAGCTAATAAATATACGGCCGGACAGTGAACGCACGGATATATATGAGATCAGATGGACATCGAACCGGATACCAATTTATCTAGTTCAACAAATACACATCTATTAAGTTGTAGCTAAAGCGACATGCGCATATAGACCGTGTTGAGACATGAGGACCTTTTAGCAGTAGCAGATACTTCTATGATTTATACCTCTCTTAAATAGCTTATATTCTTTTAAATTGTGAAACTCAGCAGAGCTAGATCTGAAATTCAACTAATATCGAAAAGACATAAAACATCGGTTTTTTATGTTCTCACTAGTTAGATACTCACTAGTTGCTGCTTATAATCTTAAGCTTCCCTGAGTTCCGAATCAACAATTTACCATTCTAATTACATAACGATTAATTACAGTGCGTTGCATCACTAAACCTGGTATACGTTATCAGGCCTAATTGTTGGAAAAATAACCATAGAGCTGAAATCTAAAAAAAAATGAGCAGTAACTAAGCGTTATTATGTGTTAGATTATATTCGATTTTAGTTCAAGTGTGCTGCCACAAAGGAACATTCAAGCTAGATCGAACATTATCTGCAGCGTACTGGATCACATGTTCTTGAATCTGAAAAAAGGGTAGGAAGAAACAACAGAGTTGTGAGGTATCTGCACGTCGCATTTGCAGGTGAGAAATTAAAATCAGTGGATGCCCAGATCGACAACGGCTTTGCTTACGTCTGAAACTAATGTCCTCTTCTAGGTAAAGTACAGTACAGTTGTACAAATTAAGGCACAAGTTGAGCCTGATCTGAGCCCCAATCCCACCAGTCTCCCCGCTGATCGATCGATGGCGGAGCCTCCTCCTCCTCCGGCGCCGGCGACTGCTCCGGTAAGTATGCAGATTCAGAAACTGAGAGCTGAATTGAGAAGCACGGTTTGTCGTCAGAGTTCGATTTCTCATGGTACGTGATGTGCCTGGTTGTTCTGGCTGATCTGCAGAAATTGGCCGGGTTCGAGCAGCTAGACGTGCGAATCGAGGTGGATCCCATGGCCGGTTGCTTGTTGGTGTTGAAATTATCAGATGATTTTAGCCTGTGATTCGTTTGCAGGAGCTGACCTCGTCGCAGGGGGAGTTGCTGGGCAGGATCCAGAAGCTCAAGCTGGTATGAATTGTATACTTTGCCTCTGTTGCTGCTGTGATGGGTTGTAGTCTTGTGGAGTTGTGGTTAGGGAGTAGAATTGGATTGAGGATTTTGGTAATCTTGATCACAAGATGACTGAGAATGATGTGCACAAGTAACTTTGCAGGAGGTGCAGAACTGGCGCTCCAATCTGGAAACACAGGTCAAGACAAGCCAGAATGTGAGTACTCTTCCTTTCTCTGTCAGAGTGTCAGTGACTGTGTGTGCAAGCCCAGTTCATATATAGAGAAAGAACTATAGTCTATAGACAGACTCCTGCTTTCCTGGAGCAAATGGTATGAGAAGTCTTACAGGCTGTGGCCGGTGATGGCAACTCATGTAGGAACTTTTGGAGCTGAAGAAGGGGCTCAATTCTGAAGTAGAGCTTTTGAAATCGGTCTTTCTTTCTCACACACATCTTGTGCTCTCTTTTTCTTCTTTCCTTTTTTTCCAAATCGTGCCGATTGATTTGTTGTATGTGCTTAAAGGAAATGGAGCAAATTAGGTCTGCAATCCAGGAAGAGAAGGGCAGTTTGCAGGCTCAGTTTGCAGATTCAGAAAAGGTTACCGTCTTTTTCTTGTTCACAGCTGTATTGAGGTAGTGATCCCAGTCCAGAATCTGCAAATGACTTGTTTATGTTGTAGAGCGACGACACAACAAGAACAAGCCTCACAGCCCCAAGCCCAACTACAGAAGACTGATACAGATGCTGGTATGGAAAAACAACCTGCAATGGAAGTGAATTGCTGCACTCTAAATATGAACAGAGCTACATGCTGCTAGATGTGCAGTCTAATTCTATGTATTCACAAAAGAATGTTCCATACCCTACACATACATACATTAAATTACAAGCAGCAGCCAAACTCCATTGCAGACTTGGAAGTTTTCTACTGAGTGATTTTATTTCAATACCAGCAAACTGAATTGCAGTGCAGCAAAAAGATATTGTCGTAGTGAAGCACAAGTACTCCACTAGTACAGCAATTGCTTGAGTTGTAACAATTTCATTAACTCTATATTTTGAAATGATGTTTCACAGACAATTTGTAGTCCAACACATGCTCTCAACCAATAATTTGTTTCCAAAAGAGGGATGAGGGATGGTTACTGTAACAAACTGAAACATGGCACATCCATGTGCAAGCTCATCTGCGATTGGTATTCAGCATCCCTGTTATGTTTTTATCCCCAGCTGCTGAGAGTCTAAATTATCGGATCCACTATTTGATCGCATATCACAAATCGACTGACATTATGAAGTTCATGTTCAGTTCTGCTGCTGCCCCCCACAAAAGTTTAATTTGTTCATGGTAAAACATTGTCCCTTTTCTCTGTGTGAAGGCTCCCTACAAGAGCAGAATACAGAGAATCATCTGGGGTCAATCCATCTGCCAGCATATTGTCGTACAACTGGAATGCCTCCTCTGATCTCCCTTCCTTCGCCAGGCCAGATATTAAAGCCGTGTATGCCACAACGTTAGGTTTGGTCCCCCTCTGCTTCATCTCTTCAAACAACCTCAGTGCCACGTCCACCTTCCCATTGACACAGTGCCCGTGGACTAGTGCTGCATAAGAGTATATGTCTGGAACAAGCCCTTTCTTTTCCATCTCCTTTTTTAACCTCTCAGCCTCACGTATGCTCCCCTTCTTGATGTACCCATCCATCATAACATTGTAGGTTACCGCACTTGGTCTTGCCCCATTCCCTGCCATCTCTCGAAACAGCCGTCTTGCCTCGACCATGTCACCCTCCTTGCAATGAATGCTGATCAATGTAGTGTAGCTTACATAGTTTGGTTTGACACCCTTCTCGATCATGATATGCAACAGGTTCTTGGCCTCATCCATTCTATTTGCCCTGCGAAGTCCACATGCTAGTGTGTTGTAAGTATACACATCCAACAAGATACCCATCTTCTCCATGACCACCTTTACTTCAAGAGCCATCTCCACCATGTTTTTACGACAATACCCATCAATCATTGTATTGAAAACAATTTGGTTAATTCTCACCCCTCGCACTTGCATATCCACCAGCAACATCTCTGCAGCCTCCATTTGTCCAATCTTGCAGAACCCATTGACCAATGCTCCATATGTAAGCTCATTCGGCTCGATGCAATTCCCAACACATTCATCAAACACCTCTGAAGCCCTCCGCACATTCCCTGCCCGACAGTATGCGTTGATGACTGCAGTATAGAAGTATACATCCCCTGGCAGATTCTTCCTCTTCACCTCATCAAACACAGCCTCAACCTTGTTGATATCCCTGGCTGCCGACAAACGATCGATGAGGATTGTATACGTCCCAACTGTTGGTTCAATGCCTTCATTTTCCATCACCTTTAGCACCTCCGCTACCCGGTCATCATCTTTTTCCCGCGTGTATGTGTCGAGCAGCGAGTTATAGCAGCACGCATTAAGCTTCACGCCGTGACGAGGCATTTCGTCGAGCAGTTGGCGGGCGCAGGTCACGCGGCCAGACTTGCAGAACCCATCGACGACAATTGACGCAGAGAGAGGCGTGACTGCGTCGGGAAGAGAAGTGAGGGCCTGCCTGAGGAGGTCGGCGGCGGTGTCGAGATGGCCTGCTCGTCGGAGGGAGAGGAGGGACGAGGTGAGGGAGCGGGGATCAAGGCCGCCGAGGCGGGACACGATGAGCTCGAGTGCCTCGGTCGCGCGAGTGGAGGCGCCAGAGTCTGCGTAGGCGCGGAACAGCATGTCGTAGAAGGCTGTCACGGCGTGCCGCGGCGCAGCGCTGGGGAGGGAGGAGGCGGCCAGGTCAGCGAACGGGACGGCGAGCAGGGGTGGCGTCAGTAGGGAGGCGAGGAGCGACTTGGCTGCCGCGAAGCGGCGCGCCGCTAGGAGAGACACGAACCCCGCGAGCTGCGCGGCAGCGGCCGGGAGTGGCGCCGGCGGCGAGGAACCGGACGCCATCGGCGGAAGCGAAGCAGAGGGGAGGAGACGAGTGCAAATGGGCTCGATCTGCTTGAGTCCAATGTTGTAGCTACTTGGAATCCTTTAGGCCTCATATGAGTGGGCTGAAATTGCGAAATGCCAGCCCATTACATAAATGGGCCAGAACGGATTGGAGTTTTTTTTAAAAAAATTAATCTACTCTAAAATATAGTGTATTTTAAAATTAAAAATGTATCCCAAATATAGCAAATTAGTACTACTAAAAGGTCACTTTTAGCTCTAAAGTATCCGTAGTACCTTTGAACTTTATTATTCATTACTGCACACAATTAATTCTAGACCCACACTCACTCACTCTGAGAAAGATATTATAGCATTTTTGAATAAATTCTTAATACATGTGTCTAAACCTAAAAGTTTTTACATTTTGGAATGGAGAGAATATTTTTTATTCAAAACTATTTTTAAAAAAATTACAAAACTAGACTTCCGATGACTGTTGGTTTAGCCTTAAGAGTTGTATCCACCGAGTTGAAATGGCAACATAACCACTATTGCCAAATTAATGATTGAGAGGGGTGGAAATTTGACCACTATCCCATGTTGACATTTAGTTTAGTGATAGGAGTCTATACCGCTCTGTCACTAAATCTTCAGTTGGGATGCTCGATGCCTGGACCAAATGGTTTGGCAATACAGTGCTCCTATCACTAAATCAACACTTGACAAGAGCCAACTAACGGTTGACATGTGTCTAGTTATATATATATATTTTAAATTTCATCCAAAAATATATTTTTGAATCAACGGGATTGGAGCTCATGTGTGAATTAGGCCGGAACGGGATTGTGATGCATGTGCGGACCATTTTGCATGGGCCGGAAATGCTATGGTTGGGCCTGATCTTCACGGAATATACAGGGCCGAGAGTAATAAGGCAGGCGTCCACGCCGTCGTATGAATTTTATTTTATTTTCCAAAGAAAAACTACGTCAGTCTATGTATTCTTCAAGTCACATTTTACTGGCTGCAACATTTAGAGGTAATGTATAAATGTGGTACGAGTAATTTGAAGATAAAACTAATTTTTTATAAGTAGTAAGTTATTATATTTAGGATTAATTTTAAAACCTAAGAGAAGTTATATTTTAGGATAGAGGAAATATATCATAGATGTTTGAATTTTTTTATAAAATAAACTTATATAAAACTTATCAATTTTATAGAAAAAATATATTAACAACCATAATATTAAATCAGTTTTTAAAATATATATCTTAATAATATATTTACTTCATAATTTAGATTTTACATACTAATATGTTTCTTTGTCGGATTTAGATAATTTGACTTTTAAAACCGCTCCGGGCTCCGGGCTCCGGCCTCGACAGACAAGGAGGAAGCGAGAGCACGTGGCCGTCGCTCCGTCCAGTTCACGAGCGGGCGCGGACGAAAAGGCGGGTGGCGAGAGGAAGGCGAGACAGGATTCGACGCGCGCGTGGCCCATGCGCGTACGTATTTTGCCTCTTCTGGTGGCCGCCCCCCTGCTCGCCGCCCGCCTGCCGCCGGCCGGCCCTGTCGCGTCGACGAGACACGGACGGGTTCATATGCGCACAGTGCCCGCTGTACGCCGGCAACGTCGTACGCCGCGGCAGAGACCGTCCTACGTCAGCTGCTGCGGGTCAAGAACAGCCCAAACTCTAAAAACTCCATTAAAACACCATTCGAGATTTTGAAGAAACGTAAAAAAACAGTCAATTTATGCTCGTCGTGCCTGCCCATGTCGGGAACGCCCATGCATGCGGCGAGCTTGGCGAGGCCACCGACGGCCATCGAACCAACCGGCACCGTTGCTGCTGCGGCGGCGGCGGCGGCACAGACGCGAACGAGAAGCTTCTGCGCACGCCGGCGGAACTAGCGTCGTCGCGGTGGTGGCCGAAACAGTTGACACAGAAGCTTCAAGCTTAGCGTCGTTTGTTTGCGTGGTCAAGGAAAAACAAGCAGCTGTGATTGGAGCCAAGCAAGCAGGACGGAGCTGCAAGCTTGTCGCGCCTTTCTGCAGGCGGAATTTAATCGGAGACATGCAACCACACGGACCTGCTTTTGATGTAGAAAGCTCAGCACACTTACCGCGGCAGTAGCAGCTAGCTGGGTAGCCTGATCAATGCTTTTCTACACACAGCACAGCACAGCATGCACAGGCACAGACTACAGAGGGATATGGGGGAAAAAACAGGGAAAGAAAAGCTAGTCATCTGAGCATCAGGCCATGCGCTAGTCATCAGGGTGGTGCAACTTTTTTGCTTTCTTGCATATTCGTCCTTCCGAGATCAGATCGTTTTGAGGCGAAAGCTACAGTCACCTGAATGAGTGAATCCCGAACGGCTTTTGCTTCTCTTGACATGATCCACTCGATCCTCGCCAAGTAGAAGTAACCCTGAAAGTTGATCAGGGTAGCAAGTGGACGAATGCTGTGGTTGGAGCCTGCTCAGCGAGCACACCCAAGGATCTGCGCCACGACAGGGTTAGGTTTTGCTCGATTCAGTTTTTCTAACCTTATTTCTCGGTTATAATATTAAAAGCTAAAGATAAAATTAGAGTTTATAACCATATCAATTTTTTGATGGTACGAAGTAAAAGTTGTCTCTTCTCATATTCTATGGCATTATGACTTACTGTCTAATCTCTTCGACAATCTGCATAGAATTATTATATTCATTGCTAATTAAAATATAAAATCATGATTTTATATTATTAAGCTTTATAAAATCACTCTACTATAAATTCATCCCTACTTAAAGTAAATAACTTTATAATCTTTTTAGCTTATGATTGTTTTTTCACGTAGAACAGTTTACAGCAGTGATTTTATAATCTAAACCCACCCTAACAGAGAGAGACACTGAAATGCTGCTGCTGCCGTACTTAAAAATCAAAGATTTACTCGTAACTTTTCAGGTGTCAAACGGTCAAAGTAGACAAGGAAGGCAAATGTGCGTCGCAGCATCGGGCGCGGTAAACAAAACGAGACCGAGCAATCATCGAGGTAAAACGAGCACAAACCAGGCTTGTCACTTGTGAGCTCAACTCTGGGATCGAATAAACCGCGAGCCATGTGCCCAGCAGCCCGGCTCGGTGTCGTCCTTCGCCTCGAGCTGCTCAAAGACTGCACCTCGAGCTGCACGGCGTCTGCATGCTGCATGCAGGCGACGGATGGATGGACGGACGGCAGGACGGGTGGGTGTGGCCTGGCTGCATGGCGCGGCGCCGGCGCATCTCGGCCTCGCCGCCGCGCGCGGCGGTGGTGGTGGTGACCGCTGTCCAACGCGGGCGCGGCCCACGTGGCGGTACAATGTAGGGCGTACGGCGGCTGGACCCCGCCGGCGAGATAATAATATTGTGACGCAGCGGCGAGGACGAGCCCAGCAGCTTTTCTTTGGACAAGGAATAATTACGAGCCTGACAGAGATGTTTATTTAGGAGCAGCTCCCTCACTCTGAATTCTTCTCCCTTCTCTCTTCTCTCTTCTCCAGTCTTGGGTCATCTCATCTCTCATCTGCATCTGCATCTGCTTCTCGCCACTCTCCTGTCACATAAACATATCTCGTGGGGGCCATGGCCTTTGATGGAGATTGGGGAATTGTACCCTACCCTGCTGTTAGATTGACAGCCTTGGCCGAGCACGATTTACTAACCCTTGCAGCTTGCAGGAGGTTGGTAGGTCTCAAGATTTATTGCTGCACTTTGCTATCATCTCAAACCAAGCCTACTCGATCCCTGGCTCCAAGATTACTTATTACCATACCATTTACGCACTTAAACTGAAGCTCCCAAACACTCCAGTTTAAGCAGCAGCAGCAGCGCAGTACATTTGTTTCCACTGCGACAAGAGAAACGTCAATTGGCATATACACCAAAATTGATCGTAGTCGTGAGGTCCCCGACCGAGCACGTACGTACTGCAGTTACTATACTCTACCGATTTTCGCCGTACGTGCAGACATGAGCAGTATTACTACGCTCGTAGCGGTGCAGCTTGGTTTTTTTCTCCTTCCCGTTTTCGCGTCATAAATTGCACGAACGGGCCATGGATTCTCCGGTGATCCGCCATGAATGGGGTGTGCGTCTCCAACGGGAGACGTGTCTGACAGCAGCAGCGCTGTACATTTCACCTGTCTATGCCTACTACGTACGTACGCGTACGTCCTGGCCTAGCTATAACGACAGAAATATACGTATCTTCTGGTCGACCCTACGGCGTACCGCGTACGTACATTAACTGTAGCTGCCATCGCGTATATGAATGTATATACGACGCATCCAATCGTCGTAGCACCAGTACGTAGTTTTCGAGTGATCTCTCTGATCATACAACATGCAGAATGGACAGTTCATCAGATTAGGATGCAAGAGCAAGCAACTCGATCTGCAGGCTGCAGCAGGAGTGATCGAAATAGCACTCGTTACTCTGAAAACAACGTGCATGTGGTGCCTCCATTACGAGAGATGTTTTGAATGCTGCTGCTGTTAAGTTGTTGCTGAATCTAATGACCTGTCGAACTCTCTCACCCAACCCACAGCCGCAGCCAGATTAATTACAAGCTAGCTCTTGTAATTAATTGCGCCACTGGAAAAAAAACTGACAGCTCTGAGTGCAAGCTGAAGGGATCATCTTGCACAAACAGGGATAAGAGCAGCCTCAATGAATGATTTTCATACTATTAAATAGTACTTTCACTATCTAATAAACACAGAAAATTATTGCTCTATAATTTATTTTATCTACAAGACACAACTCTCATAATTAAGAATACATATTGCATTCTAAATGCTAAACTATTTGAAACTTGTAATCATACAGCCACCCTACTGTCATACATCAATTACACTTGTTGCAAACCGAGCGGCATACAGCCACACATGTAGTACAACATACTTAGGTGCTAATCAATATTAAATAATTCATTTTTACTTAGCCTTGATCAAACTTGAATGGAGTAAGCTAGTATAAGATGATGTGATTATGTGTTAAATGAGGAAAGATGAGTAGATTAGGTATTGCATTAAACCTAATACCTTATACTATAATATAGCAAGTTTTAGACTTAGTTACACATATTAAAGAGATGAGCATGAAGAATATACTCTCTTTCTTGAGGCGGGTGACTGTGGGCTCGAGGTTGGTTGTGTGAAGTAATAATTAATCAAATTTACGGATAGTATGGTACTTTAGAGATAAAAATTACCTTTTATAAATACTGGATTGATACACTTAGAATAAATTTTAAACTATAAAACTTATTAAATTTTAGAATGGAGGAATTAGTTTTTACACAATATTAAGAGATAGTTAGATTTAGAACTATTTTGTACTACCTAAATATATCAATGTTTAGAGTTTAAAATCCATCTCAAATATAACAACCAACTTATATATATATATATATATATATAATCTTTAAAGTATGTATACTTTTGGGTGCACGCTCTTTCAGGTCCACGCTCGCAGATAGTATTATGCTATTTTTGCATATTTTTAAACATACGTGTTCAAGCTTAAATGTTGCAATTATTTAGAAACGTCTAACAGTGGGACTGTGCTGAGATCCTTATCAAGCATCAGAACATAATCTCCAACAACAAAAAATTAAGGTTAGGAAACAAGAACAGAACTGGTAGTGGCAATCAGGGACTTCAACTTGCCATCATGGATCATGATCATCTTCCAATGATGTGGAAATATGTAGGCGTAGTATGTTGTTGTAGGTCTGATGTCGCCATCCCTGCCAAACTTGAGGCGTCGGGGTCCCTCGCAGATTGACGTATACACGGTACCAGTAGACATGGGCCCACATGTCAGCCTCACTGGTGGCACATTGCAGCTAGGTCCCTCAACTCCTACAGGGCTACACTTGTTCACCATTATAAAGGCCAGCTTCCTTAAGCAAGGCAACATCCTCCTCCTCCCTTCCTTCGCAGATCAGCTCAGCTCAGCTACTCTGTCTCGAGCTTGCGAGCTAGCTTCCGCCATGGCGTCAGGAGAAGCAGAGCCGCTGCAGTACACGGTGAGCAGGAGGAGCTTGACACGATGCTTCGTGACTGAAATGCCTCCATTGAAAGGCTAGCTTGTGGCTAGCGAGCTCTGTATGGCGCCATTTTTGCTGACGTCTTGCTGTTCTCTTTGGTGCTCGCCATTTTCCAGACCACCGTGCTCCGGGTGTCCATCCACTGCGAGGGGTGCAAGAAGAAGGTCAAGAAAGTGCTGCAGAACATCGAAGGTAGATTTGAGTGATGCATCATTTGGCTCTGCTGCGATTAATGGCGTCGAGGTGAAATGGTTTTCTGGGTGGTCTGTAGGTGTGTACAAGGTGACGATCGACGCGGCGCAGCACAAGGTGACGGTCACCAGCAGCGTCGGCGCCGACGCGCTCATCAGGCGGCTGCACAAGTCGGGGAAGCAGGCCACGATGTGGCCATCGCCGGCGGTCGCCGCGGCCAAGAAGCCGGAGGAGATCGCTGCGCCGCCGCTGGCGCCTGCTCCGCCGGCCGCGGAGAGCGGCAAGGGCGCCGATAAGGCGGAGAAGAAGCCGAAGGAGGCGGCCAAGGAGCCAGAGGCCGAGAGCCCGGAGAAGAAGCCGGAGAAGGACAAGGTCTCGGATAAGAAACCAGAGAAAGCCGAGGCGAAGAAGCCCAAGGACGATGCCAAGAAGGATGGCGAGGTGGCCGAGAAGGAGAAGGGCAGCTCGGCTGAGCCTGCCAAAGAAGTCGCCGCCGAGGAGGCGGGCGGGGAGGAGTCCGGGGGTAAGAAGGGCAAGAAGAAGAAGAACAAGCAGAAGGACGCCGGCGAGGTGGACGCCCCCCCGGCGGAGAAGCCAGCTAAGCCACAGCCGCCGTCGATGCCGACTCCGGCGCCAGCACTGTCGCCGGAGCGCTTCCCGTACTACGCGCCGCAACCGGTGATGAGCTACAATGTGGCGCACCCGAGCTCGAGCGTGTCTTACTACGCGCCCACGCCGGTAATGTCCATGCAGCCAATGCCTATGCCGCCGCCTCCGCCGCCGCAGATGTCGTACGGCTACTCGCCGTACCCGCCTATGATGCCGCCACCGCCGGAGTACCTGTACGGCCCGCCGGGCATGCGGTCGTCCCCGCCGCAGGAATCCTACAACATGTTCAACGTGGAGAACCCCAACTCTTGTAGCATCATGTGATGCCGCCGCCTCGCCGCCGCCGGAGGTAGGCGCGAGACGAGACCGAGTTGTAGTTAAGGGGGACGCTTCGTAATAGAAGCCTCCTCTCATGGTTGCTAGGTAGAGTGGAGTACTGTTAATTAGGTGGTCAAACCTCTTCTTGACCAGACTTTTTTTCCATTAAAAATGTTCTTAATGCATCATGTAATGAGATGAGTATTTTAGTACCCTTAATATCCTTTTTCTAGCTTGTTTCGTTATTATTTCTAAATTATGGGCCTTTCTGAAAAACAAAATTCTCCATTTCAAGATCTTGTAAAATCTCTGAATAAATTTGTCGATTTCTCACGTATAGCACGAACACATACTTCCTCCATTTTAAAATATAACTATTTTATTCTAAATATTATAATTTTTATAATTTTTTATTTTATTCTGAGCATTAGTTACATGTAGTACTAGTTGTTTTTATAAATTGAGCAGTATGTGAGGATAAGTGGAGCCACATTTGGCGCCAAGAAGAGTCTCAATTAAGCTGGCCTTTTGGTTCACAGGCTTTGTTTATGATGATTGCTCTGCAAATTAAAGAATGGGTTAGAGTTGTCCACATGTAATGCAATGATTCTTGCATTGCTTTGTGATACGATTACGTTCATTGATTTTGATTATTGTGGGGTTAGGGTTAGTGGAAGAGTGGTGGACAAGGACAAATCAGCTGAGGGCATGAGTGTGGACATGAAGTTGTTTAGTACTCAGAAAATAAGATGGGTATATATTTGAAAAAGTTACAAAAAATTAGTTTTTTACTAATAATTAAAACGAAAGCATATATTTTTATGCTATATATATGTGATATAGTTGAATTCTTATATAAAAACACTTTTATTTGGCACTAATTTTATAGCTACGGATGATCTATTATGAGAAAAATTAATTTAGTTACGGATGGAATTGTTTTAAATTAGCATTGGTACTTGATTTTTTTCAATCAGGGCAGCCACTTGTTTTATTGATAATTGTTGGTATGCTTAGAGCTCTGCAAATCGCAATTAGTGCGCTTTGAAGGGATAAGGAGTGGGACTAAGGTTCCAAAAAACAGGTGGACAGGCTTGAAAGCTATAGAATGGATAGAAATGTGAAGAGGGACTGAGGTAATCTTACAAAGAGTCTCTTCATACGGAGACATGGAGAGACATTTTCGAACATGCTCTTCGAAGGGAGATGTTCTTAGCGCGAACATTATTTGAAAACAGAGATTGTAACCTGCAAAGGAGGTACTTCATTATACAGTAGAAGGTAAGCGGGATTTAGTTGTTGTGACATGTTAATAATTATAGCGGGGTAAATTTTATGGTACACTAGAAATACTGTAAATTGTCTATTTGTTTTGATCTAATGACTAGGATTAAAGATGGTGACATATTTTCTTCTAAGAGGTAATAGGTCATCCTTAATTTTTCTGCGCAGACTTTCTAATTTTCTGCACATACTTTTTATTTTTCTGCGCTGACTTTTCATTTATCTGCCGGTCACCAAGTATTTTTAATTTTAGTTTATTTTTAATCCTAACTAAAATTAATGGTTCAGATTAATCTTAAGTATTACCTCTTAAAAGGTAATGAGTGTACCGTAACAGAGCTCTTATAGCAGATGGTTAGAAAGCGTTTTAACTAAGAGTTTGGGTGGCGATCTAGCTTCTGAATTGGTAGCCATTGATACTTTATATTTTTTCTTTTCTTTTTTGAGTGGGTTTTAGCTATGCGAGACCAAAAATGTTCTTAGTTCAATTATATCTTCTCGATGTAATTGTCTAAATTTAATAAAAGCTTCTATTATAAAAAAAAATAGATACTAATTCAACTTAGAATTATTATAATCTAGCTTATAGATGAGATTACAGTGAGTTGGCTTATAATAATTTGAAAAAAATAAGTTATGAGTTATTTGGTGACATAAATTATTGCTAATATATATTATTATGTTTAAATGATAAAAAACTATAATGCCTTCAAAATAAAGTGTGAAAGGCTAAACTTTAAGTATAAGATGATAATAAATAATTTCTATAAAAGTGTAGTGTGTATTTTAATCTTTCTAAAGTAATAAGCTAAGAAGTTAGGTTCCAGCAACCTATTATATTACTCTAATCTAAGTTATAAGTTATAATAAGTTAATCCAACCTAACTATTTATTTATACTTTAATCCAATAAACTAAACTATTATAATCCAACGCTGAAACAAACTGATCTATTAACAAGGGTGTGTCTGGCTAGCAGAAATATTTTGGTTTATTCTAAGAATCACTTAAAACGGTGTCAAACGGTGAAAACGTGAAACGTTTCACCCGTGAATCACTTGAAACATTTTTTCCTTTTTTTTTTGCTAAGAGCATGAAATGGCCTGATTCACCGTTTCAAAGAATTTGAATCCAGCTAGCTTAACAAACAGTTTCATGAAAGTGGTTTTGTTTTTCTCGAGAATCATTTTTCTAAACAGAATCTAAATTCTAAATGTTTCTTCAAGAATATAGATTTCTAAAAAACCAGCCTAAGTTGTGTTGTGATCAGAGGAGCACAGTGCACAGAGATGATCTTCTTCTGTACTACTGCTAGGTCGTCGTCGTACTAGCTAAGCCAACCGGTATATGTGTGCGTGAGAGAGAGAGAGAGAGGGGTTTTGTACTACGGAGCACGCGAACAGTGAGCTCTTGACAGCATCCATCCATCCATGGACGGAGAACATTACGATCACGGCGCCGACATGCAATGTGCTCGTGAAACCGCCGTTTCCGGCAAAAAAATATGAACGTGACCATACGTGCAACGAGGAGTACTGGCTGTGTCAGTTCTCGGGTACGCACGGTCCACATGGCGTGTCGATCACCTCCAGTTCCAAACAGCGATGGATTCCAACGCCCAGATTTGTCTTGATTTTCTTCTTCTCTCCAACTGCACGCGTATTTCTGTTCCGGTCTTTAATGTCTTGCTTAAAACCACAATAGTTTGGTTGATAAATTTATAGTGATATTATGGTTCATGAAGGCGATGAGATGCATGCCACGAGCAAAGCACGGTAACAAGTTTGGTTTATATTGTTACTGTTGGGACAAAGTACGCCCCAACCGTGGAGGAGAATGAAAGTGTCCGAATAGAGTGGAATTGGTTCCCCCCTTAAAAAGCCAGCTCTTTCATGGCAAGGCATTAGTTTATATAGGCTTGTGGCCAACAGGAAGTTACAATAGTGCCCTTGTGGGGGTATAAGTATGTTTCTCACTGACAAGTGGGCCCTATTGTCTACATCAGTCCGGGATTAGCCTCCGTGATCTCCGGAGGGCTTAGGGGAAGGGCCCGCAGACTCCCTGACACGGTCCGAGAGTTGGCAGCCCAACTACCCGCCTGTCATGCGCCAGGCGGGTTGGCAGAGCCTGAGGGGACAGTCCCCTACCTGCCCTGTACCTAGGGGCAGAGAGACAGGTGAGGACCGCAGGTCTCTGTACCCTAGCCAGAGACCTGCGTTCCTCTTTTGAACCGCCCACACGAGGGCGGCAGACAGGGACGGTCTGTCCCCCTAGGACACTCCCTGAGAGAGCCAGTCTTCGGAGAGACGGGGGCCCTCCTTCAGATCCTAGGGGCCCCTCGGCCCGTACCCCAGAGGCTGGCTCGGAGTTCCTGACCTCCGGAGATCGTCCTAGTGGAAGCTTTGGGCTCCTCGCGGTGCCGAGGAGCGGCACCATATCCTTTGCTCACAACACCGAAGCCTCCAAGGCCCGAAGGAGGGGCCTCCGGGGAGGGCTCCTCTTCAGGGCACGCTTATCCTTCAGAGGCTTCCGGCTTTCGGCTTCGGGGGAGGACCCTTCGGGAACGGCTCATCTTCGGGACGCGCCTATCCTTCATAGGGACCCTTGCTCCCCAACAGTTACCGATTATAAATAGAACCGATAATCGCTTATTGCTCACCGGTTTTTATTTGCTTGTGGAACCTAAGGCTTTGATCATTGTCTTTCTAAAGCTTACTAAAAGTTTGACAATATTAAGAGTTGGCAATACCGAGTATGATTATTTAATTTGTTGGGAAATGTTAAAGATGTGTGGGCATGTTTATCAAAACTTTGTCAATGACATTTTTTTTGACAATTAACCAAGTGAACATCTAGTGCTATTGTCACTATCAATATTTTGGCATGACAAGATGCCCCTAGCCTGACCCTACCGATAACTGTGAAGTCTATTCCCAATTACTTCAACATTTCTGCTACAGGAATGGCTAGTTCGGGAGGCATGAATTTTAGAGGAATCAATCCATTTTTGACAAAAATATACAGAAAAAATGGACTCTGAAGGTAGGGCTCAAAATGCAGCGTGAGCCAGCTCGTACTCAAAACATTGTTCGAATGTTTGATAAATTATTTTTCAATATTTACCAATTGGATATGTTCTTTAAGTCTTGTCTCACGAGCAAGTCGAGCTGACTCGTGGCTCGGCCGAGTCTAACATTCAGCTCAAGGAACTCATGGTTCGGCTCGCTCAGAGCCTAGCTCGTTCTAGCAGCGTTCGCTCGACTCGTCTCGTTTTCAGCCCTAACTCGTTCGAGCAGAGCCACGGCTCGTCTCGTTTCCCGTCGAGCAAGAGCCGTGGCTCGTCTCGTTTCCAGTCCTATCTGAAGCTCTGGGGGCAACAAGATTACACAAAATTGATGGTTGCAGCAGGCAGAGGCACTAGAGAAGCAGAGGAGGGCAGAGCTGTGCATCATGGGTGTGTGTAGGTTTTGTTCTCTAGTGTATGGTTGGTTCTTCCGGGGAGAGGGGATTAGTAGAACGCAGGTGGATGCTAGCTAGCCAGGCCTGTCCTCCTTGCCTGCACCTCTGCCTGCGCCAACAGCAAATGTAAGAAGCGATCTATGAATGAATGGAGATCTACTCGTGATCAAGTGTTGGTACTGAACTGCTGATCGACTGCGTGCTGCGTGCTGCTTGCTGCTTGCTGCTGCTGCGCTCTCTCTTGCGACAGCTCTGCCAGAGCTGATGCAATGACCCTAGCTAATTCAATGTCAATGCCAGAGCTCAGAGCTCAGACAGGGAGGAAGAGCTGGGATGCATAAATGCCATTTTGCATTTTTGCAGCTAACAAGGGTAGCTCACTGCTGGTACTCTAACACTATTCTCATTGAAACCTGAGATGCTCAGCACACCCAACAGATTCAAAGTCTCAAGTCTCTGCTAGCTGCTGTCTAGCTCCAGCAAGACTAGGAGTGTCTGTATGTTTGCATGTATGTATGCAGATATACCACCAAGAATGTGCAAGTGAGAAGCTTCATCCAACATTACTTGGATCCATTCAAAACAGATGATGAAAGATGGATGCAGCTGAGGTTTATAACAAGTATTTAAGGGTTCAAATGAATGAATTTAGTGCTAAAAAGTTGATAAACGGCTTTAAAACAATTTTTCGTTAATTTTCATCTAGATTTTTTGAAAAAGTTGATATACTGCTCTGTTTGGGTCCCTGCTTGCTTCAGTCCATCAATCAATCCACAGTTTATGCATGCAAGTATATATAATCTTTGTGCGTAGGTAACTAGGTTGGAAGGTGGTGCTAATCATGTTAGGTCTGACCAGGGGGAGATTTAGTTAGATGCTAATGAGTTCAGTGCTGAAAAGATATGATCTAACTTGTAGCAAATGACGTTGTTGCTTTTGGATACAGTAACTTGCAGAGCAAAGTAGGAGCTGAGTGGTGGCTCTAGTTTCCATCATGCTTATCACCACAAGCTGGATCCAGTCTTCGAAAAAGCAGGATTTTCCTATGTATAAATCAAAGTCCTGAATCATTTGTGCATGTAATCCCCTCACAAAGCAGATCGACTCAACCTACTGCCTGCCATCAGCAGGGTTTGACTGATGAGCATGCTTGCCTGCTTTGTTATTGGTCTCAGTACGACTGGAGCAGATCGAATCTGAGTTACTCACATGTGCTTGCTGCTGTATTACATTGATTGAAAAGTACAATGCTAATCCGGAGTGCAATGGAGTAGCCCAACTAATGCAACAGCCTTTTGATAATCACATCAGAATTACACTACCAAATGCAAATGCTCAGCTACAGTGAGAGGAGCCAGTGCCAAATGCAGATGTTCAGGTACAGTGAGAGAGGTGATGCCTACCTTTTCAAAAACCATGGATGTTGCTAGAATTCTCACTGTTACCTTGGTTTATGGAAGCAGGACTGAGGCATCTACTGTTTCGACATGTGCATCACCGAGCAACCAAAGGAGAAAACACCATATTATTCCAAACCTGTTCTGCTTTCTGGACGCGAATACATCACTGTCTCCCCTGCATATCCCATGATTCCTTTGTCAGGATGCAACACATACGTGTCCCGTTTTCTGGTCTTTAAATTTTTAATTGCAAGAACAGCCAGCCTTTCTCCTACGTGAATGTTTCTCATTTATTATTATTAGCTTTTTTGCTACAGGCCCTTTTCTATGTGAATAATTGTACATGCATGGGCAGTGCAATGATCAGAGCACGTATGGATCGAGCTGTGTAGGCTGTGATAGCAAAACTCCTTTCACCTCCGAAGTAATTCCTCTTTTACACCGCGTCGTTTGCGCTTGTACGAAAACTTTTTTGGCAGGGTTGGCTTAACAGAGGCCAACCAAATTTTATTAAGATGAAAATGAGAGATACAAGGATTTACATCGACAGAAAACTACCGAAACCAAAAGAAAAGATCACGTAGCGAGTCTCAGAAAATTCGGAACACAGAAAACTGAGTCCAGAGATTATATATGATATATATATATAAAACAAACGAGTAAATGGTACCAGTTTATATGTGACATGAGACAAACGAGTAAATGGTACCAGTTTATATGTGACATGAGAGTAAATCTCTTGTGTTGTTTCGATCGACCATCCTCAAGTCTTAGCTTAGAAGTAACTAAACTAGAATGAAGGCTATCATTGCCATGATTGCAAACTCATTGCTTTCACAAAACCTAATTCTGCATGCTTTATGTGGCACACAGCCAGAGCCGGCTACTGTGCTTCAGGAAACACACAACAGTAGCTGAAACCGAAGGGAACACACAAGTTTAGGCCGTGTCTATACCATCAAAATCATCTCAAAGTGGTGAGCTCATAGGATGAGGAAATTTTTTTCGATAGTGAAAAATCAATTCAGTCCATGTATCAAAGGTGTATCCAGCCACGAAGATAGAGCATCACCAGGTTTAAAAAATCATGCTACAACCAAATCATCCAGGACGACTTCGACACGTAAAATATGCGTGCACGGCTCAACTGAGGCGTTAACATCAGATCGCTGCAGAGCAGCAAGGATCAAACCGATAGAGACTATTAGCCAGCTAAGCTGTCCGTATGTTTAGACATAAATACCAGGCCTACACACAGACCCATCCTGACATTTCGGTGGGGCCGGGCAAAACTACAGATAAGAATCTCATTAAATATAAAAGAACATGTTAGTCTAGACCTATCTAGCCACAACAAATGCATTAACGATTGTTTACTAATTAGGTATTAGACTATTTACTAATTAGGTATTAGACGAAAGAGTACTACGTAACAACTTATAATCTAACATAAATTTAAAATGCTATACTTTATAATCATGTTGAAGACTACTACGTGACAACTTATAATCCAATATAAATTTAGTATGCTATACTTTGTAATCATGTTGAAGGAGACACCCTAAGTTTTGGAGACCTAGGCCAGCCACCCCCGGCTCGCCCCCTAGGGCCGGCCCTGTACACACTCCATGACATACTGGCATTGTCTTCTTCCTAAGCTTCTTCTAAGTTGTCTACTATACTTAACCAGCATTCACCAGCAAGCACAAAATCATGTTTCCTGCTGCAGAATCAACAATTCTGTACGCATGATTGTCTCTGTCGTGTACGTACGGCCATAGTTGTATGGGCCTAGGCGTACAGTACCGCAATTATAGATGGGCAGTGCAGCAACCCCAGAAGGCTTCCATGAACTGAAAACTTCATCCTGAAAAAAAGAACCGAAAGGCAGAGCTGTTAGTATAAACTACAGTACTACTACACTGCTGATACTCCTTACATTCCGTATCGTAAGGAGTTTTAATTTTGTACTAAGTCAAATTTCTCTAGCTTTAACCAAATTTATAGTAAAATATATCAATGTCTACAATACCAATTAAATACACAATCAGTACATATTTCATGGTGGATTTAATGGAACTAATTTGACTATTTGACATTATAGAAAAATTAAAACACCTTACAATATGTAAGGAATGGAATAACATACAGAGAAAGTGTAGAATAGTTGCAGCATCACAATATATATGAATATATATAATATAATATATTCATATATCACAATTCAGTTAAAAGTTCAGATTATCCATCAGACTACCGAGGAGAGCAGCAAACTTCTTTAGCAGCAGAAGCAGTACATATGATTTGGCTGTGTTAGCCCCTAAACATTAAGACTATTAAGTAATTATAAACCCAGATGAAAAGCTAAATACCGGCGACATTCTTATCCAGTTATCCAGGCAGCAGGCTGATATGTTGCTATTACCTCAAAGCTTGCATGCTGCATTCAGGATCCTGGGGACTGAAGAAGCAGGCAATGACCCTGGAATTCAGTAGCTTCAGGGCAAGGCCAGATTCAATGCGTCTGGGTGTCTTGTACTGGTTAATGGAGCTGCCATGGCTAACTAGTAGATCCATCAGGGCATCAAACGCACCAGCTTCAACAAGCCGTATCTCCAGAGGCCCTACCGATTTGTCATGGGCTCTGCAGCGCCGGTAGACATAGTCCAGTGACTCCTCAACAGCAGTGCAGCAGCTCTCGAGCAGCTGAGCATCAAGAGGGGCTGGGCTTTCATCGCAGGTGGACTTGATCTCCCAGAACAGCACGTAGTGGCCAGGGACAGTAGAAGTATCAGCGTAGCTAGTGTACTCCAGGAGGAGGTAATTTCGGTTCTCCAGGATTTTCTTGGCATGGGTAACACTGCGGTGGAGATCCTCCTCGTTGGTCTTGTCAGAATCGATGCTGAGAATAACATTTCTACGGCAAATGAATTTGAACTGTGGAGCCTGGTTGTAGAAGCCTGTCACCTGAAGCACATCACCAACCTTATACCTGTAAAGTCCTGGGCAAAAAATGAAGACATGTTTTTGTGAGTTAGTGCAAAAAATTGCAGTGCCAGGGGTTTGTAGTTTTATTTAATTTTCCTTTGTGTGAACCCACCAATACACCTACAACATGATTATTATGCTGAGCACTATTTCAGTGAATATAAATAACCCGTTTCACTTGTCTGATCACTAAACATAGACTGAAGCAAAGACAAGTGACGGTTAACAGATATATTGTGTTGTAAAACTTAAGTTTTTATTACATGATAGTTGATATTAAAATTATACATAATTAATGTCAGCAAATAAATCTTTTAATCATCCAGGAGTAAAATCTGATACAGCACTCCTGCCATTTAATTTCGAAAAAGAGCAAAAACTGATATAGCAAACTTAGTCGAAGCAAAATTTTATTACCATAATAAAATTGCAGGTGTTCTTACCTGAAAATGTGGTGACTACAAGCTCATAGTAGCATCCAACCTTGACATCCACCAGGCTGACAAGCTTGTCATTCTCTATCACCTCCTCATGATCAATCAACCTGAGGCCATCCTCTAACGGTATGAACTCAAAGTAAGCCATGTTTGGGAGGATGGTGTAAGACACATCATCTGGGCTACACAGTGGCCTCAGATTGACACCGAAATAGCTTTCTGAGGATGCATACATCGTGCAGACTAAAGGAATCCCACTGCCACCATAGAATTGCAGCATGGGGATATACTGTGCCATTGTGCCTGTAAGAACAGCTTCAATGTACTTAACATTAGGCCATAGTCTGCCCAGAATCCCCTTCCATGATCCACAGCTGCATATTGCCTCAATCTGATCAGCTAACTCTGAGTTGGGCAATGCAAGAAAGCGTAGCATGGCCAGACGGCATGCTGGGCTGGTGATGTTGGAATTGAGCTGACCAAATCGTATGTCATTGACAAGGTCACACCAATGCTGCTCAAGGAAGCTGATAGATCGAAGGAATGCTGAGGCAAAGACTGCCCCGATACGAAGGACATGATGGCGTTCTACCAGGCCGCAGAGCAGCTGGCAGTACATGCTCTGCAGGCTGTCAGGGCAAAGAATGACCTCATCAGGACTGGTATAGTTGTTGTACAAATCATGTTCGCGGTGAAGGAAACGAGGGCTCTTATAGTAGCTAGTGAGGACTGATCGAACTGGAATGCCAGAATTTGTCAGTGTTTCAGCTTTCACAAAGGGAAGATACATAGCCTTCCCCTCACCAAGGCCTGATATATACCTGCAGATTGGACTATGACATAAATTGTCGCTCCAAGGCCAAATCTGACTAGAAACTCTTGACAAACCTATGGAAGATATGTGTGTGTGGTGCTGGTATGGTGCTAACAGGTCTATTTATTGAAGACTAATAATCAGAAATAGAAGCAATTAAGCTAAGTTGAGACATCTGGGGATGCCAGACAATTTAATCCAAAATTCATGTATCATACTAGACATAATTAATTAATTATCTTCGGAAGCATTAATATTGGGGATTTTAGAAACACCAAAACAGACCACGTATAACAGTTGGTTTGTAATGTGAATTAGGAAATGCCTATCTGTCACTGCCTGATACGTTGCTAAAGCAACTACTTAATATTTCAACTTATTTTAAGTTTTTGAGCTGTAAGTCAGTGGCACATGTGGTAACTATTGTCCAACCATTGTGTTTTTTATGGCACCTCAACCAACATGGCTGGATGCTGGAGCCTTTTCCTTCCTTCTTGCCCTTGTGCCGGACGGAGAACAGTGATAATCTTATATAGGTTGAGGTCGTCTTTTTGTTTTTTTCTAGCGCTTTGTAACCTAACTTTTGATGTATGGGTGTAAGGGGGCTCACCCTTTTTTTCCTCTTCTTAATGTAATGATACGCAACTCTTCTGCGTGTTCGAGGAAAAAAAACATTGTCCAATGCTCCGTGTTTTGCAACTGGAGTACTGGACCCAGCTTGTGTTCCTAATGTGAATAATTCGAAAAATATAAAAATGTCCAAGAACAGGAAGCATTCAAAACAATGCCTCCCAGAATATATCAATAAGAGTATAAAGATAGATGAATGTTCTCTTATTCAACTATCAATAAGAGAAAAAGACAAAGAAAAATAAATTTTGATTAATGTGATAATCAGCTACTTAATCTCATTACTTTTGATATAATAAGAAGGCTAGGTAAATTGCAGAAAGGAAATTAGAACCCAGATATTACACATCAACAGGAACTTGTCTGAACCACAGAAATTGCATAACAAAACATAAGCTCACTTGTTCATGATAGGCATGATCAGACTATAGAGGAAGGTTCGACGGTCAAGATCTTTTAAGATGGACGGCATCAATCTTGGTTCACCCTGAGAAGTCCCCGAGCTACAAATTAACGATGTGTTTAGCATCAAAGGAATAGTAATTACGTAATAGCAATGACTACTATCACTAAGTAAATAACAAGGCCTACTATTAACAGTAAGTTCTTTAAAGACAGTAAAGAAGGGTAGATTAAGGAGCATGGATCAAACAAGTGTCTTTCTTCAAGAAGCAAATGGTATATACACATTAATTAGTAGACTGACATATCTCCTTAGGTTGTTGGCAACTTGTTGTCTATTCTTTTGCAGGAGGTCCCTAGTTCTTTATGTTAGACTGAGGTTGCTAATGATGGGTATATTATGGCTATGGATATTATTTGTTACTCTTTTCTTCTGCACTGATGCAAAATATGTGCTTCAGCGAATCAGTGCATCTCTTCTGCATCGTCTTGAAAAATTATGTCCTCAGGTTGGAACAAAAGAAAATGTCTACGAACTTTGGTAATATTTTTTTTAAAAAAAATTGTATCAATTTTGCTCCTTCCATATAGAGAGGATAGCGTAGAAACTCATTAGCCAGAATAGCTTAAACAAATTCTTATATAGATATATGAGAATTTTTATATTACCTGGTTGTCAAGAACAAATAAAATACAACATGATTTGACTACATCATCATCTTAACTATTTAGCAGAACAATGACATGAACCTTGCAGGGTTGACAAGACTTTTTAACACAATTACGAGACAAATATCACAACCTGACATCCTCCTTTTTTTTACTAGCAAATCGTTCCGCAGAAGTCCTTCAGTTATATTTGACAATAGAATGCAAAGAATAATTTTATCCTACTATAAGGTTGGTAGCTTAGCTTGGCCGGCATTTCTAGCCTAGCACATGCTAAAAATAACCAAGTTTTACCAAGCAGACCTTGGTTTTTTTACTCTGGATACATTACAGTCATTAAAAGCATCCTAGCAAGAAATAAGAATACTATTTTTTCTGGTTAGCCGCTTAGTGCACTAAAACCAACTTCCATCGAAGGCAAGTACAAGTAGGGCCTGCAAGATTGCCAACAAATATATGTTGGCTGTTACTATCTCTACAATAAATAAGCAAAAAATTAGAACCAATGAAAGCATTGGAATGAGATGTGCACCTTCTAAGCAGTTCCACGATTTGCTCTCCACATAAAATTGAAGATTCCTCACCAGTTGCAATCCTCAGAATGTATGGCTGGACCATATCATATGTCACTACTGGAACATGTCTCTTGAAGGCAGAAATATTTGTTGACCCATTCATGAATTTGCTCAAGTACTCAGTGGCCTGATTCCTCTCGAGGATCTTTGTCAGTACGAACTCTTGGGCTTCTTTGGCATTCACTGTCAGCATCTCAAGCTCTTGAAGAGCATAGTTTCCCTTGTACTCTAACTGAATATCACCCATATTACAAACAAAAGCAGAATTACAAATCGACGTTATTTCAAAAGGGCAGGTGCAGGCTCAAAGTAATGATACCTGGAGCTTGTTTTCTCCTTATATAATGGTATGGTGCATGGTCTGAGAAGCATATCTTCTTAGTATTTCCACTATATCTGAAAGATTTTGAACCAATATGATGGTGCAGCCCGTGCAAGATGATCCACTTACAATCTTTCTGGACATGACAGTGTCTCAAAATTTTTGGAACTCCCACTAGTATTGTTCTATAGAAAAGTGTAATGCGATGTGATGATGAAATTATATCAAGATGTGTGTGCTCCATTTATTCATTGTCTTGTTCTGCTGTGTGATGTAGAATTCCACCTGCTTCTCATGATGTACCTTTAAGAACATCCCCTTTACCTTGAAGAAAAATATTTCCAATAATATTGAAATATCTCTGGAACTACTAGCCATGAAGAAAACATGCTACATGTAGAAAGTAGGGGAAAATATACTATACTTAAGGAACCAGTAAGTAAAGGACTGTATTATTGTAAATGATAGAAGATATAGGTCAGAAAAGCTAGAACTGAGTTGAAGATCATAAGAGTGAAGATAAAAGTGTAATCCCGACCCCTTCCATCTTTTTGTACAAAATGTTTTATGTAACAAGAACATATGAATCACAAATGAATGACCCCTTCCATGTCATGCATGGTGTTTAACAAATTAATCACAAACGTGCCACCCAGATGAAAAGTTGTACTTTTAAAACTGCTGACTCAAAGACATGTCTAATCTTCATCAAGGGGAAGGATAATCTAGTGAGAGAGTAATGAACGAAGCAGAAAACAAGAATAAAACAAAGTATTGTGGCTAACAGTTATTTGTTCCTCATCCCCAGAACTTAAATTATTTGCAGTGAGTCATGTGACTGATATAGTGATGTTAACCAGAGTCTCCAGAAGTACAGGCCGTCTAGATTGCTCACAAATCATAATACTACTACTAGATCACCAGATGTATAAATGAGCTGTGCAAAACATCCTGGTTCCCTCGTATTGTTGGCAAAAAGAGCAAATAAAAAACATAAAGAACAATACTCATGCTTCCTTACCAGACAATCAAAAGGACCTGAGCATGATGCTACCGGAAAAGACAGACCAAAATATAATTAATGCAAAATACATGTGAACTCTTTTGATTGCAATCTCATATGGAACTGAGCATGGAGCTGCTGACAGTGACAAACAAAAATACACAGACCAAATGTAAACAATATCCCAGTGAAAAAATACAACGCAATTATGAGGCAAAAGGTGCACACAAAATAGCGATATTTGTCAGATCATGCTAAAGTGTCAATAATGCAACTAAGGAATAGACATAACAAACTGTCATGACACAGGGTCACAAGCAACTAAGCAGATCAGTAAAGTAGATAACTCTGCAGATAAGATATTCTTGTCATGGGTTGGACCCATAACGGGATAAACACCACCGAAAGGATAGCCGGGCGGCATTGGCTGCTAGAGATGAGAGATAGACTTAAGTTAGGGAGACGAACATTGGGATGAGAGATTAAACTAATTCTTCCTTACTTTTCAATTGAGTACAATATGTCCCTTTATATAGGAAGAACAAACATAACATCTAAAGAAATAATCTCTATTATAGAAATCAATTTAATCTCTATATCTAATTCATAACTAAAACAATGTCTTCCTATCTAATCTTACATTTCTTATACTTACTCTAATATTACCTTTAAGGACTCAATCTAATTTTACCTTTTAATGACTCAATCTAATCTAATCTAACATTACCTTTTAAAATATCAAATCCCTAATATTGCTACAGTACCCATGGTGCTGTTCGCGCGAGCTAGGCTTAGCAGCCCTAGCCCACTACCCATGATACTACATCCCTCCTTTTGAGCAACAGGACGATCTTAATCATAACTCGACACCTAATATAAATAAGACTTAAGCCTTTTACATCTCGGTTTGCTACAATATTTAAAATAAAAAATAATGCTAAGATAAGACTTCGCAAATTGATTGCCTTTGCTGTTGTCGAAGTTTCTACGGCTTCAGAGTCCATTGGCGCTGATATCAAGTTGTTATGAGTTGGACCCATGACGAGATAAACACTGTCGGGAGGAAAGTAGTAACATCATCTGAAGGTTTTGTGTAATAGAAGGCATTAAAGGGGAACCGTGCAAGCCTTAGTTTGCATATCTATGTCCCAAGATCACTGAATTAACAAAACATGTGGACACAAAGAAACACCAAATTCTGTACGAAATGCATCCCCAACTCGAGGCATCCAAGGATGATTCAATGGTAAAAACAACAGGTTTCTCTGGAAGGCAAAGATCATGTATATGCATATGCTCAACGCACCATTACATCAGCTCTATTACTTAACCATTCTTACAGAGGTCATGGTTGCAAATTTAATTCTTTCCACACATCAATTTATTTCAATTGAACATCACATTCCCCCAATAGAAGTGAAAATTTCTGCCATACCTGTCCAATTTCAAAAGGCTGCGTCAGTGGAATAACCGTGTAGGTGACAATCACAAGTTCACAACCATAGTACTTTCTTTATGATATTCTCTAGTCAACTCAGGGTAAAGGCGTGCATTTAGAGTTTGCGGATGCTCGCCGCATATGGTGCACTCCCTGTAGCAGTGCAATACAGGATGGTAGCATGCTGCCATGCCCAGTGCTCCTCATCCATTAACTACCTACAGAAAAGGGGGAAACAGTGCACATATTCTATGCTAGAGTTCAAATGTTTAATCAAAAAAGACAAGTTATTGAATCCCACATAATAATATCGTTCTCAATCTCCCCAGATGGCCAG
Source organism: Zizania latifolia (assembly GCA_000418225.1). Taxonomy (NCBI): domain Eukaryota; kingdom Viridiplantae; phylum Streptophyta; class Magnoliopsida; order Poales; family Poaceae; genus Zizania; species Zizania latifolia. The sequence goes on along the minus strand of KE372647.1, from coordinate 224,970 downwards.
ATTTCCATCACTTTGTCCTTGTGAGATCTCACTTCACTCCACAACAGAAACAAACAGAAAAGTCCTCTTCTAAGCAGTCTGCATCCACCATGATCGGAATAAAGTCATGTGCAAGAAATGAAACATCGAGCAGCTATACACATACATGGTTCTGGAGCTTCAACATTTCACCAAATACTTGGTGGGCACAGCATTAAGCAAGCAGCTCAATCTGCCATTTTAAAGGTGAAAGGAACGTATATTTCCACATTTTTTGCTTTCCAGTGTAGTTCACTCAAGTCGGCATCATCATAAAGCAAGTGATTACGTAGTATGTCAAAATTCTCAAGCAGGCATCTCCAGTCTCCATGCTTCCTAAAGTTTTTCACGAAACGTACCAGAACTAAATCAAAGGTAAAGCAAAAAAATCGATAACCTAATTAAACTGTAGCAAAGCATAAACCTGGGAATAGACCAAAGAAAAACAGAAGAAAGGAAGCTGAGGGAGGAAGACACGAATGAACTGTGCTGAGGCACATTGGTGATTTTGGGAAATCCTCTACTTTTGAGCCCCCTCTTTACATCAAGAACAGGGACAGACATGAGGGAGGTCCCTCCCTCCATATCCAGTCCAGGAATTGCTCGTGCTCTGAGTGCGTGTCCCCTTCCTGACCTAGCCTAGTATGAAAGTATCTTCCCTTTGGAGGAGGATGGTGGGGGACAAACATGGAATGAACTAACCTTCACTAGCCACTGCTAGGTAGGAGAAGTCAGGACCAGCCGCTGCCCCTGCAGTTAGCACAGCACCCTGCAAATCATGGCATCCGTTAGGCACAAGTCGGTTTCAGGAATGAAGTCAAGCTAAGCGCGCTCATGGGAACTCCCACCTGTCCTGGAGCTTCTGTGGAGAGGAAGCTTTCACCGCTCCGTCCATGGCTTGAACTTACTGCATCGCCAAGCTAGAGGATTTACTGTTGCAATCAACTGATATAAAATTTCAACTCGTGGGGAGCAGCCACAGCTAACTGGTAGCATGAGCCTCAGTAATGTGATTTGGTTGGTTCAGCTCAAAAGGTGTCAGGATGTTGCGCACAACGGCGAGGTTTCCTGCAGCTGCGGCGGAGTCCACCTGGATCGCAGCAAAGACGAGACGGCGTGAAGGGGTAAGCAAACGGAGGCTGATGAAAACGAAAGCCCTCGTTCTACGGAAAGGTTGACAGAAAGCGCAGAGCCGAACGAAGAGGAGGAGCCCGATCGCGACCGGTCTGCGGCGGCCATGGGAGCAGAGGAGGCGTGAAACTGGAGAGAGGAAACAAGACGAAGGGGTTCTTCAGTTTAGTGGCAATTCAGTTTGTAGAAAATATGAATAAACTCAAGATGCTCTTGACGTGATTCAACACTCAACAAGAAGTCTCGAGTAGATACCAAACGGGCTATGCTAATGCTGAAAAGCGTTCAGAGTTCAAGCACAAACTCATCTGAAGTATTACATCAAGTTTGCTGCCATTGTCAACACCCAGCTTCACATTAGTAGCCAAGGTAAAAGCTATAATCGATATTCTTCAAGCAAGGTTCACCGCGACTTCATAACAACGATCTAATCTAAGCAAAAACCTGAACGCGACTTCATAACAACGATTTAATCTACTGCTTGATGTCAGCCGCCTTCTCCTGCCAGAGCCTGTCCAAAGCGCTGTCAGCATCACCCTGCAAAACTAGACGGTATAAGAATGCAAGGATGCAGGGTCGCATAGCTCTTGATAGCACTTCTCTCTTGAGTAAGATCACAGAACAGTATCGATCATATCACACAACACTCTCAATCAACTCGCACTCCATCATCACCAGGTTCGTTAAAAACTTAAATTCACTTCGAGCAGCCACAAGAAAACAAATATTAACCCACATGCAACGGTAAACTGACGTTAGCCACCAACATGCACCGTGGGAGGTACGAACAGAATTTTTAGACCATCCCAAATAAGATGATTCATGGTATTAACGTCTAACACCGCCAGTGTTGCCATGACCTATCATCTCTCTATTATTAGTATACAAAAATAAAGTCAGGTGCTAGGCTGACAGAGCTCAGGTTCAGCCAACTATGTTGCAGGGGAAGGCAATGTATATGCTTAAAATTTTCCTATATTGCAAAGGAAAAAAGTGCACCACTAAAGTTGGACTTGTACTATTTGAGTTCATTAGCGGTTATCACAATCGAAACTGTTACCCTTATTTCCACTGAACAAGCACTAAACAAGAACATCACACATATTAACTGGATGAAAAAACAGAACAGAGGGCACCTTCACAGTCTTCTCTAAAAACAAAAGTGGTGTCAGGGTAACAGGGGTAAAGAACCTGGGCACGGATGAATCCGGAGAGAGCAAATGTGCTGAAACGCCCATCATACAATCCATTCTCATCCATGTGCCCAACGTTAATCTGGACCGAGGCATGATCCTTAGCAGTGATGATCCTGTTGGTGGCAGAGCTGGAAGAACCAAATGCATAGCAAACATGAGAGGAATTGCCATGCCATGGTATTTCACATAGCAAACATGAGAAAATTTGCAATGCTGTGGTATTTAATCATCAGGAAACAGCTGCACGTACCACTTCCTGGGGACATAGAGGTCTACCATCTGACCCTCTTCGTTCTGCATGGTGGCGACCGGCAGATAGCGCAACACTACTGCTGGTTATAGAAGAAACAGATGATCCCACTTAGCAGATAAGCAAAATGCAGTGAATGGTACAATACAATTATACAAACAACATAGCTATAGCGGATGGTTCTACTGATCAAATGCAGAAATAAGCATGGTGGTGAGGTTTCTGATGATTGCTTCCGATTTCCAAAGTAGAATAGCCCGACAATGCACCAAACTATCCCAGCAACGCCCCACACCCAACCAATTGGCGCGATAAACCAATGGCACCCAACGAGCCATGCTAAGAACAAATTTAAGCTCTAGTGAAGAAATACTCAAGATAAAATCTAAGATAAAACCCCATCAATCCATTACGCATATTAATGAAACTTCGTCACAAACTCACAACTAAGCATTGCAATTCTGAATGTACTGGTATTTGTCACATCTAGACAGTCATAGGTTACATCGCTCGCTTGCTACAATAACAATTGTCTTCACTGACTAGGTTTAGCAGTTAAAAAAAACCGCTTCCGTGAAGATTCTACTCGACAGACAAAGAACACGAGAATTCGTAACTAAACCAAGCAATCCCACATAAGTAATTTTAGCACATCCTAACGTATAGTAAAAAAAACCTGTAAGGGCAAACAAATCAACACGGAGGATAGAAATCAGAGTAATTTAGTGGATAAAATTTCAGGAAGGATGAAATCGCCGTGTACCTCACTGGAACGAAGAAGACGGATGCGGCGGCGGCAGCTCGGTAGACGACGGACACGAGTTATATGGGATCGAGAAGAGATTCTCTAGCCCTAAGCTTTCGTTGGGCCTTGATCGGAGTTTCGGCCTAATAGGCCTTACACATAAGCATTCAGCCTTTTTTGTTTGCTTCTCCGATTTTCGAATGAAGTTTTGTTGAGTGGTTGATGATATTTTTCATATTGCTGCCGGTAAAACAAAATGTAGTTATAGCATATGTCAAGTAAAATATTGTGTACATGAAAATATTTTTTTCGATGAAAATATTATATGTAGATTTGTCACTCAAAGAACATCTATTATACTTTAACTTTGTTAGGCTTTAGAAATATACTTATTAATATAAGTCTCATTTGACTTTTTGATAAGTTAAATTCTTTAGTTTTGACTAAATTTATAGAAAATATACCAATATTTATTTCATTAAATCGGTCATATAATGTTTCTTAACATTGTATTTATTTGATATTATATATATTAATATATTTTTATTTAAACTCGGTAAACGTTGGAAAATAAATAATTGTAATATAAGATAGAGGTAGTAATATATATTGTTGCAGAAACTATTGGCCAAAATGTTCTTCTAGAGACTGTGTCATCACTCAAATAAAGCTGTTGTTTTCTTCTTGAACTGTGAGAGGATTATGGATATGATCATTGAAATGATTGTCAATATATGACTAAGGTAAAGTTTGTGAGCAATCAAGACAGTGCATCCGTGCATCTAAGGCGATTCTGGTAGAAAAGGAGGATGCATTTTCGCTTTGTGCTACGGTTTTCTTCGAGCATTTCACCTTTGTTCATGATTCTACTCTGTACATGCTAATTCGGCAGCTCTCCTGACATTTGCATTTCGATTCATGCGAGTTTGTTCCGGATTTTAACCGAGACAAGTCTTATGCCAACGTTGAACCGACGCAATGTTCAGCCATTACCGAAACAGACACACACACCCTTCAGTTCGACGATCACAACCAACGCATATGATGGGAACTTAACAGTGATTAGGGATAGAAACAGTTTATAATCTCAACTCGCAGCACGTACTTACCAGGGAAGTAGGGAACATCGCGCTAGTCCGCTAATCTACGGCTCTACAGTGCAGCTTTGTTCGAATGGCAGTTTGCAACAACACACTGGATTGGAGAATCAGTGGATAGAGCGATGGAGCGATGCACACTATCTTAGGTCTCGTTGGCACAATTTCAGATCGATAGTTTTTTTAGAATTAGCCTAACCTAGCTTTAAGAAATCCTGAATTAGAAGTTGACTGTGGATGGATTAAACGTATTTAGTTGAGCAATCTAATTTTAATTTCAAACTAAAAACAAAAATTTAAACTATTTTATTATATTATATAAACATCTAGTGTGAATCTCGAATTAGAGCTGTACCAAAAGGGTCTTAATCCAATCACGGATGTAGGTAAATCCATTAGGACTTCAGCTACTGTCTGACAGGACTGTTTGTTAGAGTTTAAAATCTAAAATAAATATGTAGTTGTAGTTGGAAAAAGATAGAACTATACTACTTATATATATTTTAAATCAGATCACCTAGTTTGTTCTTAAAAATTAAAAAAATAGTAATGCTTACTTCGCCTAGAATTTAGATGGGCCACTCAATACTGGTGCCAAGCATGGCCTAGTAAATTTTGGTCTTCAAAGCAAATGAATACAAGTGGTCCAACAGCCCAATGCTACTATACTAACGAACACACCTGTCCTGTAAAAAACGCACCCAAAATACCCTCCAATGACCTGTGGACCAAATCTATTTGGGCCCCACATGTCAGTTTCAAGGTTCTCCCACTCTGAAGTAAAGGCAAGAAAGCGACAGCTTTTAGCACTCGTCCATCGTTATGTGTACGGCTAGGATTTCTCGTGTTCGTCGCTGACACGTAGGCCCGATATCCGAGTGGAACTGTGGGTCCCAGATGTCGGTGAAGGTCCAAGAAAGCCTCACTGGGACACACCGCGTCGCCGTGACTTTGGCGGCGTGTCTTCTCTCTCCCGGATTAAAATCTTATAAAATGCCACCTTGAGGCATAAAACAAGGGAGAGGTCTGCAACAAGTCCAGTCCACACACGCGTACAAACAGCAGCGGCCGCCGCGCGAGCCACCACCCTCCCCTCCCTCCCGCCCGCCCGCGCGCCTCCGCCGAAAACCCTAGCCCCTCTCCGCTGCGCGGTCCAGGCGCCCAGAACTCTAGGCCTCCCGGATCCCGAGCTCCAGGTCCAATGGCGTCGCCGGACTTGTTCCATGACGTGTCCTTCTCCCACGTGTCCGCCGCCGCCTCCTCGCCGGAGGCCACCGCCGGGGCCACGGCCGTGTTCGGCGGGGACGCCTCCTCCGGAGCCCCGCGCCTCAGCCTCGTCTGGCCCGGGGAGCCCCGGGCGAAGCACACGCTCGAGATCGACCTCTCTGACGCGCAGGTATCCTCCGTGATCTCGATGGTTTAGGGGGAGTGGGAGTGGTGTAGGCTGTAGGGTGGTGGTCGGTTCGATTTCATGCGGTTGCGGGAGGTTTCTGCTGTTTCCATGCGTTCGGGTAGTGAGATTTTGGGTTTTGCAGGTATTTAAGCTGGGGCCGACGGAGTGGTTGTGCGTGAACGGCGAGTCAGAGGCTACGGACGGTGTGGAGGAGGTACTCTTCAGTAATTTCTCTGTTTTTTACTTATTACGAGTATGTTCTTCTGTTTGGTCATACTGTACATTCTTCTATTAAATTTCGTATTTCTGATGTACACTGAAGCTTCCAGTATAACAAGTCAAATCCCCTGATATACCAGCACCACGCCTGGAGCTGTATGCCTGCTGTATCAGGCTCGAGCAGGTTGACTGTTCAGCTCATCCAATTTGTTGCAGGGTAGGGACATACAAACAACAATTTCGTTTTTACGGTGGCTCAAAAGGAGTTCTAGTGAACTTGTTGGGATTACTAGTGGGTAACCCCCCACAGTTTGCATTCAAATATGTTGTAGGATTTTTGTTTGTTTAGTCCATATTTTCTTCCAAAGCTGACTCAGACAATACTAGTTGAAACAGCAACAGAAAAGGCTGGACCTCCTTTTTGATAACGTCGTGTGATCTCTATGCATACTGTCCTAAATGTACTACAGAGTGGCCTTAATTTGAATTAAAAAGCTAATGCTGACACTCTTCGAAACTGCAAAGGATATGGTCTATGATTGTGATGTGCGAAGAATAACTACATGATGATTTTCTGGCCTATTTTGAAATCAAATCTCTATAGAACTCTAAATAGTCTGTTGTTATGGTGCAATGATGGATTTCCTGCTGACTTCTGTGTAACACTCCTTTGTTGCCATCCACTTAACAAGTAATTGGCTAATTGCATATATTTTTACATAATGTTGCCTAGAGGTAAAGGTAATATGAAAAGTTTACAGATTATTCTTTGGGCTTTTGCATTGAAACTTTCTTGTAGCACATATTAAATGGCTTCATGTTAACTCTCAATTCTTTGAGGCAGAAGTCATATTCAAGAGCAATTAAGGTTGTTCTTAGGACAGAAGCTGAGAGCAAAGCCTTCTATTTAGCTTTTCAACGATGGAAACAAGGAGTGATTAGTGGAAAAGCTGGTTTGTCCTTTCATTTCTTGTTTCAGATAATTCCAGTAGCTTCTTTGTTGCATTATTTGTGAGTCATGACCTCAATGCTAATTTAAGATAATCATGCATCGTCAGTTATAACTCTCCATAACTGTATTATTTGAAATTGCCAATAGTTGCCCTTCAATACCAAGTATTTTTGAGACTACATAATATTGGGCACTTTGGTTTGATATATCCTCCTAGCCCTACTATATAATGGAATGCATTATGCCATTTAACTTGCATATTTAATTGTGCCTAATCTGATAAAAAGTTAATGTTATCAAGCTTTTGTAGAACTAGCGCCTTTACTCCTTTATATCTGCACATCCAGTTACATTGAGGAATAACTGTAATTTAATGAAATCAAATTAAACCGTGGATGATTATATTCATTGCATGCTATTTTGAAGAATACACATTAAGACTTTGCATCTTTTTTTGGTAGAACTTGGTTATGCAGTGCTGATTGTATTACACCTTGCCCTCCTCTGTTTATTCTTTCATTGTTTTTTTTTTCAAAAGAGTTATTGGTGACGAAGCAAAGTGGCAACTAGCCAACTAAGAGACTGTAATGACTTGATCTCACAATTTCTGCCAACAGTGACGCCAGAGTCGATAGCCTTTTTTCATGGAAAATGCCATTAGATTCTTATTTTCAACATATTTCTGCTTCATGGCAGGTGAACCCTTGGAAAATGGAGTAATAATTGCTTCTAAAAGCAAATTTGATACAAAAATTGAGGCGTCATCAGCAAAGATGTATTTCCACTACTATGGCCAGTTATTACATCAGCAAAATATGTTGCAAGATTTTGTCAGGACAGGTCAGTATCTCTACCTATTGTTAAAGAGTTCTTCTTCTTCTTCTTCTTCTTCAAAGTCTTTCAATCCCAAGCAAGCTGGGTAGGCTAGAGTTGAAACCCAAACTTGGGTTTCATCTCCATCTGAGTGGTTGGGTTTTCCATTGGCTCGTCAAGCCAAACACAACCGTTTAGGGGAAAGGGACCCTCCCTCCTCCTTTACCAGGGTTTGGGACCTGCTATGTTGACTTGTTGAGACAACATAGGTGGAGTTAGATTGTTAAAGAGTTAAAGTTATATATTAATTTCATTTACGACAATCTTGACACTTGACACCAATGTTTACTTTTCCCGGTTAACTTGGTTCTGTTGCTAAAAAAATGGCATGCAGCTTGCCTTTCTGCATAAATGTAACAAGTGCACATTTTTTTACTCTAGGAACATACTATGCTGCTGTAATGGAAAATCGATCTGACTTTGAGGGTCGAGTGGTGGTTGATGTTGGAGCTGGTAGTGGCATTCTTTCATTATTTGCTGCGCAGGTACGCTCTAACCCTCTTCATGATTTCTCTAACTTCTATTTATGATGTAACATAACTGATGATGTTTTATATGCTAATGTCAGGCTGGTGCCAGACATGTCTATGCAGTTGAGGCATCTGAAATGGCTGAACATGCACAGCGTCTTATTTCTGGGAACCCATCTCTTGGTCAACGGATCACGGTTCGTTTTGTACCAGTTGGATCTGCAACTTCAGTCTTCTTCTTTTTTAGCCTAAAATTAATTAGTGTCCCATCTTAACTAGGTCATCAAAGGCAAAGTTGAGGAAGTTGAACTTCCAGAGAAAGCTGATATACTCATTTCGGAGCCTATGGGTATGGGCTCAATGATAAACTTTCCGGAGTGTTCCAAGTCACAACTATCTCTATCTCCATAGCCTACACTTTTGTTGCTCCTGCCTTACATCTTATACTGATGAACAATCCACTAACCAACTCATTATGCGTGAGACATGGATAACTTTCATACTTATTGCAGCTAGGTGATGGATAAGTATTTCTAGATTGTGATGTCATATATTAATCCTGTTATAGAAGATGGCTGTATTTATACTTGTAGACAAGTTCTTCATTTCTAGGGTTGTTGTTTCTTTTAATTGACCATATGGTTAGTGCTGGCCAAATGGTGATAGGATAGATGGCATCACTTGTATTATAGCTGATATTTGAAATGTTCTATTGTTATTTGAATTACGATATTTGGTCTAGGATATTGAACTCAATTCTTTGATAATGACATGTCATTCAGTTGATTGTTCTGTATCGGATTATCTGTAATGATTTGTTTTGTCTATAATTTTGCAGGAACCCTGTTGGTGAATGAAAGGATGCTGGAGTCCTATGTTATAGCTAGAGACAGATTCCTTGCACCAGATGGTAAAATGTTTCCAACAACTGGAAGGTATGTCTCACCGGAAAATCTCTAAATCGTTCTGGATATTTATTGCAAGCTCTGCTTCACAAAATCTTCAGGATTTCAATTCGGATATGTTCAGTAATCATCTGTATGCTCATTAAAACATCAGAATAGGTCTATTAGCTACAAATATTCCATAAAATAAGTTTATATGCATGGTTCTTTTAGCCACTCCATGGTATTCAGATTTACTCACTGAGTCACTGATGCTTGATATGTTAAATATCTTCTAGGATTCATATGGCTCCATTTTCCGATGAATACCTTTATGTTGAAATGGCAAACAAGGTACATTATTACACTCTGGTGGACTTTTTTTCTAGTTTTACCTTACAATCTTATTATCCAGTGCTTCTATTGAGGCTTTATTAATCGTGTCTTAAACTACCATGTCCAAACTGGCTCTTCAAAAGGAGTATATTGAGAGATGAATCCTTATCTTGCCCATGCTTTCTGCCATAGTGCATCACTAAGTGAGAATGTGCATGTTTCCCCCTGTAACTTTTTGTTCTTGGTCTGAAGGCCTGCTGCCAACTCTCCCGCGTATTCTCTAAAAAAGAGAATGTGCCCCTGTTCCCAACTTGTATGGGGGTTTAGGACACCATTTGCTCTACCTGAAAATATATGTTTTATATGATGCTGCTGGTGGGGGGTAGGCCACCTTGTGAACACTTCTATTTATAGTTTTATACTTATTTTGTCAAACCAGTGTATTATCCCTTGCAGCAAGTATGCCATTTCAATCCTAAGGATGTCTTTAGTTTGGTGAATTCTCATATTTGGGTTGTGTCTCTGCAGGCACTCTTCTGGCAGCAACACAACTTTTTTGGTGTTGATCTTACACCTTTGCATGATTCAGCATTCCAGGGGTATTTTTCACAGGTACTGCTATTTGATCTTAGTCACATCATATTTTTCTTAGCATTTCAACTTTCTATAGCTTGCAGTTTTAGATTGATAGTGCTGAAATGGCCAATATTATGTTCTCCAGAATATTTTTTTGAACTACTGTTGTAGTCATTTGTCATCCTTTATTCAATCATGTACTTTTGAAATTGCATGGACTCATGTTTTGGCTGCTATGGCAGGTATTGGGAGTCTCTATTTGATTATTTGATCTCTCTTGTCTTGATCTTAGATAATTTAGTGGGATGTATTGCAACACTTGTTATCTCATATTGTGGTTCTATTATTCTCCAGTACACTTGTATAGGCTTTGTGTTGGGAGCAACGGAGCATAATGACATCACAGTTGAACTGTATTCTTTTCTGACCAATGAATTGCTAAAAAATATTAAAATAATTGATAACATAAGTTGTGTCTATAATAAGCAAATATTTGGCTTTCTATTCGATAATGTTAGTTTCATGTGCTGTATTTCAAATGTGACTTACTGGTATGCTAAGGGTTTCAAATTTGTTTTCAAAAGTTTCCCTGGACCAAGTAAACTGATCTAATCCTGTAACATTTCTTTTTTTCCTGTTTGAACCTTTGACTAGTGTTAACTTCCAACTATATCTAACAGAAAGTAGATTTCAATTTATAAATAACCGAAAACAGCTCAATATGGTCTTGCTGCCTTACTGGGGCCTAAATCCTCCAGTTACCCATCAACATTCCTAGTTCCACTGGTTAGTCTCAAGATTTGGAACCCCGAGCATGGCTTTTACCTTAAGTAGTTCTATATGACTCAGGATTGCATTGTTCACTAGTGTGACTACTTGACAAATCTAAATGCCCCTGCAATTGCCATGCAGCCTGTGGTGGATGCATTCGATCCAAGATTATTGGTTTCTCCACCTATGTATCATACGCTTGATTTCACTAGCATGAAGGTAATGAGATTGAAATTACAGTTAATTGTTCTGTGTTCTTTGTTGATGCAAAATGTGTCTTTCTTTTCTTTCTTTGCCAGGAAGAGGAGCTTTATGAGATTGACATTCCTCTAAATTTTGTGGCCTCTGTTGGCACTAGGGTGCATGGGCTAGCCTGTTGGTTTGATGTATTGTTCAATGGGAGGTCAGTGCCATGTATTTCAGTCTATATTGTCTAATCTTCTTTTACTTCTTTTACAAAAGGTTTCAAATTCCGATTTTGCCAAAATTACTTGCACTCCTGCAAAACTGGTAACCAGCCAGTTATTGGTCAAATACTTGAATCCAAAATTTTTTAATTCAGAAAAGTCAGTTACTGGCCTTAAATTTTAGGCAAGACTAAAACACAAAATTTCATAATACACTAATAGATCATAAATGTAATCATCCATAGGGACATGCATATAATATACAACATTACATCAGAAATGTAACAATAGAATAGATACAATTTCGAAATTGAATGTGAGTCTCTTTTTCCTTTTTAAAATGTACCAACAAAGAACCTTATAATATAAGATGGAGTTGATTCAATTCAATATTAAAATTTAAATTTAAATTCAAATTATTCCTGCAAGTATACCGATAACGGGTCATTGAGCACTGCTTCTACCTGCTATAATTTCGGTATGCTTTCATGCAGCATGGTGCAAAGGTGGCTTTCCACTGCTCCAGGCTCCCCTACGACTCACTGGTACCAACTGCGATGCATACTTTCACAGCCATTGTATGTCATGGCTGGACAAGAAATAACAGGCCAGCTTCATCTGGTGGCCCACAGTGCGCAAAGCTACACGATATACTTGACAATGTCAGGTTAGACATTTTTTCATTTGTTATCATTTTTTCATTTTCAATCTATTATACTTGAAGTTGAAGGTTGAAACTGATAGTTCTTGCACTCTTTCAATTATTTCTGGAAGCTAAAATGTGGGGCGAGGGTGCAGAGCAAGGTGGCATCCTGCAGACATCCACAGCCAAACTTGAACTCAAGGAGCCATACTACAGGCTATCTCAGCCACAACCCTATGTGGTACAGGACCAACAGCAGCAGCAGTTACCATCTTTGCAGCCACAGGTAAGTTGTTTTCTAGTAAGTACTTGAAGAGAAACGGCGATGTCTATTTTAATGTTTATTTTCATGTAGTATATCGTATATATCTGCTTCTGGCTGCTTCTGGCATCACTGGCAATGCTGGAAAAAATCACCATATTACGCTTCCCTGCAAGGCAGAATCCTGAACATGAAATACCTATGCAGTAGCCTGTTTGGTTTCTATGAATACCCTTGCTTGGATGATTAAATGGCGCTTACACTGAGCTTTTAAATCCACTAGCAATGTGTCTGCACATTGTGACGGATGCAAAATGAATATAGTATAAGGTCCAGATGTAATTATGAAATAAAATAGCTATTCTCAGTTTTAGAAATTATATACATGACCATATATGAACAATAATGGATGGGTGTAGAACACACCATTCGATTGATAAAAAAACCTAATGCACACATATACAAAGAACACATGTTTCACAAAAGACATTGCAAACGACACGCGTTAGGCTACGTATATCTAGCAGCAAAATCTTAATAGGGAATGGGTGGCACACTGACACACCATCATCCCCAACTCTTTTGAAGAAATATTAGGATTTGCGGAGTTACTTGAAAGATCTAAGCAAAATGTGGGTGCATGCAATAATAAGTTGGTACAATGAGCGCCTGTTTGCAAGGATTTTCATATCTTTAGAACTTAGTATAAATTTGAACTAACTCCAAAAAAAGTTCCCAAAGAGATACCCTGTCCATACCTACAAAGAAATACTCAGCTATGGATGTTTTTTTGGTACTTAAACTCTCAAACTGTCGGTTAGCAATTGTACTGCTAATGAATGAACCTGATGTTATGTACTTCATAGATCTAACATTCGTTCTGCAAACAGGGATCTGGGCAGCAGATGCAAGATGATCTTAGCCCTAGTATCACGATAGAACCAGACCAAGACTCTGCGGCCTTCAATTAGATATAGCTCCTAAACCGGAGTTGCATTCTTGCTTCAGGCAAACAACTCGGGCCTATACAACAGTGTGCTCCTTACCTGGTGTTGCTATGCGTTAGCTGTCAGTGGCTAACATCGCATTTGTTGTGTACAAGAAGTTGTGCAGCTATAGCTAATTGTGCTCTTGGGGTTGAAACACAATAAGAGTGTCTGGTTGCAGGGAAAGCTCAACGACAAAGGCGTCTAACTAGAACGATGGTACTATGCTCTGATGTGCTAGCTATTATTTATTTGGAAGTTGGCTTGTGTTGGGTCGAATATGGACTATGGAGCTCTGTGTTATGTGCCGCATTCGCTTGGACCTCACAATTCAAAGCTGAGCTTGGCGATCCTTGTTTAGCCTTGAACTGTATGATGCAAATGCAACTATGGTTTTATTATTTTGGAGCATGATGCTTCAGTTGAAGTGAATCTGGATGAACGGAAGGATGTCTTTGTCCTGCTAACACAAGGCAAATTGCGCCGGCTGTGGGCAGATCGGTGGCTGCTAGAGGAGCTCCTGTTGTTGTTACTTATCAACTGCTTCCTCCTTTCCTCCGATCCCAAGGCCATAAGCATGACTTTTAGCTACTCTGTAATCCAATTTTTTTTCTGGTCAGCATAATTTTTTGGAGATATTGATTAGCTTTATCGTCTATGATATTTAATTGATCTATATATTAATTGTTTGGATTGCTATTTCAGCTTTTAACGTCCCGATCTTCTTTTCTGAACAGCTCTGAGGAATTTCTCTCGGGAAAACATCCATGCGTCACCACTATTACTGAATCAGTGTATCTTAGCAAATCTACCTCTACTGAGTCGTCTCAGATCTGCAGCTTAATGTTGAAGCAAGCAGCCTCACAAAATGCCGCTCTCTCAGAAAAAAACAGTTTAAAAAGGCTTTACTTCTATCTTCTTATCTAACACCAAACATTAGGTCATAAATTTAAAAGTTTATTCCTTTGATATCTCTTGACTAAATTTTATCTACTCAATTTTGTTCAAATATTAGTCGTTTTAGAATTTATAAACATTTTTTATATTTTCTTTTATTTTGCTTTGGTCAAATAGATAATATTTCTCTAATAAATAAATGATTCATTTTTTCTAAGAACAAATAGTAGTAATAAAGTTATTTAGTTGATTTATTAAATCTTATGTACAACTTCAAAACTAGCTATAAAAGTCAAAGTCACTTAGCAATGCTATTACTTTCTAAAGAATATTTTAGTCTTTTAGTCCTATCACATATTTATCACCTTTATATTTAAAAGTAAGTCAACGGAGGTAGTGTAGAGATACACATCAGCAAGACTGTAGAAATTTCTACAGTGGTCGACATCACCGGCATAGACCCACCTCAGCCGACTGCATTGAGATCGACGGCGACGTGAACAGGTCCCACTCCACGTGTCCCTCACGCGAGCTACGACGTGGCGGACATCCTCGCGCCGTATGAACGGTCCCGATCGCACGCACACCCGCATCGGACGGTAGAACGGTGCCCCCACATCGCCATATATACCCAACCCCCTCCTGATCCTTCCGTTTCCTCTCGTCTCCCCCAAGTCCGGACTCCCGACAAGGTTCTAGAAACCCCGCGCTCGATTCCGGCTGCCGAGAGATGGCGGAGTCCAACCCGCAGGTGGTAAGAGCGATTGCTTCGCTTGTCTGCTCGAATTGATGCTGGTTTGTGTGGAATTGGTGCTGATTCGGTTCCGATTCGGGGTGGTTTTGTTTGGTTTGGTTTGTGTGCTTTGCAGGAGAGGGAGGTGGTGGTGGAGCAGGAGGAGGTGAGCAGGCCGAAACTGAGGTACCTCGAGTTCGTACAGGTAGCAGCGGCGCAGGCGGCGGTCTGCCTCGCGGGGCTCTACGCGCTGGCCAAGGACCACGCGGGCCCGCTCCGGCCCGGCGTCGACGCCGTCGAGTCCGCCGTCAAGGGCGTCGTCGGCCCAGTCTACGGCCGCTTCCACGGCGTTCCCGTCGACGTCCTCGCCTTCGTCGACCGCAAGGTACGAGCACACGCTCCCTAACGCCCCGTTGCCCATCCTCCACAACAGTCAACAGCTTCAGTTTGCCACGGTCGCCCCCGTTGTCCTGTCCCTCGAAGCGAACGGTCCCGCGTTGCTCGCTCGCCGGCGCTCGTAGCCACCTCCTGCCCCCCGCGGCCGCGTACGTTAGCACGCCGTTCCGCCGCGCCGCTAGGTTGCGCCGCTAGATTTTTCTGGTGCGCGGCATGATTGAACGCGGGCCCTCGATCTGCTAACCTGCGCGCTACTCTGGCCGTTTTCGTGGTGCGCGTGATGTAGATTGGGCTGTGGGGTCTACAAAGGGTGGGCAAGCTGTGGTGGAGAATTCGTCCCCGTACGGGATTCCCGTGGTGGTGCGTGGTATCCGCACATGGGCCATGGTAGATTCCATGGAATCTGGCGCATTCTAGCACCTGGCGGAGTCTTCGAGGTGGTGAACGGGTGGTAATGTGAACTTGCCGACGAAGTCCTTCAGGTTGATGGTTTTTATAATGAGAGTTAAGTCTTGTATTTGTATTAGATCTATTTTCTATATAACATTGTTATATAAAGCATGAGAGAAGAGAATGGTGTTATTAAATTACTGTATTAAATTAGTAGTGAGTGCTATTAAATTATTATATTAAATTAGTAGTGTATATATTGAGATAGTTACGTACAAGACTAGACTAGTTTCTCTAGGTAATATAGAAAATATAAAAAAATTATGTATGGTGTACTGTGAGTGGAGCCGCGAATAAGTGAGAATGTGTTGTTTTAGTTTAGAATTACGTAAAGCTGAAATAAACATATCAAATATCAAATTATAATAAGGGTTATTTATTATTTTTATAAGCTAGATTACTACTATTAACTAAAGCAAATAGGGCTAGATAGAGCTAGACAGAGATCTACAGTGTTTAAGGGACGACGAACTTATATGACCTCCCTGCGGATATCCTATCGGCTATCATATGCATTCCTAAGTTTAACTTAACCGGTTCACATAGTTTAACCCGTTTCTTCATTCTAATCTCTGTCCTAATTGGGACTGTCCTGATTCCCTCAGTGCTCTTTACATGGGAAATGGGAATGCAGAATCTGATTTCGAGGATTCTTTGTGGTAGCATTCAGTGGCAATTGTTGTCGGATTAGGAGTAATTTGGAAGCAAAGTATTGGTACAAATTGCGTGTTCTGGCTTATCGGGGTGAACTGACAATCGCAGGTGGATGATACGGTGCAAGAGCTGGATCGACACCTCCCAACGGCCCTGAAGGCCGCCTCGGCCCAAGCTTGCGCGGTGGCCCGCGGCGTGCCGGACGTGGCGAGGGAGCTCAGCGCGGAGGTGCAGCAGTCCGGCGTGACCGGCGCCGCTCGCGTCGTGTACGTCAAGGTCGAGCCTGTGGCCAAGGACGTGTACGGGAGGATTCAGCCGGTGGCCAAGGACCTCTACGTGCGCTACGAGCCTGCGGCGGAGCACCTCGCCGTATCCACCTGGCGCTCGCTCAACAACCTGCCGCTGTTCCCGCAGGTGGCGCAGATCGCCGTTCCTACCGCCGCGTACTGGGCTGAGAAGTACAACAAAGTGATCGTCGCCGCAGCTGAGAAGGGGTACACCGGAGCACAGTATCTTCCTGCCATCCCCACTGTGCGCATCGCGAAGGTTTTCGGCGAGGGCGGCGCGCCGCCTGCCGCGTCGTCGCCGGAGACCCAGTAATGACTAATGAGGTCGCCCCCTGAAGGTGATAGCTTGATTGCCCATCACCTGAACTGAATAAGTGTGAGCACCCTGGGTAAAATTGGTGTTTTAGATACGCATGTGACTGGCATTTTCGTGGATGATGATGCTCAACTAGCTCTACTTTGTTTAGTGTACGTTTTCTCCTGCTTTTGTATAAAGTTGGTTTGATGTCGCAATCCTTATGTAACCCAGTGCAATTAGGTTTGAACTTTCCCATGTTGATCCAGTTGCCGACTTGCCGCCGATGTCGGTAAGCTCTTCTACTGTCTATCTTTATATAATCCGTTGGCTATTCCTGCCCATCGTATATGCTAGGCTGTTTAGCTGTAGAGAAACGAGAGTGCTCTTGCTTTGTGTCGTTTCGCTCCGGCTTCGAAGGGTCATCTGATGTATCTGGTCTGAAAAATTGTTCGTGACTTGTGTCGTTAAAACTCGCTTTGTTACTGTGTCTGTCTGCTTTTGGTGTGAAGGTGCGGCGGCCGCTGCTGATCATCTGTGAGAAAACCTGTGCAAAGATGGGTTGTCACTCAAACCGATAAGGTAGCATATCGTTATATCGTTATTGTTTTAATACCGACCAATCTGATCAATATCATCTATATCGATTAAAATTGTATTTTAAAGTTTTTAAGATATACATTACATATTATTTATACTAAGTTACGTATTATATTATATTCAAGCTATACACTATATTTAAGATATCAATATGTTCAAATACATTTTATTTAATCATATTAATATATTTTTTAAATATATTTATATTATTTTATTAAACCCTAAAATGGTACACTGGTACACTGTATCGAAACATTTTATGTTAAGAACACATTTTATTTTAAGAACAAAACTGAAATGGTCACCGGAATAAAATTAGTATGCGTGGGTACTGGGTACACCGGTATCGGAAGAACCAAATTGAAATTACCACCGGAATAGAATTAGTATCGCGTGAATACTGGACCGAGAGAGGGGACGTGGTGGCAGTGGCAGCAACGGTAGCCTGCCGCTGGCTTGCAGCACGATGCGACCGCATTGTAGGCCCACCTTTGTCCCGGGCCGAAGCCCCTCGGCCTACAGCACAAGCTGCGGCAGTAGGCCACTGTATGCAGCCCAGCTCAGTGCTCGCTAGGTCCCGCTTGCTGTTTGATGTCATGCCTGCGTGCCTCCTCGACGCCGAGCGGTCAGCCAGGTGCCCGCCGGGCGCCGGCATGTACGCCGCACATCCCACACAGGACAGGACTGCTGCTTCGATACGATCGATCCAGCTTATCGCAAAACGGCAAACGTGGCTGCATCTGCATCAAGGGTACGTGTATTGTGCAAGCTCGAACATGGCACGAGACATTTTATTCACGATGTGAGCATGTAAAGCTAAGAGCATCTCTAACCAATTGCCTCGCTAAAGATAAAAATCAAGTGCAAATCATAAACCATAACGATTGAGCTAGCAAAAAGTAGTGGACTGACCTTGCAAACTAATTTCTAAACTAAAAGATTATATATTAAATTTGAGTAT
>KE372647.1:139747-150958 GCA_000418225.1 Zizania latifolia | reverse complement strand
GCTTCCCTGCTTTGTGTGTGACGTGTTTGCTAGTGATCATAGAAACTCATGACGCGTATTCGGATAAGTGTCCAGGAAAGGGTTGCGTCTCGCTACCTGTTTAGGCTACCTTTCAATTTGAAGTGATTGGCGCTTGCAAATGGACCGGTGTAAGCAGATTCAGTAGTTGTAATTGCTTTCAGAACACGAGGTTCTTTTAAATAGTTTTAGCGGCTACAAAATTTAGAAATAAACTAACATCTCCTCTCTATATTATTAGATATATTTATCAGCTGCTTCTCAAAATTTTATAAAATAAATACGCCCTACTTAAGTTAGCTTGTCAAGCTGGCGATATAGACACTCTATGTATCTACTATTACTAGCTAAATTAGATAAGCTTTGTCCAAGTGGAAATCCAAGGATCACTTTTGACAACGCTAACCGCTTTCCAAACAGCAAATTAAGACAGGGCAAGAACCTTCGTGGTAAAAAGATTAATCGGTGAAAGTTAGCCTGCCCACTGCATCCAAATTTTCCCTTGATCATATGTTCATACCAAAGCCGTTGTCTTGACGATTTTCCATGTAATTGTTTCAAAAGCGACAGATATCTCGGTTGCGTCATAGATTCCAGTTACCTGATACAAGACGCCGGACAAAGTTAAGTGGCACCTTTTTATCCTCGACCTGGGTCGTCGTCAATGCCCGAAGAACAGAAACCGGCATGAACTTTTCCACGACAAAAACGTTTCACATTGTAAGTTAGCCATAAATGAGAAAATGATACTACTTAGTATATATAGTTGGCCATAAATGAGAAAATGATACTACTTAGTATATAAATATTAGGGGAAAAAAGTCTAGTTAACCCACTAACTAGTTGAACTAGTTATCCTTCCGAGCTACGAAACCGAGTATTTTAATATTTAAAGTATGTAAATCGGTTTAAATAACCCATGTAGTGTGGTTTTATAGGTGATTTTCTATGTAGATGATAACATTTAATATTATTATTGCTTATGTGTTACATATATTAGTTTATTTAATCTAATCGATTCATTTTTATCTGAATTACTAGCAAGCTCGTGAATTACATATTAGTATTAGTGTGCTTCTTTTCCAAGCCGTTAAACTTGTTAAAAAAACTAACCGGCTCTCTCACCATATCATTATTTCAGTCGTAGTTATATTATTATTATTCATTTTTCAGAGCTTAGGTAGACTGACACTAATATTTCAGGGGTTAAGCGGACTTTTTTCTAAATACTATTACTCCAACATACCTCTCATAAATGACACACAGACTACACAGATTTTGTCATAGTTAGCTGTCGAACAGGGCTACAAATCCTTGTGCTCATTGCATAAGTAGCTGTGGATTGACATGATCTGCATGGTCAAATGTGGATGAACATGCAGAGTCTGATGGATCAACTTCATGACCTGGTACATACCGTGTCCTATACTCCTATCTGCAACTGCAAGTTACTTTTACCCGGCATCGATTTCTCGTGCTCAATCACAACACCCAGTTACCAACAGCAGTACCTTAATAACTTAATAAGCAACTAGCACATATATTTATCAGTCTGAATTGATATGTTCATCGTCAGAGAATGCTCTTCCAGCGTAAGAAAACAGGGGTGTTTTTTTAATGCAAAATTAAAAGTATAATTGCTCTCACTTCGCCCACAAAACTGGCGGCTGCTGTTGCTTGACGAAAAGCAACGGCTGATAGCTGGTGTCGCCATCTCCACAACCATCTGCCTGCCACTTGCGTTAATCAGTTCATGTGTATCGAAGCAGGCCATGCAACAAAATCAAAGTAAAGTGACCCGGCGAAAAAATAATACAGTGCAGTCTCTGAATTCTGAATTTCTCATCACTGCATCAGTTGTATTGTGCCAATTGGCCCCTTTTTTAAAAAGAAGGCAAAGATGAAAATATCAAATACTCTGCATGAACATAGACGCATGTTAGGTAGCAAGTCATTTCTTGATCCATTGTCTAGTTTTCTATTCGAAGAATCCGAAGAAAAGAGAAGATCTTTCTGGCGACGTACGATTTCTCGACCTGGATTTTGGTCCGTCCGTGGATTCATTCATGGGTTATCTTCCTTTCTGTCTACGCCTCTGTTTGTTTATCAAAATGGGTCCCCGTTTTGCATTCTTGAGACACTGATGAGTGATGAGATCCTCTGCTGCAGTTAACAGGCGGAAGACTTGATGCAGATTTGAGGCTGAAACAAGACAAGACTTTGTCCTCTGTCAGCGAAGCGATGCTGGGTCTGGACGGTGATATTTGCAGCTCAGATTTTGAGATTTAGAACGGCACAGAACTACAGAAGTACAGTAAATGTTTGCCTGCTTCTGTCGTGGTAGATCAGACGTATCATCGATGAATTGATGGATGGACGCAGATGGACGCTAGTTCTTGGACTGAAGAATCGGATTCTATTCGATTGCAGCGGAGGCTGTGGCCTACTTCCCACAACTTGTTACCTGTCCAACTCCACTCGACTCCAACCCAATCCAATCCAATCCAATACGGATGTGGTGCACTGGAAAAATTAATGATTTCCAATTCAATCACTGTGTAAAAAATTGAAATATGAGATAATCTAAATCAATAATATGTTAAGATAAAAATACAAAAAAAACACTTCCTAACATTAACAAATTATCAAATCTCTCGGTACGCTGTTGCCTCTCGTAAGGTATGAGAACACCAGCGGGAGAGCAGTTGTTGACATGAGATTTTGCGGTGGCTTGACGAAGAGCAGGATCAGGCCGGTCTGCGGCAGCCACGGTGAGGAAGCAAGCGAGGAGAGTGAGGAAGAAGGAAGACAGCGGGTAGCGATCGCTGCGCCGACTTGATCGCCACCAATGGTAGCGATCGAAATAGGGTGGAGTCCATATGGGCCGACACGTCTGTCTGAAAACTAGGCCCAACCAGCCCAAATATTGGTCGGCCGAAAGCATCACTCTTTCTCTGTACTTGGATCGTATCTGAGATCCAAATCTGTCGCCGTTGCCGACTTGTGTAAATGGGCTGCACTGTCTGGCATGAGAACTAGGCTGCAGCGGTGGTACCACATCTCGTTGTCACCGATTTACAGAAACCAGTTTAGGGTTTCAGTAACTATTAAACTAAACCACTAAACCGATAGTCATGGTAATTGGACAGTTATTATGGTAACAGACTATCAAACCTGCTCGTAGATCGTAAGCTAATAGCATAATAGGCTGATGATCCTGTGCGGCTTCACAGATTCTATGTGTGGAGCTGGAATAATTGTTCCACGATCAACGCCAAGAAGCAAATAATTTGATGCAGCTGAAATGTGCGCTGCGCGGACCAAAAATCTCCTCCTTTTTTTCCTCTGAAAATTAGCGACAGGTTATGCAACAGCCAGTTTCACGAGTAGAATGTTGGTCTGGAACAAGAAACTTTTCTCCAGATTTCTTCGTAAGATAGGAAAGGAGATTTCCTCGTGACCTAGATTAATCCTTGGTTTCTGTGTAGCAAGCTTTTATTAATTATTTGTCCTAAACCATTTATTTAATTTATAATCTATTATAATCCAATTAAACTGTTGTATTAATTACAATTAAATGTATAATACAAGGTTTCAGAAAATTATATTTCAAACAAATATATGTGATAATCAGAATCCATTAACTTTAAGTTTATGCTATTTAATTTGTTTCTAACTAAATAAACAAAAAATTAGACCACATCATCCGTATCTCATTGTCTCATAATATTGCAACCTTATCATCGTATATCATATTAAGTTATAATATTATGAGATGGAACGAATAATATACATCTAAATCATAGACTGGTCGCTTCCCATACAAACTTTCACTCGAAGTCTCGAACCAAAACACAAAACCCACTCGGCTGAACCCCTGTCAGCTGTCGCAACACACGCCTCTCGTGAGTCTCAGATAGGCCAGGTGATGCAATGCAATCGATCCACTCCACGGCACAGGACGCCTAGCTGCTCGGCCTTATCCACGGGCACGCGCGCGTACCACCTGACAAGGAAAGCCGAGCCAAACCGATGGACCGCGCCACCAAAACCAGGGCCGCGGCCGCGAACTTCACACACACCGTCTCCTACTCACGAGTGTGTCGCTGCCAACCCAGCCGCAAGCCCGCAGCTCCACCCGCGGTTTCGCCTCTCCGCCCCTGCATCCTCCGCGTGCCCTGACTCCTAGCGCCCATAAGTACCCCGCGGCTCGCAGCCCACTGGTCATCAACCAGACGGGCAGAGTCACCGGCACGCAAAAACCTTTTCTTTGAGGTATTGCTACTCCATCTGTCATGGCGGACACCGCGGCGGCGGGGGCGGCGGAGGGGGAGAAGGGGAAGACGGTGGTGTTGGTCGGGGTGGACGACAGCGAGCACAGCAACTACGCGCTGGAGTGGACGGTGCGGCACCTGGCGGCCGGCATGGCTGGCGGGGCCGAGCTCATCATCGTCCACGCCAAGCCGTCGCCGTCCTCCGTCGTCGGCTTCGGCGCCGGCCCGGGTGGGTACACCCCCAATGAATTGACTTATACATCTCACTTGAGGCTCTGAGCAGAGAAATTCTGAGTTAATTGCCTTGTCGGCGTCAGGGTCCGGAGAGGTGGTGAGATACGTGGAGGCCGACCTGCGCAAGACGGCGGAGGATGTCGTCGAGAGGGCGCGCCGCCTCTGCATCGCCAACGCGGTGATCGATCAACTCTCGATCGCGGCTGCTTGCTTGCACCCAAGGAAAAGGCTGGTTACGCTGAAGCTGATTACTGCCATTGTCTTGGTGTTGCAGATGCACGCATTGATCGAGGTGATGGAAGGGGAGCCCAGGTACGTCCTCTGCAACGCCGTCGAGAAGCACAACGCGGGCTTGCTGGTCGTCGGCAGCCATGGCTACGGCGCCATCAAAAGGTTCTGCGAAGCAAGCCAAAAAAAGATTTCAGTTTCATTCTTGATTTCCGCGTGACTGAAACCAATGCTGATTTTGTGTGAGCTCGTGCAGGGCCTTCCTGGGGAGCGTGAGCGACTACTGCGCGCACCATGCGCACTGCTCCGTGATGATAGTGAAGCAACCCAAGGCCAAGCGCGCTCACGCTGAGACCGCGTAGCCAAATCTGGCGTGAGCTGAGCAGACCAATGTCGGCGTAGTTCGTTTGTGCACCTCTAGTACCAGCTTCTTAATCTTGCCTTATGTACATGAGACGGTTTCTGTGTTCAGTGTAATGGGTTTATCTGGATCTATCGAAATGCTTGTGCAACTGCCGATGCTTACAGCTGGGCATATATGATTTCACTCTCCATGCTTCGACTCTGTTGCAAGTTGCAACCCGGCAAACCGTCAGCCACCAGTTAGCCGGAAACCACGGTTTAGCGCCGTCGGAACGTCAGCGATTAACTGATCCACCGGTTAGCGGTAACTAATCTAGTTTAACTCTACCAGTAGACGGTTAGCTCAAAATCCATGGTTTAGCAGTGCCTGATCGGTTAGTCAAAAAACCTTAGTTACCGTCTTACCGACACGTTAACCCTGGTTAGCATTTATAACGAACAATGTTCATGTGCCGTGCCCACTGTGTTCTACCGGCGCAGGGGCAGTCACCTTTACCAAACTGCCGGAGTGGTGAGCACGAGAAAAGCTATTCTTTTATTCTTTCAGCCAAGCAAAAGTAAACAAGAGCCCTCTGATCTTTAGGAGATGATTCATTACGTGCGTCGCCTGATCTGGTAGACAAATTCATTTAATTGCGTGCAACTAGAGCCACCGAGTGCAGTAAGCAGGACACATCGACAGTTTTCAACGGTTTGATGACAACAATACCTAAGCCAAGTGCACTGTCAAACTGAACAACGACAATCTCAAGTTCAAATCTGAATAGGCTGGCAGTATCATTCAGGAATCTAAAAGAGCACTGAACATACGAATGGTACTTCAGCAGCGATTCAGAAATCATAGGACGACAAATAACGAAAGCATTTCAGGGCCATGACTCCGTCCCCACAAGTGCATCAGCATTCGTCGGATTTGGCCTGAAAATGCGAACGTTTTAGTTCGTATTCAGATTAAAATGAAATCAATCATATAATTAATGGTGAAAGAGCTGTACATCAGGGGATCGGGAACGTGATGGACTCCTGCTTGGGCTACGTTTCTTGGGGCTTGCTGCTTCACCAGTGGCAGGCTAACCAGAAACAGCTAAAGTAAGTCACAACAACAAATTTTGTAAAGGACGTTAGCAAAAACTTACAGAAGCATTTGGGGACTGGGATCTTGCTGGAGATCTGCAAAAAGTTCCAGAAATAACACGATTCAATATCCAGATTCCAGAATGCAGAACAGCTTGATTCCAAAAAGCCTTCACGCCTCCCAACCATTGGAATGGCCAAATGCAAGCAAAAATAGCTCATTGAAATTAGAAGCAATCAAATTCCTTAAGACTGAAACATGCAGAGTGTTTAGTATCAAATTTATGTAACCATATTCGCTAGAATTCCTCCGAAGTGAGCCCAAGAAGAGAGCAAACAAGGAATTCATTCCTCATTTACTCAATCTGCACAAACACAGTCATCGCGCCACCATAATCCATAGCATCAATCCTTAACGCTCTACCTCTGGAGTCCCAAAGCAATTCTCTATGCCCAAGCTCTGATGTAATAAGTTACAGTACATCAGGTCAACAAAATGGATGATTTTCAGCTACCATGAGTAGCTCCCAGTTTATTATCATACCTCAGACAACCAATAGAACTGCTGCAAATAGAAGAAATCCCAACTGTGATTTCCCATTATGCAATCCCTAGATCTTCGCACAATCCCTCATCTAATGAAGAAATCAATGAGGCTTTAAAATGCAGGACACTATCCAGTTGAGTAAGATGCAAAACATGCCACACCGGACAAACTTTCTAACAAATATACCAACAGTTTCCCATATACAGTTAACTAAGATAATCACTCATATCAGTAAGGTTAACTAGACTTGATTCATAAAACTGACATGCCAAAGAGAGATATCACATGATTCACAATATTGGCAGTTGGCAACATGGAAAATTAGCAAGCAGATTGGATTATGCATATTTTGCTGACAAAGATTGAAATATTGTGAAATTATTCAGGCTGTTCCAGGTGGATCATAATTTCACATCAATGCATACTGATAATGCCAGCGTTTCAATCAGACAATCAACATTTAAGGGCAAAAATAACACAATATTTTGTTGAATAAATACCACAAAAATATTTATACATGTTTCATCTTTCAGGCTGAGGATGTTATTTTCTATACTTTACAACTTGAAACCAAAGGAATTGCTGTTACCTTGATGGAGAGCGCTCCTTTGACACTGATCTTGAACGGGGAGAAGCTGATCGAGATCGAGATCTTGATGCTGAACGGCGTGACGGTTTACCCTTGGGAGACTTGCTGCAAAGCATGTGAAATGAAACTTTGGTCAGTGGCCAATTGTATTATTGAGGGGTATCAGAATAAAATCATCATCAGACCTTGGACTCCTGCTTCTGCTGTAGCTGCGACCTCGGCTTCGGCTTCGGCTTCGGCTTCGTGAGTATGAGCGGCTGCGTTTGCCATCATACTCCTTCACCTAGAATTAATAAGGTGTATTGTTGGTTAATATTGGGACAAGTTGATTCTCAAAAGTGAACTGGAAATAAACATCTGAGTGTACCCTTATATAGGCTTTCGAGAAAGCATTTTTAAATTCAGAATCATCAAGCTTCCTGATCTGCAAGAGATAAGCATTAAATAATAATAATAATAGTAAAGGACATAATGAGATGCAGACTACAGTACTAGATATCTCCAAAATCACATGAAGCTACCAAAGTGCCAGAAGACACCCAGAAAAGGGGGAGAAAAAGAGGATCTGACTTACAGCATACTTCATATCATCATAGTTTGTGTAGTCTACAACTCCCATAGTACCTGTAGCAAACAGTGGTGTAGATCAACAATAAGTTGCACTGTTGCAGCAATATAGCATTCACAGCTTTTATATAAGGAGCTCTTGTCATAGACAACTTCCTAGCTTAACTAAATTGCTAAAAAAGGAAAGCGATGCTGTCCATCTAGAATAGACACCAGCAGCCACAGTAATCCAGCTCCAATAGCATATATTTAAGTTGTTGCAGTTAAAAAGCTCGTAGTTGGACCTTGGGCCGGGTCGGCCGGTCCGCCTCACGGCGAGCACTGACCTACTTGATCCTCCTGCCAGCGATGTACTCCTGACCTTAACTGGCTAGATCTTATTGTAACTAGATTAAATGCCTAATATATCAGTATTACCTTGGATTAAGACTCTGCATATAATTGCTGGGATAGAAATATGGCGTAGCATTGCAAAATCAGCCTCACATGCTAAAGGACCAAATGTTATGCTTAACATTCTACTTATCACATGGCATGAATTCATTTCAAGATCTGCAATTTGACATGAACAAAAAGTTCATTTATATTTAAAAAATCAGCTAGTTTGGCATGATATTGACAGTATGTGGTTTATCCAGTTGTTCATCTAATCCATAGGGATCTTCTGAAGTACTATGGAGAACACCATGGATACAGTAAAAGCAAATAACTGCAGCAGGGACCAAACCAACAACCTACCACCGGCCTCACGGTACACTTCAGAGTAGCATACATCACCAGCATTTCTCATATGGTCCTGATACAACATTCATAGCAGAGTTGTAGCTTCAAAGAGAAAGGGTGAATAATACAAGATAAAATGAAGTAGAAAAGTGATTAGAATAAATGATCTTGAAGCAGACCTTTAGATCTTGCCATGATGCTGAAGAAGGTAGTCCAGTAACCAGAACTGTCAAAAGGTACACAAATGATTTCAAATTAATAGATTACAAACAAGAGAATTGAGCACTCAGAAACAGATTTCAAATTCAGTACAATACCACGATACTCTGTATGCCTAGATACACCACCACGGCGCCCTCCTCCAGCAGAACTATTAAAGGAGGAAGAGTTGCCTCTCCCACCATGTGCAAGTTCCACCTGTGCATAATGAGCATCAGATATGTGAACTCAGAGGAGCAAGTTACCAAAATATCATAGCACCTACCCTCAACCGATTCCCATCAAAGTTGTAGCCATCCCGCCCTTGAATTGCATCTTCAGCATCACGGGGATCTTCAAACTTCATGACAGTGGAACAAATATAAATGATTAGGATATTCACCACTAACAAAAAAGTAAATCAGTAGCTGGTAGATGCATATAATTATCAATTCACAGCAGGAGGTTGGATTACTTGCTCTATCCATCAAATCAACAAATCCAATAGTGCCAACAAATACATAAAAATTAAAGAACCTAACCATATAGCACAAGTTACCTCAACAAAAGCATAACCAGGCGGCCTTGGGGGAATCTTCAAGTCAATATCAACAATCCGTCCATACTGCAGGGAAAATTGCAGGGTTAGTATGTTAGACCTTCACACAAGATTAATGTGAAACTGTGAAATCCAAAATCATTGTGCAAGTGAGCGACAACAGTCTATTTGTTTAATGTGAATGGTTCATCCACGAGTGCCATCACCTAGATGTTACAGGTCTATCAAATATACAGGTTCTTATGATATCGCAGGGAAAAAAAGTTCACCAAGGTCCTAACTAGTTGACAGTCTAAGACATCGTTGTTTCAATCATGAGGAGCCTAATCTTAGGCGTTAACAGAAGTACCAACCTTATAGAAGAGATCCTCAACCTCCCTCTCCCTGATGTCGCCCGGAAGGTTCCCGACGTAAATTGTCCGGCTCCAGCGCCTACTCATCCTTCCTTGCTGCTGCATCCCATCACCCAGAAGAGCAAAGATTACTACTAAAAGGAGATTTACACTTATATACAGAAATGCCGCACTCAGATACAGCAACCAAAACAGAGATTGCAACTCCGTTCGAAAACCCTCCGCATGAAAAGTTCACTTTCAGTTCAACTGCCGGAAAAGCACCTCAATTCGAAAACCAAAAGCATATGGCTCAGGAAGGGCGGACCTAACGTGGGGTATACGGTTCAGCTGAATCCTAATCTTTCGAAACAAATTGCTATCAGTGCTACGCAAGCAGAAAAGCTCCCAGATCTATAAGGGTTAAGGCAAAGAGGAAAAAAGGGGTGGATAATGAAAGACGAGAAGGAGCTCACCGGTGAGGATGCGTCGGAAGCAGCAGCAGCAGCCCGGCACCGCTGCTCGCGGGATGAAGACCGGCGCGGCTCGGCGCAGGCGGCGGGCGAACTCGCGAAGAGACAGGAGGCGAGGCCGAGGCGGCGGGGAGATCGACGAGAGAGGACTAGGCGGAGGGGTTGGGACGGGTTCTCTCGTCTTGTCGTCATGTCGCGTGGCCGCCAAGTTGGGCCACAAGTGGGCCAAGAAGGCCAGATGCGAGCAGATGGCTTGGGCCCATAACGATTACTGGGCCGGGCTCTCTGCAATACATTAGTACTCTCTGTTACAGTTTTTTTACTTTTTAATACACCGTAATATTAATTTCTTTTTATTGAGTTATACTTTGGTATTTTGCTCTGAGATAAGGAGGGAGTACATGCTTGGATCTTTTCAGCAGTACAAACGGTAGATATCCTCCCCCTGCTCAATGGTCAACAGCAGCAAGAGAAGATCGCAGAAGCCGCAGATGAAATTGTTGGACGTGGATGAAATGTTGCGTTTCATAACACAGAATTGTTCCGAGTTGATGTCCTGGTTCAGGATTTGAGTTGCTTTTGTATCCTAGTTCTTATGATGCAAGTTCTTCGGCCTGACCTTTTGGGGGCAGCGTGATCAGTAGCTTCGGAAGCAAACAATTTTTTTGGGTACTAATTGTTTTTAAGAACATGCGTGTAATATCAAGATTCAAGAACAATATACAGTTATACACCAATGAACTATAGAAGCAATTAACCATCAACTCCGACTCCATATCGTAAATCAGTTTACACAATCTCCAAAACAACACGGCAAGAGATCATCTCGATGGATACAAGGCGAGGCGTGTCTGTGAAGAAGAAGATCAGGTCCGCTTGACGGGGTCGAAGTTGGAGACGGCGACGACGGCGCCGACGATGGCTACGAGCACGACCCCACCAGACACGATGCTGAGCAGGAAGTTCTTCAGCGACGGTGTGAGCCCGCCCTGCGCGGCCTCCGCGACGTCGGGGAGGACCATCGCCGCCGCC
>KE372647.1:99784-119390 GCA_000418225.1 Zizania latifolia | reverse complement strand
TCTTCACGGGGCGGAAGGAGAACGTGCTGCACCACGCCGGCAACCCGAACTTCGAGATGATCCGGCACGACGTCGTCGAGCCGATCCTGCTGGAGGTGGACCAGATCTACCACCTGGCCTGCCCGGCGTCGCCCGTGCACTACAAGCACAACCCCGTCAAGACCATCAAGACCAACGTCGTCGGCACCCTCAACATGCTCGGCCTCGCCAAGCGCGTCGGCGCCCGCTTCCTCCTCACCAGCACCAGCGAGGTCTACGGCGACCCGCTCCAGCACCCGCAGGTCGAGACCTACTGGGGAAACGTCAACCCCATCGGTACGTACCTTACCTATACTCCTCTCGTCCATCTCGTCGATCGACCCGACGACCAGCCATTGATCTTAGCTAGGTTTCCATGGTTATCTCAGGGGTGCGAAGCTGCTACGACGAGGGCAAGCGGACGGCGGAGACACTGACCATGGACTACCACCGTGGCGCCAACCTTGAGGTTCGTGCTCGTGCATGCCGGTGACCGGCCTGCTCCTTTAATCATTTCTCCATCACCCTCATCAACTTTGCTGCAAACCAAAGTGTTCACTATATTATTTAATACCAGCATTATAATGGCTAGCTAACTCTAGCCGTGAGCACCCCATCGAGAGCATCATGCAAGTTGCATTAACTTAAACTGATCCAATTGGGGCAAGAAATTAGCTGCCATGCACTGGCTAGTAGTCAAGTAGGGATTAGTATATTAATTGTTGGGTTTCTTGTGCATCCCAGTTCCCCTGTCTGATGATGCTCTCGCATGCAGGTGAGGATTGCTCGGATCTTCAACACCTACGGGCCTCGCATGTGCATCGACGATGGCCGGGTCGTCAGCAACTTTGTCGCTCAGGTAAGAAATTGCTCATGCACGCTTCCACACGTTGCCTCTCTACCCGCTTTACTCGCCTTAGTGACTTAGTCTTAGGTTTTAACAGCATAATACTTCGCTATGATCCAGCGTTTCCAGATCTAGATCCATGCAAGAGATACAGTCGAATCCAAAGAGTCTAGAAATGGAGTACACAATGCTCATGTTCCATATGAACTTGTGCACATACATGAGTGTGGCTGCACGACCATGGGTTGACATGGACTAGTTGATGAACAATTACGTTTTCGTTTTCGTCACGACTCGATTAACCGACGGGTGTGAAGTTTATGAGAGCTTGTTAATGGCGTCGACCTGACCGGACGGGTACGGTTTCGTTGGTTGCAGGCACTGAGAAAGGAACCCTTGACGGTGTACGGCGACGGCAAGCAGACGAGGAGCTTCCAGTACGTCTCCGATCTGGTAAGCAGTCCCTCTCAGAGGCACCACAAAGTCAATTCATTTCACACTGTCAACATGAGCACATGGATGGATAATTCGTCCTAGAGTTAAAGTCGCCACATTGCAATTTGCCAATGACCAGTTGCTGAATCATCGATAATCACGTCGACACTGAGCTAGCTAGTACATTGCTACTGTCCGAGCTCCCAACTTCTTTTCGCATTCGATCTGAACCACCCCCAACCTACGATCGAAGTGGCTCGACCATCAGTTGGCCCTGGGCCTCACTGTTTTAATGGCGGTGGCAGAAGTAGCCGTGCTGCAGATAGAACTGAGTTTTTCCGATTGATTCCTCCGAAAACTGAACCACCGGTTTCTAATCTCGTGAGAAAAATCGATTTCAGCACATTTACTGTACATTCTTATGCTACCACCCTTAAAATTAAGGATGGTTATTGATTTAGAAGGATAAATTAGGATTTTGATCGATTATATTTTAGATAAAATCATCGTTAGTGAATTTACATCATCCATATCTATCGTGGCCTTCCTCCGCACCATTAGCCATGCTGCCTTTTTAACAACACACCTTGTATAAATGTGTAATTTAATTTCTCTATATTGCATATTTTTGACAATGTTACCCTTTAAAATTTTTACTACCACTAATTAACACTTGTATGAAAGAAAATCAATTAATTGAACTGACAACAGAATATAACATGACATTTCTCATTATATGTACAGGTGGAGGGGTTGATGAAGCTGATGGAGGGGGAGCACGTGGGGCCGTTCAACCTGGGCAACCCGGGGGAGTTCACCATGCTGGAGCTGGCCAAGGTGGTGCAGGACACCATCGACCCCAACGCGCGCATCGAGTTCAGGCCCAACACCGCCGACGACCCGCACAAGCGGAAGCCGGACATCAGCCGCGCCAAGGAGCTGCTCGGGTGGGAGCCCGTCATCCCGCTCCGCAAGGGCCTCCCGCTCATGGTCCACGACTTCCGCTCCCGCATCTTCGGCGACCGCAAGCCCGTCGCCGGCGACGACTGATCCATGCATCGGTTCCATGACGTGTTCAAACGGCTACGATACCGGCATGCTGCGATGTGCATGCGCTGATCCATGGCCGAGAAAACCGAGTTGAATGGATCGGCCGGGGATGGCGCCAACGGTTGAATCGAGCTCGATCGCCCACACGTGTGTACTTAGGCGTTAATCAATTAGCTCTCTGCTGCATGATTAAGGATTTAAGCGTGATACAGATACACAGATCGTCGTTGGAGTGGTACGTAGCTCAGTAGCTGGGTGTAGCAGGAAACAGAGGTCCGGATCGCTGCGGCTGGTGCCACTGTGCTCTTCGTCTCTTTTCTTCCTTTTTTTTACATGTCTGTTTTAGTCTCTCCTTTTGGGCTATAGATTTAAGTTATTCCTTTCGTTTACGTGCTCTAGTTTCGTTCGTGGAATTGCCGGTCGAGATGACTGTGTTACTCGTTGGGAAAAGGTAGGTTATACTATCCTAAAACAAAACATTTTCTATTCTGTTTAACTTAGGAACCATGTAAGTAATAGGATCATGGATCATTACCTCTAGTCGCGAGACGCGCTAGGGCAGCGGAAGAAGAGTTAGCGAAACGCGTCCTCGATCAACTCCGTCCAGTTCCGTCCAATCGTTGGCGGCGAAAACGATGCAGCCTTACGATCCTCACGTTGAGATGATCAGCGCCGTAATTACAGCGGCGCCTCTACGGTATCTACACGTATAAAAACGGCATCACCTCACGCTGATATGCTAGTACCGCGTGCGAGGCTAGGGGAGATGCTGCCACAGCAGGTGCGGCTAGGGTTAGGGGAGATCCAACAGCAACAGTTTTTTGCGCCCTATCCTCTCCTCTCCTTATATAGAGCCCACCGATGGGCCTTTAATCAACATTAAAGCCCACCAGATCTAATCTACACGTTCGGCCGAGGTCCGGAACTTCTGAAAATAACATTCTGTATCGAATTTATTTCGATCCGAAAGTTTCGGTCCAACCGAAACTTCTGAACCCGGAACTTCCGATCCAACCAGAATTTCTGAAAATAACATTCTGTATCGAATTTATTTCTGGCCGAAAATTCTGGCCGAAGCCCAGAACTTCCGATTCGTCCAGAATCTGCCTATAGAGCAGGCCCAGAAGTTCCGGTCCAACCAAAACTTCCGGTTCCTCCAGAACTCGCCACCAGAGCGTGCCTGAAACTTCCGGTTCATCCAGAACTTCCGGTTTCTTCAGAACTTGTCTCTAAGGTATATTACCATTAATCTTTTATTTGCACTAGAGTCAATACTTGTAAGCTTTAAATCTCATCCCCTTAAACGTATGACCCGATAAGTTCATATGTAAACGGTCGCTACCCGAAAACCTTTTCCGGATCACAAGTCAATAGCGCTACCTAGCAGCACATACTGACCCCCGAATGCACAAAGATCATATCAACTGAACCTTGATATACTCACACACCAATCCCTTTACCACACGACATCAGTCAAATTCAAGGCGAGATTCGTGCCACCCTTATGATAGCTCGACACTTCACTCGATCAAGTAGTGGATTAATTATGATTAACTCTTTAATCATAGTGACATGGCCATGCACTTTCTCAATCTAACTATCTCGAGGGGCCAGAGACGTCTCTCCCATTATTTAGGAGGGATAAATTCCATCTTGATCGCTCATATTCCACGACATGTTTCGTAACATACCCGAAAGCAACCTTTATAACTACCCAGTTAAGGAATAACGTTTGGAAGCCCCTTAGTGTGTTACTACACATTCTGGAATCGATGACGATCTCAGGTCAAAGGATTCTGCAAGTACACCATTTGAGATAACAACTGATGATACATCATAAATAACAATCTCAGCAGTATCTCAAGGTGGGTCTATCCAACACCATGTTCTCTAACATGTGTCCACATTATTGATTTGATATCTCCATATCTACGATCCGTAAAACATGATCATCAATCAGTCAAATGTGTTAATCTATAAACCATCATTGTCCCACATGATGATATGAGATTAGGGATCATTTAGAATAATATCATGATAAAACAAAGAGTCTCACAAATAAGTCACATACTTGCTGATCAATGTAAAAGATAATTATTCAAGGAATAAGATAACCAATTATCTAAAAGTGCATTAGTATAGATAAGACACCTTCTCTCATATACACTAGACTCATATCACACAAGTATCTAATACACATAGATATCAAGTGCGTCTCATGCTTGGGCTACGAGAGAGGTTTCGTCAACGGATCGGCAATGTTCGAATCCGTGTGCACCTTGCATATCTTTACATCACCTCTATCTATGATCTCACGGATGAGGTGCTAGCGCCGTACTATGTGCTTGGACTTTTGGTAAGATCTAGGCTCCTTGGCTTGTGCAATGTCACCACTATTGTCATAATAGAGATCCATTGGACTGGACACACTAGGGACAACACCCAACTCAGAAACAAATTTTTTGATCCAAACAACCTCTTTTGTAGCTTTTGAAGTTGCTATGTACTCGGTCTCCGTCGTTGAATCTGCAATCGTTTCTTGCTAGGAACTCTTTCAACTCACTGCGCCTCTATTAAGGCAGAACACAAATCCAGATTGCGATCTCGAATTGTCCTTGTCGGTTTAGAAGCTAGCGACGGTGTAACCATTTATAATGAGCTCCTCCGCACCTCCGTAGACTAGGAATATATCCTTAGTTATTCTCAAGTACTTGAGGATACTATTTACTATCGTCCAGTGACATTCACCTAGGTTTGATTAGTATCTGCTCGTAACACTTAGAGCATATGAGATATCTGGACATATACAAAACATGGTATACATGATGTACACAATTGCTGAAGTACTTAGAGCATAGGAGACATCTGGGCATATACAAAGCATGTCATACATGATGGACATAATTGCTGAAGTATATGGGATCACACTCATCTTTTCTAGCTCATCAGGTGTCATAGGACACTGACTCTTGCTGAGAGTAATACCATGTGATATTAGCAAGAAACCTTTCTTAGAATTCTGCATATTGAACCGTTTCAATACCTTGTTGGCTTAATCCAATTAGCCTTCTCAATCTATCTCTATAGATCTTTATGCCCAATATGTATGTTGCATCTCCAAGATCTTTTATTGAGAAACTTTTTTGCAACGAAGAGTTAACAGTATCGAGCATTGAAATATCATTTTCGATCAATAATATGCCATCTACATATAAAACCAGAAATACAAGTGTGCTTCTACTAGCCTTTTTATAAACACAAGGCTCTTCTTCATTCTTGATGAAACCAAACCCTTTGATCACTTCATCAATATGAAGATTCTAACTTCGAGAAGCTTGATTCAGCCCATAAATGGACTTTTGAAGCATGCAAATTTTCTCAGTATTTTTCGGATCGACAAAACCTTTAGGCTGTGTCATGTACACATCCCCTCTTAGGTTTCCATTAAGAAAAGCCGTTTTGACATCCATTTGTCATATCTCATAGTCATAATATGCGGCAATTGCTAGGATGATCCGGATAGACTTTAGCATTATGACGGGCGAAAATGTTTTATTATAATCAACACCTTGAATTTGCCTGAAACCTTTCACCATCAATCATGCCTTATAAATGTGAACGTTTCCATCAATGTCTATCTTTTTTTAAAAATCCATTTACACTCGATAGTTTTGAGACCATCAGGTGGATCGACTAAGTTCCAAATTTGATTCTCTCGCATAGAGTCTAACTCGGATCTTATGGCTCCAAGTCATTTCTCAGAGTCTGGTTCCACCATCGCTTCCGAGTAGGTCTTAGGTTCATTATTGTCCAACAATAATATGTCGTGCTGTCCCGTGGTTAATAACATAAACCGTCCGGGTGCACGACTAACCCTTTCTGACTGATGTGGGGCTGGTGTCTCGACAACATGTTCTATAACATCTTGCATATCGAGTTATGGTTCAGTAGGAGCTGAAACACTTTTGAGTGGTTCCCGAATCTCTTCAAGTTATACCATGCTCCTACTAACTCATTTCGAGAGAAACTCTTTCTCAAGAAAGACACTATTTCGGGCGACAAACACTTTGCCTTCTTCTCAGTTGTAGAAGTAATATCCTTTGATTTTCCTAGGATACCTCACAAAGAAGCATTTATCAGATTTGGGAGTGAGCTTATCGGACGTCAAACGTTTTACATAGGCCTTACAACCTCATATCTTTAGAAAAAACAATCTGGGACGCTTCCCCGTCCATATCTCATATGGTGTCCTCTCTACAGATTTAGATGGAACCCTATTCAATGTGAAAGCAGCAGTTTCTAGAGTGTATCCCCAGAAGAACAATGAAAGATCAGATTGACTCATCATTGACCAGACCATGTATAACAAAGTTCGGTTCCTCCGCTCGGACACCTCATTCTATTGAGGCGTGTCCGGTGGAGTTAGCGGTGAAACAATTCTACATTGCTTTAGATGATCATTAAACTCATGGCTCAAATATTTACCTCCACGATCCGATCACAGAAATGTAATTGTCTTGCCTGTATGATTTTGTACCTCATTCTGAAACTCCTTGAACTTTTTAAAAGATTCAGACTTATGCCTTATTAAGTATATATAACCAAATCTACTAAAGTCATCGGTAAAAGTAGTGAAGTACTGAAAACCTTCTCTAGCTGTAGAACTCATTGGTCTACATACATCTGTATGTATAAGAGCCAATAATTCATTTGCCCTCTCACTTGGACCAGTAAAAGACACCTTACTCATTTTGCCAAGTAAACAAGACTCACATGTGTCAAATGAATCAAAATCAAATGACTCTAGAATACCATCATTGTGGAGCTTCAGCATACGTTTCTCATTTATATGACCTAAACGATAATGCCAAATAAAAGTAGGATTCAAATCATTAAGCCGATGCTTCTTCGTATTAATGTTATAAATATTTATATCCTCAAGATTCAGAATATATAATCTATTCAACAATGGACAAGTACCATAGAGCATACCATACAAAAATATCGAACAACACTTGTTTTTTATTATGAATTCATAACCATCCTCTTTCAAACATGAAGAAGAGATAATGTTTCTGCCTAAGGCAGGAATGTAATAATAATTCTTCAATTCAAAAACTAATCCTGAGGGTAGTGACAAGGAATAAACGCTGACGGCCAACGTAGCAACTTTTGCACCATTACCGACGCAGACATCCAACTCGTTTTTTGCACACTTTCTAGTCCTTTTCAGTCCCTGCAACGATTTGCAAGTTAAATCATTGATCCGGTATCAAATACCCATGAATCACTTGGACGAGTAGCAATATTAATTTTAATAACATTTATACCTGAAGTGGAAGTCTTACTTTCCTTCTTTTTCATGAGTTCTTCCAAGTATAACTTCCAGTTTCTCCGCCAATTACTAGTCTTATGGCAGTGGTGGCAAGTATCAGAAGTAGCAGGGGCAACCTTGGACTTTCTAACAGGTCTAGGCTTAGAGCTTGAGATCTCATCCGAAGCTTTAGCTTTGCCCTTACGTTTTCTCTTCTTGCTATCCTTCTGAACCATCATCACATGACTAGAGCTTTTCTTCATGCTTTTCTCAGCAGTCTTTAGCATCCCATGCAATTCAGTCATGCTTTTTATCATGCTGCTCATATGAAAGTTCAAGATGAACGGATCGAAGCTCGCAGGGAGCGACTGGAGAATCACATCCGTAGCTAAATCTTAGCCAAGGAGAAAACCAAAATTTTTCAGGCTCTCAATGTAACCAATCATCTTGATCACATGAGGACTGACTAGACTACCTTCTGCCAACCTGCACGCAAACGAGGACTTTGAGGTATTGTACCTCTCGGCCCGAGCTTGGTTCTCAAACATGCCTTTGAGTCCCACGATCATATCGTAGACATCCCTGTTCTCATATTGCTACTGAAGCATAGAGGACATACAGGCAAGCATGAGACAGCTAACATCAATTGAATCGTTGGCGTGCTTCTCATAAGCCATCCGATCCGTGACAGATGCATTATCAGCTGGTTCATCAGGATGGGACTCCTCTAGAACATATTCCTTTTTCACTTGTTTGAGAACAATTATCAAGTTTCTATGCCAATCAATAAAGTTTGTTTTAGAAAGATTTTCCATTTCAAAAATTGATCGTAAATTAAAACTGGAAGTGTTACTAGCAGTAGGTGCCATGATGTACAATAGAGAAATACAAATTTTAGTACTATGCTATGTGAATCTTCTATCAAATAAAAGATACTCCACTACATGATATACGATCGTTTTCCCTCTTACGACATGTAGTGGGATAAGATCCATGTTCAACTAACTTCTAGTGAGCTTTGGCATCACTGCTAGAAACTTAGTGACATATGTAAGCAATACTTTTCTAATCACATCCCTATGTGACTCTTGTTCGTTGGAGTGGCATCCAATGCCTCGACGCCCAACTCTATGCCCCAAAGCTCAAAATCATTTTGATAGCTTTGTTGAGCAAACAAATACTATGCTTGTGGATGTCCGACATCTATCCTAACTGGTTAAGATAAAAGATGGCACTCTATTTTAGCAGACCTACCATACAATGATCAAAACCTTTGTAGGTGTAGCTATTGGAAAGGGCATCAATAACTCTTAATTTTCTGAGGAAAACTTTTCTAACATGATAACGATGCCTACCGCATACAAAACATGAAAGAATAGTATGACAGAAATATAAGTAAATATCATAGGCAATCATATTAACCGTGACATAGTATGGCCCTTCTCACATGGTGATCTCCATCTCCATGGTTCCTGTCCTTCGGATCATCACGCTTTAAGCCTTCATAATCTTGTATGAGTCTATTACATCTAATAGCACTACATAAATTACATGAGAAGAAACATCATATGTCGACACGTAGGTCATAATACAATGACGGAACAGTCTTGGGCTGCAATTAACCATGACACGCAGGCCATAAAAATTACATACATGCATCATATACATCACAAAGCCATACCAGTCACAATATTCTCTACAAAAACGAGTTAAGCATCGAATCTATGCGTGTCTAAAAAGTAGATCCAAAACTTTCGGCTCAATGCCCGAAACTTCCGGCCAAAGCCCGGAACTTCGGGCTCAAGGCTTAGAACTTCCGAAATCACCCTTTTATATCGAATTTATTTTAGCTTGGAACTTTCGGGTCAAACTCGAAACTTTCGAAAATAACATTCTGTACGAAAATTATTTTAGCCCGAAACTTCCAAAAATCTGACGCAAGAATAATAGATCTAATCTATTTTCACCACATATCATCTATATGTGTATGATCCACATCAAACACTATGCACGTAAGCTCTGATACCACTGTTGAGGAACGGGTAGGCTACGCTAGCATAAAACAAAACTTTTTCTACCCCGTTCAACCCAGGAACCATGCGAGTAATGCGATCATGGATCGTTTCTTCTAGTCGTGAGATGCGCTAGGGCAGCGGAAGAAGAGTTAGGGAAACGCGTCCTCGATTAACTCCACCCAGCTCCATCCAATCGTTGGCGGCGAAGACGATACAGCGTTGCGATCCTCACGTCGAGATGATCAGCGGCGTAATTGCAGCGACGTCTCTACGGTATCCACACGTACAGGAACGGGATCACCTCACACCGATATGCTAGTACCGCGCGCGAGGCTAGAGGAGATGCGGCCACAGCAATAGCTTTTTGCGCCCTAGCCTCTCCTCTCCTTATATAGAGTCACTGATGGGCCTTTAATCAACATTAAAGCCCACCAGATCTAATCTTCACGTTCAGCCCGGAAGTTCCGGCCGAGGCCCGGAACTTTCAAAACTAACATTCTATATCGAATTTATTTCAATCCGGAAGTTCCGGTCTAACCGAAACTTTTGAACCCGGAACTTTTAGTCTAACCGGAATTTCCGAAAATAACATTCTGTATCGAATTTATTTCAGCCCAGAAGTTCTGGCCGAAGCCTGGAACTTCCTATTCGTCCAGACTTCGCCTATAGAGCAGGCCCAAAAGTTTCGGTTCAACTGGAACTTCCGGTTCCTCTAGAACTCGCCATCAGGGCGTGCCTGAAAGTTCCGGTCCAACCAGAACTTGTCTCTAGGGCATATTACCATCATTACTTGCTCTGTGTTTCCGATGATTACTCTGCAAGAACACAATGAGGACACATGTGAAGGTTCACCAGAATATGTAAGTAAGGCAACGAATTCCCTTGACCTAGATTATCCTTCTGATCGAACATTGTTCCAGAATATATTAGATGTGTGCTTCAGAATATATGTGTTATTGTGTCACGAAAGATGTGACCTCCAAGCACGAAAAAATTAATAGTCTGTCGCTCTCAATATTAACCATTTGATTTTGATGCTACTTCGAGACAATTTCAAATGAGAACATTTAAGTCAATGACATATGGACCAGGATGATAAAAAACAAAGCCACTTTTTGGCAATGGTAAATTATCAAATCTCTCTCCTACACAGTTAACAAAATCATAGTAAACATAAATTTTAATCATCAAATGGGCCAAAAGCCTTTATGATTCTTGATGCCCAATTTTACCGAGTACGACAACTCAATCCAGTTAAGTACTGGTTGGTCTAAATCTAGAAGGCTACTAAACGGGCTAAATTCTAGAGATCTATTAAATGACATAAACATAGAAGGCTACTAAGTGGGCCAAATCCTAGAAGGCTACTAAATAGACCGAATTGTATAATACTATGAAATGGCTCAAACTATAGAAGGCCACTAAATGGGCCAAATTATCCAAAGCTATTAAATGGACCAAATTATATAAGGCTACTAACTGAGCCAAATTCTAAAAGAGCTACTAAATGGGCCATCTTCAAGAATGCTACTAAATGGGCCAAATGAGGCACAACTGACCATTTCTAAGCCCCAAAAGCCCAAGGTAATAGATCCGAGCCCACAATCCAGCCCGCGCAATCGCGGCACGAGAATGGCAGCCCGCGAGGCCTATATATAGCACGCGGGCGCCTCGCCCACCGTCCCGGTAAACCCTAGCCGCCTGTGCGCCGCCACACACACACCAGCGAGAGCCAACACAAGCGGCGAGAGAGAGGGCGAGATGGCGCGCGGCGTTGCGGCGGCGGCGAAGGGCGGCGCGGGCGGCAAGAAGAAGGGGTCGGTCTCCTTCGTGATCGACTGCACCAAGCCCGTGGAGGACAAGATCATGGAGATCGCCTCGCTGGAGAAGTTCCTGCAGGAGCGCATCAAGGTCGCCGGCGGCAAGGCCGGGAACCTCGGCGACTCCGTCACCGTCGCCCGCGACAAGACCAAGGTCACCGTCACCTCCGACGGGGCCTTCTCCAAGAGGTATACTCGCCCAAAAATGTTTACTATCAGGGCATCACGCACTGTGGATGCGATGTTTAGTTTTAAGATCTGGCCATTTCAGTTTGTATATGTTTATGTAAGTGTATGGTCATTTGTTGTTTGAATGTTGCAGCAGCTATGTTTGCAGATGCTATTGAGTTCACTCCATGTTACGGATGCTAATTTTTCAGTTTCAGGATATGGGACAATTACATGCATTTACTCTACTATTGATGCGTTACTACAATGCAAATTTTATGCTTTCGGGATATGGGACAATTACATGCATTTAGCCTACTATTGCTGGGTTTACTACCTTCAAGCTTGTCGGCAATCTCTTATAATCACTAGTTCTGTAAAGAATTATAATTTTACCATGCTTGCTACCTAGTTATACCGTAGAAAATCTGTTCCCATGTTTTGAATCATCTATCATTACTGTGCCATAACCTAGCCTTATTTTCTGTTAGGTAGACAAACATTGTTTCAGTTCCCAAGTTAGTAAATGTGTGCATATCTTTAGATAGTTGGATAATTTCAAGTGTCAACAAGATGGAAATGTAAAGTCTAGCAGAGTTTTCATATGATGTGATCCCAGGTTTTATAACCCTTATCTGAACTCAGAGGAATATCTGATTGCAGAACTCAGCTAAGTTTTGGTTACTGATGTGCTGTCCAAAATGTATCTGTTGTGTATGACCTCGTGTTTCAGTTTAATCTGATCAATTTATTTTCCATTGTATCAGGTACCTGAAGTACTTGACCAAGAAGTACTTGAAGAAGCACAATGTGCGGGACTGGCTGCGTGTGATTGCGGCTAACAAGGACCGCAATGTATATGAGCTCCGGTACTTCAACATTGCCGAGAACGAGGGCGAGGAGGAAGATTAGAGCTTATTCCACTTATATCTTAGTTTTGGACTGGTTGAATTTTGATACTTGATCTGAGTACCTCTAGTTATCCAACCCAATTTATGTTATCCTGTGGTCAAGTTAATTTGAAGTATCCTTATATTTACTCAGCCTCAACTTCAGATTGCCTACTGCTTGTGAAAGCCCGATGACTTATTATCTTGTATTCTTGTTATGCTTGAATTCGGTTTGTTGAATGTTGCTGCTTTGCAATACCTGCGTGAAACCTGAGCAATATCCCCAGCTCTCTCACCCCTTTTGGCCGGTACAAAAAAATTGCAATCGGAAGCTCGCCAGTACGCCTGGCATCCCAATAGGCCTTAACATCTTGTAAAAACGGCTGTCGTATTGGTGTAATTAGTCTTATCTGGTAGAGTGGCCATAGGCTTCGATGGGGATGCTGGATAATGAATTCTGGCAAGATAAAAGTATTGGCTGGGCTGAAGCTGCCTCGTTCTGAAGACTGACGATCAATGTTTATTCTTAGCGGTTACTGCTGTTAGGAATTATGATCGATCCTACAGGGTAAATAGATTTGTGGGTTTTCTCCATTAGCATTGCTTGAAGAAAGGCTCAAGCTCTTCATCAAGGTGCAGCTTGCCTTACGTTTCCGTTTCTTGCCACACTCCAAAATTACTTCTGGTTTTTCCACACAATCATACATTGGTTAACGGCGATCGATTGTAAAAGCTTAAGGACTCCTGGAGTCAGTAGATAACAAGATTTGTTGTGCATAAGCTTTGCCATTTTCCAAAATTCTCTGAAATTGCTCAAATGTTTGGTATAGTTGAGAGCGTCATCCAGCTTCCCAGCAAAATCTGATGTAGGTATTTCAGTAGTTATATTTGCTCTGACATCTCCTAGACAATCTACTGAGCAAGTACCAGTTCGCAATCTAACTCTGTTGTTTCCTAACTTATCTCCAGAGCAAAAGGCCAAAAAAATCAACACTGTTTTATAGCAGCCCAAACACCTTTCTGGCTACTCTAGACAGTGGTTCTCTTTTCAAGGGTTGCTTATCTGGATTCGCAGGGCCTTCCCTAGTCATATCACTGTTGTCCATTGTTGTTCTGCCTGTTGAATTATTCATCAGACATGCTTCTTCTTTGGCTGGTTCAATAAGATTTGGTGGATCCTCGCTAGTACATGCTGAGTAGCCAAACTCTTCTTCAATATTACCTTTGCTGCTATTTTCATACACCACCGGTCCAATTTCGGATGTTTTAGATGGAGATGGAATTTCGGATGTTTTAGATGGAGATGGCAGTGTATGCATCTCATCGCTATTTGAAATGAGATGATCTACT
Organism: Zizania latifolia; assembly: GCA_000418225.1. Classification (NCBI taxonomy): domain Eukaryota; kingdom Viridiplantae; phylum Streptophyta; class Magnoliopsida; order Poales; family Poaceae; genus Zizania; species Zizania latifolia. The sequence continues at coordinate 105,483 of KE372647.1, read as the reverse complement.
GTGACATCTGCAGAACTTGGATCCACATCAATAGCAGGCATTTGTAGCACCTCATCCTGTTCTTCATTGCTACAGAGATGTAACTTGTCAATAATCCTCCAAGTAACAGCATCTGGTGACAGGCCATTCCTTTTCATCTCCTTCACTAACTGATATGCCATCTTCTTCAATCCCTGCTTGCAGGCAGCGTCGACGAGTATGTTGTAGCACACAACACTGGGTGCAACCCCACAGTCTACCAATTCATATAGGAAATCACATGCCTGTTCCAGTTTCCCCAGTTTACAGAGGCCTGTGAAGATTGCACTGTACACATAATCATCATGTACTCCTGATGGCCAGATTACATTGTCCCAAAATGACTTAGCCTTTTCTAGCTGTCCTGCATCACACAACCCTTTGATCATCACAGTGTGAGTCACAGAGTCAGGAAGGACGTTACTGGACTTCATTTCATCAAAGACCTGCATTGCTCTGTCAACTAGCCCAAAGCTGAGCAATCCCTTGAGGACACAATTGTAAGTGACAACGTTAGGCAAGCACCGGCGTTTGGGCATCAGAGTGTGCAGCACATGGAGGGCTTCTGCAAACTCACCTACACCCAGGTATCCGGATATGAGGGTGGTGAAGGTGACAACATCTGGAGCACAGAATTTCCCATTTAGCATGTCGTCTACAATCTTCCTGGCTTCCTGGACCTTTCCAACTTTGCAGAACCCATGGATGACAGTGTTCATGGTGATCACATCCGGCTTGCATCCCTCCTGCAGCATCGACACTAGCACATTAAGCTGCTCACTTGAGTTGTCCACAACACGGAGTGCCCGAAGAAATATATTGTATATCCTAGTTCTGGTTTCGTCATCATGATCAGCAACCTTGTCATGGCCACAGTGGGGGTGCAGCATCAGCTCCATGACATGCTTGGCCTTGGTGAGTTCATTCTCCCGGCAGAGCTCATTGACGAGTTGATTATATGTCACCTCCCTCGGCCGATACCCGATGCGCATGCCTTCCATCACCAGCTGGTAAGCCCTAAGGCGCCCCCCAGGCTTCTGGCTTGTGCACAGCCCGTGAACAATGCAATTGTAGGATACGGTGCTTGGGGACATGCCCCTCTTCCCCATGATGTACACTATCCTGGATGCGCCATGGGGCTGCTCAGACCGGCAAAGCGAGTCAATCATCTGGGAGTAGGCAAACTCGTCGGCGACGCCGCACCGTTGCTGCGGCATCTCCTCGGCAATTCGGAAGACGATGTGGAAGAACCCCTCGCTGCACAGGCATTGCACGATGTTGGCGAACGCGGCATTCTTGACCTCCTGGTCTTCTCCGTTGCAGCCCTCCATGCTAGGCCAGAGGTGGTTGTCGATGAGGTCCATGGCCCCGTTGACGTCACGGCTGCGGAGGAATGCCTTGACGAGGAATGTGCGCGCGAGGGAGCTGGGAGCGACCCCGCGGTGTGGCATTTCGTCGAGTAGCTTCAGGACGGCGCGCGGGTCGGGGACGCGGGCGTAGCCGTCGAGGAGCGCGGCGTAGGAGACGGCGTCCGGGGGCGCGTGCATGCGGAGCAGGAGGCGGTGGGCGAGGAGGACAAGGAGGAGCGGGGCCGAGGATCCGCAGAGGAGCCCCAGTAGGCGGTTGTAGTTAGGGAGGGAGGGGACGAGTGTGGCGGGCGGCGCGGCCTGCAGGAGCTGGAGAGTGAGGAGAGGCGTGCGGGCGCGGAGGAGGCGGCGCAGAAGGCCATTGGCGGCGCGCCCGTCGAGATGACGGGACGTGGCCGACGAGAACAGGAAGAGGGAGACACGGTGGTGCGCCTCAGCAGAGCGGCCCGAGGCGCAGAGCGCCTCCACCAGCCGGCCCAGGTCCGGCTGCGCTGCCGCGGCCACCGTCCTCGCGGAAGAAGCCACGGTAGCCATCGCCGAGCTGGTCCCAACCACCGACCACCGTAGCACGCTCGATCCAACCTTTTCATAAGCAGCTTAGGACTCAAGAGCAGATTGCAACCCCTCCATGATGCGCTCCCTTGTTCTCCAGTTTGATTTATTTTTAGATATGTAAGATGATCATATGCTCTCCACTTTGATGAACGATCTGGTCAGATTCATACTGCAAACAAAAATGGAAACGATTGGAATCTGGAACTCAGATGTGCAGCAATGGCGGAAAACATCAGCCGTGTTCAATGTTTCTCCCCGTCTCGTACATGTGGAAAACGAAGACACCAAACGCTACATGGGCCGTGGCCCAAGCATGCGAAATGCCACTGTTTTATCGGGGAAACCGCGGCGCATGGCTTCTCGGGCTCAGCCCGTGATAGCCGAGCAGGCCGCGCTCTCCACGACCACGCGCCTCCCGCGGCCTGGTAATCCTCCACGGGAACGGCGGCTTCCGAAGCGAGGCGATCGCCTGCACGGCGGTCGGCCACTGGACGCCGGGCGGGCATGCGACGCCGACGCGACCGCGGGAACTGCGGCTGCATGTGGTGACGTTTAGTGACAGCGGCATTGCGTCCGTCCGCACGTCGACCTCCTGTACCAGTACCACCCCTACTCTACGTACCTCTAGGCTATCGCCGCAAGCAACGCGTCACTCACGAGCTGCAGGTTCTTCTGTATAACCGGAATCAATTTCCAACTTACTGACGGTTTACAGACTGTTCGCGTTAACTAAATCAATAACAATGATAATCAAATCAGTAACAATAGTAATTAAAGTATCAAACCTTTCGATCACGGTAAAAGAGATGTGAGTAAGTTAGCACCGGATCTTATCAAAACTCTAACGTGGAGCGTGCTCAGACGAGACAAATGTAACTTCTTGAAAAATCTTCGTATCACATCTTTACTACATAACTTTCAAATAAAACTAGACCCATCTGCCTTCTTAAAAAAAAAACCTTTCGATCACGACAACCAACTGTTGAGCTAGCGACGACGGATAAGTGATAACCGAAGTAACCCTGCGCACCTGCCAGCCGTTCGCGCGGGCGTCGCTCCGTCGTCCATCCCAGCTCGACCGCTTTTGCAAAATCCGACGCAATGGGCAATGGCGCTAGGTGCATAGACCGACAGACTCGACGCAGACGTCCAGCAGTCAGGCCTGTGCCTTCCTGTCAGGTTTGGTTGACGCAAGCACTTGCACTCACGCCCCTACAGGCCCCATGCATATGCATCAACCCCACCGTCGCTTCGCCCAATCACGAGCGTGATAGCTTCCATGGCCCCACTTACATCTTACTCCTAGAAGTTGGTCAGTGAGTGAAGCTAGCCTGCTGCAGTCACGCAGGCAGCCAGCTGGTAAGTATACAAGAGTGTTCGCAGATGAAAATGGCGAAGAGTACGTTACTGAATACCGAACATGGCTGTGCGCGATCTCTGCTCTGCAGAAGCTACCATGCATGTACGCGCGCATTGCGTATTAATTTGCATGCTTCTGACATCGCGTACGAGTGCATGCAATGCAAGAAGGAGAGCTGGACAGGTAGGTAGGACGTAGGAGAGATCGATGCAGGCCTGTAAACTTTGGTGGCGAGGAGCAGCAAGCCAGCAACGGCGACTGTAAATTCTGTCAGGTCGTGCATGCCCCCGGGACTCCCTCCCTCCGACCCCCGGGAGACACGCATGGAGATCGCTGTACGCTCCCGATCGATTCGTGCCTGCCTTTGCGTGTGATCTTGCTCTTGCTTTCCTTTCGCTCCATGGCTTCAGCTCGTTGATCGGGAACGACGACATATGTTGTACTCCCGATGGGGGAAAAGGTACCCATGCATGGACAGACGGACGGACGGACAGTACACTCCCTGCTCAGTAAAATTTAACGCTAGTCATCGTCTCGTCGTTTGTACTGTAGTGGCTAGCTAGCTCGAGGTCAAGGACAGTTAGGTTCTTGCTGTATCAAAACGTTGTATCCATCAGTGGTGTAGTAGTGACATCGTGTATGTATGACACTATCGTGGATGGAGCTTAATTGGGCGGTGGGATCAAAAGGAGGAGAAATAATTTTGGTCCATCAGTGGTGTAGTAGTGACATCGTGTATGTATGACACTATCGTGGATGGAGCTTAATTGGGCGGTGGGATCAAAGGAGGAGAAATAATTTTGGTCGGACCTCAAACAAATCTTAGTGTATGTTTAGTTGAGCTATAGATTCTAAAAAAACTATTATGAGCTGTGAATTATAGAAAATCTGTTGTAAGCTGTGAGTCATGAAAAAGCTGAGAAACTGTGAAAGTTAAGATGAAAGCAACTTTCTAAACTTTCAATGGTATGGTGGGTATTTTTTATAAAGTTTGGACTAAGAAACTGTGAAAGTTAGGGTAGAAGCAACTTTCACAGTTTCTCTAGTTTGTACAGAAAAAAGTTACAACTTTTGAAGAAGCTGGTTTGCATCCGAACCTGTTTGGTTTTAACCAACAGCTGGTTGGAAAAGCTGAATGAAACATAGCCTATTTAAGGGTTAGGGGTTATTGTTTTTACGGATAGTTTCATCCTATGCTTATTTAGGTGAAGCTGATTAAAAAACTTAATCAAATACACCTTTTATTTTTTTTGGTATTTAGAGGCATCTTAACCATCTTAATCAGATGGTTAAGTTCATGTACAAAGACAATAAATTAATTGTCTATAAAACACTTTTTACTGATAAAAAAGTGTTTTATACTCCATTTGTCCAAAAATGTAAAAACGTATTCATGCACATGTATTAAAGAAATAAAAAAAAGACCATAGTATCTTTTTTTGAGGAAAGAGAAAAGTACCGCCTCTTCGTGAATAAACGGCTTGGACACAGTTTTTTTTTATAAAATATCATTGTCCACTGCATGCATTAAATCAATCTGTTGGCTATTAAAAAAGATGGTTGTCAAATTTACTATCTAGACTTACATTTATATATTTATATATGATATTAATTATATTATAGACATCAGTTGGTGAAAATGCCCGTCTTACAGTCATTAATAGGCCGGTTTAGGTAAATCCCGTCCACACAAGAAGATCGCAATCTAGGTTTATATCACAGCCGCATCATATTTTGTCTGGAGCCTGTGACAATCACTAGCCTACCTTAGATTCGCCTGTGACTATCAAATATGTGGATAAGTTCCCCTCTTATTCAAACATGTGTGGTAAGTATGTTCCTATTGCACGCTCACACACACAGATATAATAAGTGTTTGTTATGATATGTATGGGTTTATACATCGTGAGATTTATCACACGTCAGGCTGCTTGTTTGATGAAAAAAAATTCTATGGGAAAGGCCAATAAACCAAGCTTATCAAAATTATTTCGGAGCCCATTTCGGTTTGGCTCTAGGAATGAAATGTTCTAGTACCAGTTAATACCGGTGCACCGTTCCAGAGTTTTAATAAAGTAATATAAATTTATTTTATATAACATTTTACTTAACAAACTAACTAACAAAATTAAATATGACATATATATATATATAAGTTCATAACTTCATATCTCAAATATAGTTTGTGACTTACATGCAACATAATACGTAGATAAGTTTAAAACTTTAAGTACTATACAAATATATCAAATAAAGTTGAATATGTGGTTTTACATTCCATACTTTTCAGAAATCAAGAATCAAGATTACAAAATTAAAACATTGAACATTTATATTGTTTGCTTTCTAACTTATCTCTTATATTTTTTAGAAATCAAGAATCAAGATTATATTTTGGG
>KE372647.1:88554-99239 GCA_000418225.1 Zizania latifolia | reverse complement strand
GAGCTGCGCCTTGGCCTCCCGTCGCCGCCGCCATGGTGGCCTCTCGCCGCCGTTGCCGTCACCGTCGTCCTGCCTTCTGCCGGCCGCGCCGCCCTCTCTGGCCTGCATCACTGGTCTTTTCACCTCCACTGCATCTCCTTCGTGAGATCAACCCCACCTCCACATAGCACATATCTGGAGGAGGGCCTCGTAGGAGGGGGTTTAGGGTCCTCCCCTATAGAATTTTTTACTTGTTTGACAATGATGGTGAATTAGCGATAAATGATAGTTGATGATCCCTCTGTGAGAGGCAGAAGTGCAATTTTATATGACTTTATTTGTGTGCATAGCGTAACGTTGTATTTCTTTAACTAATAAATTGGTTATTGTATTCTAGACAAAATAAATAAATAATACGACTATTGTAATTTATATGTACATATATGTGATATTAAATAAATTAATTATGTATCCATTAAGTGACAATTCATTTATATATGCTGACATCATGTGGAAAAGAATTTCCACATGCAGTTATGTTATACGACCACGTGTGGAAATGAATAGGTGGTTTGTTTACGCTGACAGCCTATGGAAAATGATTTCCACGGACGAACGATATAACACAACTGCTTGTGAAAATGAATTTTCATAGGTGATCCAAATAAACTAGTTGCGTGTAAAAATAGATTTCTACAGAACTTGTGTAACATACGGTTGTGTATACGACTATGAAAATAACAAAATATCTATTTGTAAAAATGATTTTTATAGTAGTGATGGATCATAGACTTTTTTTCCATAGAAAGCTACCTCAAACCATGCTTAAAATCTATAAATTGATATACACTGAATTTACATGCATGATAATTTAATCATCACAAATGCAAGTCTACTTCTTGGCGATGGCAGTTTGCAATATATCTTCTGTTGTCGCCTCCATGTCCATGCGTGCATTCTTGGATCCGCATCAAATTCCACCATGCATCTTATCCTAGTGGCTCAAGCAAACATGGATGGCACTTGAGATTTTTCCCGCGTCCCTAGCATCGTGCCAAAGGGCCATAAGCATCAGCAGCCAGTGCAATCGCAGAAATCAGAAAACAGAATGGATCTCACGACCAAACCTGTGGTTACTAGTATCTTAGATGATCGATCTCCGTGGTACGCAGAAGAAAGTCCGGCGAAAATGCATCATTGCAAGATGGAAAGTGATTAGAACAACAAATCCCACTAGGCCACGCACGAATCTGCCAGATAATGACCGTCACTGAGTACATGTCTTTGACGTAGCCGTCAGTAATCTATAGGCTATCTAATTCTAACCTGATGTGTTTCTGCTTTATTTTATCTAATCAGCTTTTTGTTAAAAAGCTAAAAGCTACTCAAGCGTGTATCGGAAGAAACCAACTTTTCTAACCGTGATAATTTTTTGTCTATACAAAATAAAAGTTTGTATCCCTCGAATTTAATTTCATAACTTTACGGTTTGTGCTGACTAATCTTTTCACCGGTCTATACAAGCTTATTCTAGCTGCTGCTAGTTGAAGTATGGAATTATCGTTTTCGATTGTTAAGCTTTATATAATTGCTCTTTTATAGCTGACAATTTTTTCGTAGATTTCAATAGTTTTTTCACGGCTCACTCTAACTTTTTTAAATCTACGACTTATTAACTAAACAATAAAACTCGATCAGTAGCCAATGGCGGCCGGCTGGCCTGTCAATTATGGGTGATTGTTTTTGTTTAGCGCCGCTCGTTCTTGTGTGCGTCATCACGTATAATGCTCCGACGAACAATCACATTGGGAGTCGTAGGCCATGTAAGCAAAGAATTAATACGAGTTAGTTTGACATAATCAGGGGGCAGCATGCATATATTCAGCTCCAATTCTCGGTCCGGCCGTTGTTCTGTCTCTCGCTTGACATCATCCAAGACAGCAACGTAAACAGAGGGAAACGGCAACAACGAAAAAGACGCTTCTAAAATACGCAGACATCGCATACCGTATCACTTAAAAAAGTAAGCATGCCGGAGAAAATTCAGTCTTTGCTAGTAGGCAAATGGCAAAAAATCCGCAAGCAGAATGAACAATCAGCAGCAACCATCTCTCGAAACCACGAAGAATGCGAAAGCAATCATGGCAGCTCAATTCATCGATGCGTGCACATTACCTTGTGTTTATATCAGCTGATCGACCTTGGCCTGGTTCATGTCTGAACTCTGACGGCTCGGTGTATACAGTATACAGCAAGTGAGAAAAGACCGTGATGGAGAAGGAGAACACGTGCAGTGCGGTGCCACTTCTACACTTCCAAGGCCGGCGGCCGGCGGCCGGCGGAGGAGGAGGAGAAGAAGAACGTATATGCATGCACGTGCCCTGCTTCTCCAACGCGGTCTTTCTCACTGATCCCGAATAAGAACACTGCCGAGTTTGCTAGCTTCCCTCTTCTCTTCTGAATTTCCACTCACCCTGAGAAATGGCAAAGAGGAGGATGCAGATGAACTAACTCATGAACCCTCCCTTTTTATACCCCGAGGAGAGGGTAACAAGGAGAGATGGATGGCGTTGAGTGTTGGAGTAGATGATCTGCAAGCTCGGAGGCTCGGAGCTAGCTAGCTAGGGATCGAGACTTGGAAGAAGAGACCTGCCGGAAATCATCATAGGAGGAGGAAGAGAGAAACGAAACGGAAAGCTGGGGCCGGCGAGCGAGCTGAGGCCTGTCAAGTTAGCTTCACTCGGCTGCATCTTTGTCGGGCCACTTATGCGTAAGCGAGAGGACTTCTCTCAAATCCCTCGTTGCCGCGCATGACAAGCACGTATAAAAAACAGATTGCTGCCTTCATACGTAGACTTCGTGTCATTCATGCACAGCACAAAGATCTCTGCTGGATCCTTTTCTTATACTCGCTGTCATTTTATTTCTATGCTTTCAACTTTATTTTAAAAATATTTTTATTTCTATCTACTTTAGCATCTTTACTTTATAAATTAACAAATGTTATTTCTTAGCTACAGTCACATATTATTTTAAAATACTGCTTTTTATTAACAAAGGATATTTTGATCTTTTACTCTCACTATTAATTTATCAATTTTATCTTAAAATTAATATTTATGGGATAGAGAGTATTTTTACTCTGGTATTATGGTAGAATAAATCAAACCCAACAATTAATCATTTTGGGTGTTTTAGGGTGTATTTGGTACAACTCTTCTCCAATATCTAGATCTAGAGATTGTATAATAAAATGAAATGATTCATATTTTATTTATAATCTAAAATAAAACCAGATTACTCAACTAAATATTCATAATCAATTCACACCTTCGCATCTAGGATTTAAAGCTAGATTTGACTAACTTAAAAAAATCTCAAACTGAAGTTATGCCAAATTAACTCTAGATTTAAAGCCTGGAGATCAGAGTTGTGCGCTCATTTTTCTTCTTAATTATTCGTCACCAAATTTCTTCTCGGTTGTTCAGCGATTTTTTTATCATACAATCTATTTTCAATCTTACCGCTCCACACAATGTCTACTACCAATACTATCATATGCAGTAGAATATGTCTCATCCATTGTATGAGAAGCCATGAAATGGACCATATTTATTCCAAGGCACCTTAAAAAACCCTAGTGTGGCCTGGTCAGATTTCATATACCAATTAAACTACCACTTGAGATCAATGGCTCGATCTCCGTAATACAGTAATTGGATATATTCATGGTTGACACTCCAATTGTCTTTTCTACCGTCGGAATGCAGGCCACACCAGCTTGCAGATGTTGATGTGCACATACTTTGCCAGCCTAACAACGTAGACACAAAGGACTACAACTCTCGGAGTAGGGGCCTGTTAGTTTGGCTTGTGCCAAAGTGCACGCAAGCCACAGCTCGATCTATCATGTCTAATGATCAATCAATGGCCATAAGAAGCTAAGCATGCATAATTAGGCTTCATTATTTTGGTAAAGCAGAATGCTGTTCATTCATTCATGCAACCGGCCGTCTCTTGGCCTCTGCCTTTTGTCTGCATGCATCTGCCATTGGCACACTACTAGCTAGCTAGCTAGCTAGAAGTTGCTGTTTAGTTTGCACTGATAGTCTGACATATGCCTGTTCATTAGGGGCAGCCAACAACTGATACGCATAACACATGGCATATCATGAACGGTACGACGACAACTGCATCGATCGATTCTTCTTCCACTGTTTCGTTGATGCTCTTGTCAGTCGGCGGTGTACATCGTGTAGCCTGTAGGGGTGTAAGCAAAGTGCAGGCAATTTGCACTTCGAATATAGAGCCATAGGGGGACGACCCTTTGTATGTACCTGTAACACTAAACGAAGCAGAGTGTAAATTGCAAAAAAGAAATTAGATTCCTTTTCCTGTTAGATCAATCAAATCACTTCCCGTGAATATTGAATCCTTTTTTATCTATAATTATTCTATATATTTCCCTAAAAATGGGTAATACCTGAGAATTAACCTAACCATTAACTAAAAAAATCTTTAAAAGCATAACAGAAAAGTAGGAAAGACTATTGGCTTTTGATCTATTTATACTTGGGATCAAGACCATATATATATATATACACACCATTCGTTCTAGAATATAACAAATTTTAGGGAATAAAATTTATTTCAAATGTAACAACATATTACTGTAAAAAATAATTTTTTACTTTTAAAGTATTCATATTAGCTTTGGACATGATTACTCATTATTCCGTTAAACCACTCTTAAACGCATACTCATCCACGGTAAGAAAGTTAATATGATATTTTTACTAATCTTCTTAATAGATATGCTAAATCCTAAAATTTGCTACATTTTGAGATATAGAGTAGTATACAATTTTGTATAACCCTACAACATTTAAAACCCGTTTTGAAAATTTCAAAACCTAGTGAAAATTTACAACATTCAGAACAAGACATGAGATATGTCAGAGCTCAGAACAAACCTTGAAATTCATATACAAATCATGCAGAACTTTAATGCGGGGTGGGTTGAGTGCACGTCCTCTCGCCACGCACCTGGGAAAAAAATTCAGTGTATATCGGATGCACCACTCTTTCTGTACATACCTACATCAGATATATGACATGTGTTTCTAGTTTAATCTAACGGCAGCTGTTCATGGCTCCTAGCGCGACTCCTCTTTCAATCTATTAGTGCAGCTCCTTGGCTCAGTTGCTCATGGCTTGACGGCTCGACGGCGCGGGGGGCTGGGGACACGGTGGCACGAGGCCAGGGGACGTGACGGCGCGGCGCTCCGATGACGACGCTCGGCGCGGGGCCCGAGCGCACGGGGACCTAGGGGCATGGCGGCTCAGCACTCAGTGCTTTGATGACGGCACTTGGCGCGATGACGATGGGGCACGGCGTGGGGCCCGGGGGCGTGACGGCGTGACGGCGCAGCGCTCCAATGACGGCGCTCGACGCTTGGTGCTCTAATGACGTTGCTCAGTGCGACGACGATGGGGCATGGCACGGGGCCTAAGGGCACGACGACGACAGCGCTTGGCACGATGATGACGGGACATGACGTGACGATGATGGCAGCGTCCTGTATCACATGAAATCAGCTAGATGAGACCTAAGACTTAGGCTATAGCATAGATGAAAAGAGGAGCCACACTAGGAGCCATGAGCCTCTGTCGTTGGATTAAACTAGAAGACACATGTCATACATCAGACGTAGATATGCATAGGAAAAGTGGTGCATCCGGTATATACTGATTTTTTTCCCCGCACCTGGCGCACAGCGCGAGCGCGCGCGCCTCCCTCTCCGTTGATACGCCGCGCGCGGCGGCCACGCACGGAGGGCCGAGCTGGCCAACTTTTTTCCCCGTGGGCGCGCGCGCGACGTCGTGTGATTAGCCAGGCCGCGCTGAATTCCTCGCGGATTTCACGAGATCCACACGCAAAGGCGGAGCTCGTCGATCGAACATGGGTTGCGTATCCGTCGACGCAAAAGCTCGCGATCTCCCGGGGCGCGCGCGGCGGCCTCCTCCTCCCCTTGGATCCCAGGCTTCCCAGCGCGTACACGGGCGGACGGAGCTGGACGTGCGGATTGACACATGGATTGGACGGACAGCGAGAGTGCGAGACGACGCACGGGCGCGCGCGAGCGGCCGGTGGAGGCAACCGAACAGAGCGCCGGATGGATGATCCAATTCTACTATTGTTACTTTGTTAGTATAATTTAGTAAAAATCGAATCTTTAACTGTTTGAACAAGACGAACTAAAATCTTCATAACATTTCCAGTTGCCGCGGTTGGACGCGGGTCCGAAGGTGGGTGGGTGCGTCGAGTGCAAACTCTTCCTGAGTTGATTTGATATCTGATCGGATCACCTGTAATTTATGGCTGTTTCTGTCTTCTGAGACACCAGGGGTACAGTACTAAGCAAGCCAACCAACCCAGTCAAATCAATTTATTGGGCGTTTTTTGTCGACAAATCACGATGCATGATATTGATATCGACATGATGGTTGGATAGATAACAGGATAAGCATCCTTGCGATCCATTTTTCACGTCTGTCTCGATCGGTTTTCGTGTTACTGGTAGTATGGCCTATCCCAACACCTTTTCGTGGGCTGACCAAGTGCTCTCTTTTCGGCCTTGCAGACCAAGCTGTGTCGCGTGTTATGAGGCCTATTGGGCTCAACCAATTTCCAACCAGATCCAGGCCACAAGCCAAAAGCCCAGATATACAGGACCGCAGGTGATTGGAGTGAGGAGTCACTCGCCTGCTGGTATAGCCTGGTACATCTCCTAGATGGGAACAGAGCAAGATCTGGATCGATTCGCATGACAGAAAACTGACCCAGCTCATCTCGACACACAGCATACCAGCTCAGGCACGCTATCTGTGTTACAGTACTGTACTACAGCTTCCGCTTGGATTATTGGATAGTTTGATTGGATCCAGTTTCTTTGGACGACTCAGCTCAAAGGTGTTGCTGCATTGGAACACCTAGCATAGCAATTTTGCCAGCGGATATGGGTAATCGACGCCTGCAAAGTGCAAAGCTCGCCGTGTTCAGGAATCAGGAATCCGATGCTGAGTGGGGGGTGATCAGTACTCTCGCAGTCGCGGACATCTGATAGTAAGTGGCAACCATATGAAAACGACAAGAGATTCGTGTACTAAACTAGCTAGCTACTCCATATACATTACACAGGGACACGCGAGTCACGGGCAAGTAGGTCGCAAAGTGACAGACTGCTGACTGCCAGTGAAGAGGGCACTCTCTCTCAAGTGCAGCGGCACTTTGGAAGTTTGGATCTCTCATCTTTGACTTGAATTGACTCGGAACAAATGCCACATGAACACTGCTACTAGATATGAAGCTCAATCAGCTTGCACGGGCATGTCAGGTACCAATCAAATCGTTTTGTTCTTAAGCACTTAGAGCTGCAAATGCGTACCTAGATTAGCTAGTCGCATACTCGCACTGGCACTGGTAGTTGGTAGTGGGATAAACAACTGCGACATGGCACACCTATCCGTATTTACGTTTCAATTTTTCAACTATCTTTATTATTTTTTCACTGGTAATTTGTATAGAAGGGTGAAGTTTTTCGGGACCTGGTCAGTCAAGGTTGAAGTCAAGTTAGCTCCGGTAAAAACTAAAAACAAAGTTAACAGTCACGAGTCTATAAATAAGTCGCGCTTAAAGAAGCAACAATCCAAGCGAGCATAGCTCTGACGCGCGCGCAGATCTCAAGCTACCCGGTCGTGCTCCGACAAATGGCATCAAGGGCCGTCCTACTCGCGGCCGCCGTGGTGGTCGCGGCGGCGTGCATGCTCGGCGCCGCAGAAGCGAAGCTCGGAAGGCTGGTTGTCACCGGCGTCGTGCCGTGCAACACCGGCAGCCTCATCGACATCGCGGCCTCCCCGGCGTTCCCAAGCACGCACACAAGCTTACTGTGAATCTTTTTGTTGTTGCATGGCGCGGTGGTTGTAACAATGGTCGGTTTGGTTCGTCGTGTGCAGACGCGGACGTGGAGCTGCGGTGCGCGGGGAAGCTGGTGGCCGGCGCGACGACGAACAGCAACGGGTCGTTCTCGATGGAGGCGGACCTGACGAGCGCGCTAGCGGCGCTCGTCGGCGGGTGCAGGCTGGTGGTGGACACGCCGCTCATCAAGTGCAACGCCGACCTGCCGGCGGTGGGGAGCCTCGTCTCCTACCTGCAGGGACCGCTCACCAGGTTGCTCGGCGGCATCTTTCGCCTTTTCCCCGCTGGTTTCTCCTTCCATGGCCACTAAGATCGTACATCCCGAAGCTGAAATGCAAATCTCGTTCTCCCTTGCCTAGCTAGCTACATCTGTGTATGGAAACGAGATGTATGGTAGTATTGAGTGTTGACTGTACGTTGATGTTCGTTGACTTGCAGAAGGCAGGTGTCGCTTAAGGCAAATTTGATGATCTGAATTATCTAATTTAATTCTGATATCATCTCATAATAATGATTAGTGTAAACGATGAATCTTAGAGTATATGTTTTAATAGTTGTAAAATCTTCTCTACATATGAATTTATTGCGTGGAGCACAAATTGTTAATGTTACTTTGTTAGGTGGATGGACCTTGTTAAGTTCATGTCAAATATGAACTGAATATACATAGAAAATTGTTGTTCTCTTTTGCCCCTCATACTTTTTTGGCTTTATAAATATCACATACTTCGTTGCCGTTGCCTTGCTTACTCATTTGCCATAACTACATCTACATGTGTTAATGTTGGCTGACCTAAAATGAACACTAAACTGTATGGCACATTTTGAATTAATGTAAAACCGCTGTTAGTGAAACCTATTATCTTATATGATATTGTTTTCTGTGACAACAACAAACATAACGATCTTTTACCTAAAACTTTAAAATTCTTTCCTCATCACGCGGTGTGTAGATACATTAGTGGTTCTTTTGAAGGCTAAAGCGCAGAGAAAAAAAGGCAAGCAAAGTGTACTCTCACTGTCAAGAGATCAGTGTGCCATACCTTAGTGGAGAACTGCTTTTCGTCATTACACCCTCACCAATTAATCCTTGCTGAAATCTCCAGCGACAGTCAAAAAATCTAGTCGCAAAGATGGCCAAATGTTACATCTTATCACAAAAGAAAAGAAACAATCAACAGCAATGAATCATGCATAACATATGGAATACGATTTTTAATCACGGTGGTGGCTAACTACTCAACCTGCACTTGGTTCTTTTGCCGTCAGAAGCACAGGAAGAAATGTGGTTCTTTTTCCCTAGTGGATAATCGTACTACGATTGCAAGCATATCGATGCTTAATTATAAATCAACTAGCCATCGTTACATCATATAAACACATACAAGAATCGAGAACTCGGAACAGACCAATCCATATTCTGCACTAGCAGATAAATTCTGGAGCAGCGCACCAGAATCTCAGCCGTATGGCGTCCCAGATCCTCATGGTAGTGATCGGCGTCGCTGTTGCGAGCGTGTTTGCATCGGGAGCGCCGCCGCTGCAGCCGCCGCGCATCGGAGCGGACGTCGTCGTTATGGGCTACGTGCCGTGCAACAACGGCACGTCCATGAAAACGGGCTCTGCTCCGGGGTTCCCAAGTAAATTGCTGCTCGAGCTGTTCTTCAAGTAAGTTTTCCCACCGAGTAGGCGTGCCGATTCGATCGATCTAACGCGCCGCGTCGTGTGCCTGGCAGACGCGGTGGTGCAGCTGCAGTGCGCTGACGCCGCGGTGGCGGCCGCGGGCAGCGCGACGACGGACGGCAGGGGGTGGTTCCGCATGGCGATGAACACGACCGCATCGCTGTCGAGCGTGGCCAGTGGGTGCGAGCTGGTGGTGGCCACGCCGCTGGCCTCCTGCGACGCGGCGCTCCCGGCGACGGGAACGCTCGAGTCCGGCCTCCGGCTTCTCGTCAGCATGGTCTTCTTCCCGCGTGGCTTCTCCTACGTCGCGCCGGCGCTTGATTAGTTCGCCTACCTCCGCTTAATCTGCTCGTCCAGATCAGTCAAGATCGCTAATGACGTGAATAAATTCACAGCTGATTCCGAAACAGACCCTCCGCTACTTCCTTCCAAGTCAGAGGGTGTCTATGCATCGCAGAAATAAATTTTGCAACCTATCCTATAAACTTAGTTCTTACGTCCTGAACTGTCAAATTAATTTGGATCTCATGACTTTGCAACACATTCCACAAAATTTATTTCCATACATTGGAGCTGGCATACATCCCAATTCTGTTCGAGCACAGTTAAAATGGGCCGTTCGTACATCACAATCCAGCTTCGACATAGCCCAGTTCATAACTCACGTTCCAGTCTTACTTACTAGGCCCAGATGGCGAACGCTGTGCAGTTCCGCCTCGAGCGTACTTCCGACGAGATCGAGCGCGGCGAGGTCGTCCGCCGCCCGCCGGCTAGCTGCTACTTCGAGTTTCTCCTCCGCTCCTCACCTGCGCTCTCGTCGGCCTCTGCGAGCTCGCCATCACACGTGCAGCTCCCATCGTCATTCAGCGTCACGACGGCGCAGACATGACCAAGAGGAAGAACAAAACGTGGAAGAAGTCCAGGTGACCACCTGGCGTAGCCACTTAGTTCAATAATACAATAATACAACTAGTAATGTGTCAGTGCTAACGCTACGATAAATTAAAAGACAATAAAAATTTATTTTAAAAAAAATTTCTAAGTT
>KE372647.1:69917-88196 GCA_000418225.1 Zizania latifolia | reverse complement strand
TTTATGTCACGCAGGTTACTGAGGTGCGGTGGAGGTGGTGGTGGTTGCTTCCTTCTTGGCCGGCTTGCCTTTCTTGCTGGAGGAGGAGGCGGCGGTGGCTGAGTGGGGAGGAGGTAGGAGGGGTTTTATTGCTAGGGTTTTGTTGTTTGTTGGGCTTTTAAATTTTGGCTTATTAGGAATAGTCAGGTATACGGGTAAATGAGTATGGGTACTACTGTCCCATACACGTATCCGTTTATCTGATGGGTATACATTCTTCCCTATTTGCATATCCACGGGCATCAATTTTTTTCCATACCCGTCCCCTAATAGGGTAATTACTCATGGGTAAACAGGTATCGGGTACCCATTGCCATCCCTAGAGTTGGGGCAGGATGTCTAAGTTTGTTTTCATATTTTTAATTAAATGTTAATAAGTATTAAGGAGATAAGTATGGGATTTAATTCCTAATTGTCTCGTGCTTGCCTCCGCCACTGAACTACCTCGAGTTTGTTCATCGTTCTCTTTCAGATTCTACAGTTCTATAAAGAATTAAATTAGTCAAATTTTATAGTGACAAATAATAAAAACAAACTTTATAGTAGTAAATAGAAGAAACACAAAGTTTTTTATGGTAAACGATTAATTTACTCTAGAAAAATAGAAAAATAGAGAGAAAATCGTATAAAGATGGTATAAAGGCCAGTCCATAAGATAATAATTTGGGCCGAGTCCACCACAAAATCCAGCAGGCCTGGCCTATTCACCCCATACTTAACTCCCACTCCCCCGATTTCAAAACCCTAACAACCGCCGCCGCCGCCCCCGCCGCCGCAGCAGCAGCAGCCCTCTGCCGCCGCCGGACAACCATGGTGATCTCGTTGTATTCCTGGTACGTGTTGCCGTTGTCCTGAGAACTTCGCCCGAACTGACGCCATCCCGTTCTGTCGCCCGCAGGGTATCGACCTCGTCGCCGGTGGCCGCAACAAAAAGACCAAGCGCACAGTGCCCAGGTCTGACGATGTGTACCTCAAGCTCCTCGTCAAGGTCAGTTCCCCTCCGATTTCGTTGCTACCGCATCCTTCCCGGTTACTGCTCAGGGGGTTTGATTTGGTGCGTCTTTCGTCTTGCTTGCTCGAAGCTCTACCGCTTCCTGGTGCGGAGGACCAAGAGCCACTTCAATGCCGTGATACTGAAGCGGCTTTTCATGAGCAAGACCAATCGCCCGCCGCTCTCGATGCGCCGTCTCGTCAGGTTCATAGAGGGGAAGGTATCTGATCGCCATGCGCCATTTTGGTGTGGATACTTCATAGGAGAGTTGGATGTTTGGGGCTCATTTGGGTCTCTCTTTGTGTGGCGTGTCGAGTGTAGGGTGACCAGATCGCCGTGATCGTGGGCACCGTCACCGACGACAAGAGGGTTTACGAGGTGCCGGCGATGAAGGTGGCCGCGCTCAGGTTCACCGAGACTGCGAGGGCCAGGATCATCAATGCCGGTGGCGAGTGCCTCACATTCGACCAACTCGCCCTCCGAGCCCCGCTTGGCCAGAACACGGTATAGCTCTTAAGCCTTAATTCAGCTGCTACTTGCTGTTGATACCAATTAACTGCTGCACTTCATTTCTTGTATGGATTAGTACAGTGGCTTCTATGTAGAAATTATTTAGGATTGAAGCTTACAGTTCCATCTTGTAGAACTTGTAATTATGCTAGGTCCATGCATCTAACAGTTGCTGAATACCAAGTTAATTCTTCATGCTTAGTGTTGTATTTCAATCAAGACGTGTGGGGATTGTGCTACTGCTAGGGTATTGACCAGTTAACTAGTGCAGTTACTGAGGATAAGAAATGCATCGGTTACCCTCTTCTTGTTGTATCTATACAAGCCAAGGAGATAAAACAGGTGCATAGATCTACACGGTTGGCTTACCAGCCCATTGCATTTGGTTAAGATTGCCCTGGTGTCAAATGGTCCAACCAAAATTAGTTTGCCAGTGACTATCAATATATCCTAATAGTTTAGTAGAGAACATTTGCCTATTTGACACAGTTGTTGGTTTTGAAAACTTGCATACTTCATTTTCTCTTGTTATGACTAACTTTTAGATTTGATATCTTTTCCTATACAATGAAAGAGTCAGATGTAATGCACAACAATATCATACAACAGTACCGTGTGTGAGCTACCTACTACATACTATGAATGTTTCCAAACTTGATATTAAGAATCACTGTAGATTCACGGAACACAGTTTACAGCATCCTTTATTTTTGTTCAACATTTGTCGGTATGATCTATTTGCTTCTCAGATTTTGGAACTTCTATTTGAACTATACCTGATTCACCATTATTTTTATAAACTGGCGTTATGCCTTAACATTTTCAAGCTCTTATTATTTACTACTAAACGAGCCTTATGGTGAACCCACACCATTAAGAAATCAGATACCCTCATTGCTACCAGAATTATTAGCCATCATGATCAAATTGTATGTATTTCCACTGCTGAAAGTTCTTTCCCCTTAATATAGGTTCTCCTGAGGGGTCCCAAGAATGCTAGGGAAGCTGTTAAGCACTTTGGCGCTGCTCCAGGAGTTCCACACAGCAACACCAAGCCATATGTTCGCTCAAAGGGAAGGAAATTTGAGAAGGCGAGAGGGAGGAGGAACAGCAAGGGCTTCAAGGTTTAAGTTTCAGCAGCTTTTGCACCCCTGTGCCAAGCTGCTCATACCAGTTAAACATCGCTGGTTTGGACGCCACACTTGCCCTGTTTTAGATGCCAGATTATTGTATTACTGACTTCACAGAACCAATTAGATTTTGTTTGCCTCCTGTGCACTTTTGTGATTTGTGATTGAAATTGTGTTATGATATGATTTTTTCGTATATTTATGGAGCTTTGCAGCAGCTTTCTGAAGATCTACATGCCTGAGTTCCAGAACTTAGTTCTTCCGCATTGACGGCGGCTACTTTAATTGATCGATGATGCTCAAACTTGTGATATCGTAGACGTAAAATGTTGTCTCGTTATTGAACAATACTCCAGTTTGTTTGTATATATGAAGGTCCCGTGCTTTGATGAGATTCAGTTTTTCTCAGTTCTCATTAAACTTGCCATTAACACATGCCTTTGAACTGTCCAAAAAAGCACATGCCTTCACGAGTCGTACGACCGAACCGTCTGACTATGAAGTTGCACTGTTTACATTGTACCGGTGAGACTAATGATCATTAGTCTAACGTTGAAGTTCGAACTTGCAGAACCCAAGACAGTATAGTATGAGTGCAACCCAGAGACTTTGTTATATGCTTCGCTAGAATGCTGATCCTGTGTTGCATCAAGTGCGAACATTGTTCAGCTCCAAAAAAAATAGAGAACAGTGTTCAGTTGGATTCAGAACGCTGCTATGTGGTTATGTTTTCCGTATAGCGGATGTATTGGTTTGGGAGTACTGTAAGAAGTGTGAACCATTGCATTTTATTCCTTGGAGCATTCATCTTTACACAACTCAAAAGTCAGTGATCACTTGAGAGTTCAAACCGACAAATCACTCCTATAATATGAACCTAATGAAACATTTTAAAACCTATAACAACAATGAACTGAATGAAACTTTTTTTCTGAAAGAAAAGCAGTGTTTCGATCTAGCTCATCATCATCATCACATAGGCACACCCGAGTGGATGTTATCAAAGCTCCAGAGCTCCAGCCCCGCGTCCTGTTGTTGCGGCAGCTGGTGCACGTACGCCACCGTGGGGGCCTCCTCTGTCACCGGCACGCCGTCGGCGACGTAGGCGGGCTGGTGGAAGAAGCCTGCCATGACGGCGTCGTAGTCCATGAGATCCCTGCATGGCATGGCGCAGGCGCCGCCCATCCTGCCGTCGTGGTCGGCCGGGTCGGGGGGCGGGTCCTCGTTGGGGAAGTTGACCTTGGCTTTGGCTCCCCGGATGCGGCGCGCTGCGCGGTCGTAGGCGCGTGCCGCCGCCTCGGCGGTGGCGAAGGTGCCGAGCCAGACGCGCGCGCCCTTGGCCGGGTCGCGGATCTCCGCCGCCCACTTGCCCCACGGCCGTCGCCGGATGCCCCGGTACATCGTCTTGCGCTCCCTCTTCTTGGTCGGCTCTGCAACTACAGATGCATACATAGAGCGGCCGGTTAGCTAATTGTACCACACGTGTAGCATACTAGCATGCATGCTAGTTAGAAGTACTGGGCCAACAAGGTAGCTAGCTTTACCTTGTTCGGGCGTGAAGGTGCAGGCGGCGGTCAGGTCGGAGGAGGTCTCATGGTCGAAGTCGGCAGCTGCGTCATGAGGCCAGAAGTCGTCGGTGCAGAGGGCACGCTTGCTGCCGGTGGCCGCGCGGTGGGCTTCTCGCTGCGGGATGAACTCGGAAATGATCGCGCCGCCGCACATCTTGCAGGCGCGCGCGTTGCTCGCGACGGCTTTCGGGGGCGGTGCGGGACTGCGTGCGTGTGGGTACGCAGGAAAGGTGGTGGATCTGCGAGACTGCGAGCGAGCGAGCGAGCGAGCGAGCGCACAGCTTGGTGAGGAGGTAGTGGAGCCGTGTGCGCGGTTGGTTTATATAGACTAGAGGCGGGCGAGCTGTTGGCGCTGTATTTGTGAGTTAGTAAATTCGTCACACACAAAAATTATTTATATGATTTAAAATTTAATTTTTTTAACTTGTTTCTTCATTAATATGGACGTAATTAATAAGACCCAGTTAGTTAAATGATGCCACTTAATCAGGCTATATAAAAATTAGAGTTAAAACGGTTAATGAGAGATATCTAAATTATTTCTCTATTCTTTCAAAAAAAAGTATTAAAACTAAATAAGTAGAGATAGGTGAAGCCAAAACTCGAGTTAATTAAGCTAGTGTGGACTTACCAGTTAATCAAGTGATACAACTTAATCAGTATTTATAAAAATTAGAGTTAGCACGATTAATAATAAATATCTAAGTTATTTATCTGTTCTTTCTAAAAAAATTATTAAAAATAAATAAGCAGAGACAGGGGAAGCTGCCAAGGCAGTGCGGGCCGTGACGCGCGGCACGTCGCTTTCCTGGGTGGGATCGGTGGATTCCGTGGTCGATCGAAAATCCGGAGCCGTCACCGTAGTCTCGCCCGCGTGGGTGCGCCACGCTACCTGCCGCGGCGCCGCTGCTTTCTTTCCGCCTACCTTTCCGGCGAGTGGCGGAGTTACACGCATACCCAATTGCCCCCAACCCTGCGGCCTGATCGATTAATTACGTCTTAGTGTCGTGAAGTGCCACGAGCCCACGACGGCGGCCGCGCGAGGAGATGTAGATCACACCCCTGCCTCCTGATTTTGTGTATGAGTAGCACCTGCTGTCCTGGATAAGACTGCGCTGATTCAAGTGGTTCAGTTTTGTCAAAGAGCTTGTTTATTAGAAAACTTAAAATTGAATCGAACTATCGCATGTTTATCCCCAGATTTCATAATTTTATTGATTGAGATGCTTTGTATAAGATTATTGTATTCTTTGTTCATCCCTTTACTAGTTTGTATGGGATTATTGTATTCTTTGTTAATTAAGGTGTATAATTATCATTTCGTGTGTTATTAAACTTTATGAAATTATTTTATCACAGATCTATGACTTCTTAAAGCAAACAATTTTGTGTTTTTTTAGCTGACATTAATTTTTTTTTAAAATTATAGCTCAACCAAACAAACTGTGTTGATTTTTTGAAATACAACCTCAATCCAAATTGACATGCTTGACGCATGATCAGCGCTGGCAAAGTGTAACTTTATGATATTTTTAGGTGGTGAAAACACAATTAACAAAGCTAGACGATTGGCGGACCACGGTTTTAGACACGGGCGGCTGCCTGCCTGCCTCTGTTTTCCGGAAGCAACTTGCGAAGCTGCATCCGCCGCATGCATGATGGAGTAGCTGTGCCCATGCTAGTACTGTAGCATGTACCGACAGGCTACTTGTGCAGTGACTGTATGAGCTATCAGTTATGCTCGTGAATGGATGAAGAAAAGCACCGTATTTATTTGCTCTTTACTTCTACACAAAAACGGATGGCGTATTCTGCCACAGTGCAGCTACAGTGTCAATAATGCTGAGCTACTCTGCTCTCGTTACAGTCATCTCCATTTTATGTCATTAGTTGTTTATTTTTAAAAATTCAAATTTTTAACTCTAATATAGTTTAAATAAAAATATATTAATATTTATAGGATCTGTTTATTTTAGCTAGAGATTTTTAGCAGCTAGCTGGTCTAAGTAGCTGGATAGTCTGAGTATCTAACTGTTGAGAATTTTAGAAAGCTAATGTTTCCTAACTTCTGAATTCTAGTTCATTTACATATTCTGCCGTTACTGATTCTCATAATTTAGATCCAGAATCTGAACCATTTATTTTAACTTCGAATTTTAGAATTAGTTATAGCTGTCAGAAGCTGAAACAAACAGGTCCATAATATCAAATAAATATGCTATTAAGACATATTTAATGATCGGTTTAATAAGACTAATTTTGTGTTATAATTGTTGATATATTTTGTATAAAATTTGTAGAAATTGAATAATTTAATTTCAAAAAAGTCAAACGAGTTGTGTAAGGTAAATGAGGAGGGAGTACAATATTACACGTGAGAGATAGAGCCAAAATTAATTTTGTTAGGTACTAGGTTATACTCGTGTAGCTGAAAAGGACGGTTGCTCTTGCTCTAACGAAAGATAACGCAGCATTTACTATTAACATTCCAAAGTCTAGGCAACTTGCAAGCTGAGGCAGGCAGCTTCATCGAATTGCATAAGATCAAACCATGGTCGACCTTCTAGATTGTCATCTGACTGCCTATTTCCAGTCCATCTGGTCACCTTTTCTTTTTCCTTCGTTAGCAATTATCGGAACATACATATAATAGCATAACTCAAAATTCTTCCCCATTTGACAGAGACACAAATCACTAATATGATATTGACAAGAAGTTACTAATCGACAATAATTCAGTGTGTAGCTAGCAAGAGTGAGCAAACATGCACAAAGCACAGGTCACGGGATAATTAAAATTGAAAAAAAGAATCCAAAATACGGAAAGAATACGAGGAGTTCTATCTGATATTATCGCCGCAAAACCCAAAGTGGTCAGCTCACGAAAGCAACAAATCTTGATTCATGATCCGCCCACCGAATGCAACGTTCAACTCATTGAATCTTTTAGCCCATAGGTTGCCTTTGTTCTGCCGTGGGTTTTAAGTGTCTATGTTCTATACTATACGTTAATGTCAGATAAGCTCTACAAAAATATATGAAATATTATATTAAAATATGTTCATTATTCTTATATTTATTAATAGTAAATTTTCCAAAAAAAACATTCTAATAACAAATAAATGATGGCGATATTAGATTAAAAAACACTAAATATTTTACCAGCGCATTACTAGATACAAATAGTAAATCATTTTATGTAGAACCATTGATAGCAATATAATTCCATCATATATTCTTAAGTGAATTTACAATTTTTAAGGATGTAGTATCACTTCTTTATTTCAATTATGAAATCTTTCGGTATCTCTAAAAATTCATAAAAAAAACTCTATATTATAACATTTACTATCACGGTTACTGCAAAATTCAGACCTTTTTTCTTACATGTCATTTTTTTTAAAAGATACATGTCAAAGTTTAGCGTGAAGAAACCACTACTTAAAAAACCAAACTCATTTCCCAGTATCATGTACTTATGCAAACGTCGATTTTCGTTAGATAAGATCAAAATGCCATGTCTAAGGGGTCCTTAACGATTGCATTAAATTCTCCACTTGTACGTTATAAGGCACCTCTACAAGTACAATATTCATTAATTCTCTGCAAAAAAGTACAATGTCCATTAGTTATTAGTAGTAGATAGCCGTGTGATTTGCAATCCTGTGGACTCAGTGCATCTTTTGACTTGGTTTGACGATAAGGCTTGCATGCGATAGTAAAATGCACGTGACACACAGCCAATATCATTCGAGCAACCTACTCACTTTTCAGTGAGCAAACAATATTTCATGTCACAAGCTTAGGATGGTCTTGAAGTAAAATATTCTGCCAAACGAACGGCAGACTCCCATAGAAAAAGAACAGTGTTTTATTAATTAACTATCGCCTACACCAGCATGAGCCAAAAGGGAGGAAGAACTCAGACGCAAGGAGAGAATCACTGAATCAGTTTGTTGACCTCTTTGTCTGCTTCCTTCTGAGAGGTCTCACTTTCAGAGCAACGTAAGTGAATTACAGGAAGCCTCCAAATTAAGATCAGCAACTTAATTACTTCAAGTCTCCCCCGAGATGATAAAAATCCGATCTCTTTGTGGTTAGCACACGCCCAATCCCTATCGGCTTAAGCTCAAAGGGACGCATACTTGAAAACGATGGCATGGCACCATGGCAGATGCTAATTTACTATGCAAGTATGTTCAAATTGCTAATAGAAAGAAAGGACCCTCATGACAGAAGGGAAGCATCTGTAATATTCTTGTCATGAGCCTACGGCTGTAATATATATTGTTAGGAAACTTCAATTACTATCCAATGTTTCGAATAGATAATTACATACAAAACAAATAAGACATAATATATAATAATATACAGAAGAAAGTCAGCTTTCTTTATTTTTTTAGATGTCTATTTATAATAAGGAGGAAACTCATCTGTTTATAAGCAAAACGTCTTAAAACAAGGTCGGACCTTAAATGAAATAATTCAAGAAAAGCGAGATCAGGACACAAACAGCTCCTGCCATTTTGTTAAAAAAATCTGAGACAACTGTTAAATCCTGAAGCTGCCTCTGAGTTAGAAGCAGTGCTGTGCTGCAGCTCTCTCTGTTAGAAGCAGGGAAATGGATTTGATAGTCAACAGTACGGAGACATATGCAAGCTTGGTCAATATGTCCGGTTTTAAGCCTGATGGGTCACAATCCACCTACAGAAGTCAATACACGGCTTCCAGCTTTTGCATTCGTGTTCAACGAACAGCTACGTACCAACCAACAACTCACCAACTTCATGCAGACCATCAAATTCCAGAACGAGGGCAGGGAAAACGCCATCGCAGGTCAAAACGTTGCAACTGGAGCCTCGAGTCCTCGCCCAAAACAAGCCCTGACATGAAAAACTTGCCAGCATTTTTATGGGAGTCTCAGTAGTTTACAACTCTCTGGCCTCATATATAGTTAATCAGATATTCAGATCACCTGATTATTCCAGCCGTCCATCGTTCTTTGCCCTGCTGCTAGCTGTGACAAAATGCAGTTCTTTTGTAAGAGATAACTGATAAGACCAGACAAAAAATAGAGCGAGCACTGCCAATGCTGCAAATCAACAGAACTCAGGCTTTGACATGATAAAGGTCCCATTCGGGACAGCTCAAATCAGGTTTGGGATTAAATCAACAACTGATTATTTGCCAAACGGGAAAGATATTTGTAGCTTAGAAAGTAATCACAATCTAGGAATGAACTAATAGTCACAATCCTATGAAATCTGATTATCTGAACTGCTGGTTTGATTGTGTAAAGAGACTCTTCAAATTTGCTCTAAATTACCCGTAATATGTTATTAGGTATAAAAATAGTCGATATTCTACCCTCCACTCAAGTCTTTTCACACTTAAGACATGATAATCAGCTTTAATAATCAGATTCATCAAACAGTTTAATTATTCAATTAACAATTTAACAACCGAATCATCTAATAATGAAAATTATATTGTAATCTAATAATCAAAATTATATTATAATGATGATTTTTTTCAAACTAAACAGAAGAGAACAAAAGGCCACTGAGCTATTCATATTACAGGGCTTTCCTGTTGGGCCTTGAACCTACGGGACCCGAGAACTGGCCAGCTAGCACGGAACTCCCCTTTTATATGGTACAAACTACAGTGTTTCAGCTTCCACTGGCCATCCTTCTTCCGTCCTTGCCCTTTCCATCTCACTAGTTTCTGGTAGTCACAAGCCCACAAATCGGGTATGGACTGTTTGACTACTTAAGCCTGATCGTTTATGAAACTCTGAATTGACAAATGAACCAGTCTAACGACAAAACATTATGTTTTAAACGATCCATGAGCTAGGCATAATCCTTTTTTATTTCTCGGTTTACGAATATTTCAGCTTTAAGTTTTAGTGCCCGTCATGTAGGTGGCAGCTATGGCCTATGGCCCTGAATGTACTTGACATGGCAATGCGAGTTCATGGATGCTGTATTGCAGGTACTTCAAGTGTTAACCATCGCACTGTGTTCTGTCCATAAATTGGCACCAACAACTGTGCTTTTTTTGTGTACGACAGAGATGAATCAGAAGCAATGAGCCTATCCCCTTCCATCACTAGCCTTCGGCCACTGTAAATTTTAACCCTCGTAGCAATAGCAAAACACTTGTGGTGGTAGCTCCAGGTTTAGTAGAAATTATTTCAAACCAGAGCTGAACCACTCTTATTCCAAATGGACCAAAACTACTATGATCTGTCAACCCAAAAATCCCCATATCCAGAGAGTGTGCAAAGCCACTTCAGCTCAAGCCCAAGGCATAGGGGAATGAACTGGAGTTGAGCCAGAGGTCGCCCTGCACGAAGGCGAGCACGGTAAAGTTGCTGGCGTCGGTGGCGCTGGTGAGCACATGGTACCCTGGCCACGCTACCCTCGCCGATGTGTCGGCGCCGGGGCCACGGTTCATGTACTCGGCGTAGTAGAGCGTGTCGAGCGCGAAGCTGCCGTTCCACTCGAGCCAGCCCCTGGGGTGTATCAGGCTCTCCATCTTGGACTGCATGAACACCGTGCGCGAGTACGTCTTCCACGGGCGGCCGAGGTAGGAGGAGAAGTTGGCCTGCACCGGGATGAGGTCGGCTGCGGCGGCGACCTTGCAGCCCTGGATGGCGATGCCGGTGTTCTGGTTGGGGTCCTCGCGGCCCTGCGCCGTGAAGACGTTCTTCTGGTTGGGGTCGGGGCGGCGTGCGTAGAGGTTACAGTTCTGGAGCACGACGGCGGCGTCGCCGAAGATGAAGTCAACAGTGCCGTAGATGTCGCAGTCGCGGTAGAACTGCCGCAGCGAGTGCACGTACAGCGTGTCCTGGTACCCCACGAAGCTGCACCGGTAGAACGCGGACAGGTCGGCGTTCACCCGCAGCGCCACCGCCTGGTGCTTGCTCGGCCCCGCCGCGTTTTCCACCGTGATGTCCCGCGCCAGGAACCCCGTCCCCACCACGGCTGCAATGCCAATCACAGTACTGTCAGTTTTACCAAATGATCAAGCTGAACTGAAAAATGCAGAGACACGTGAGCTGATGCAGTGTTCATATCGCCGTGTGGTACTTGTCATATGGCCTACCAACTTAGCAAAGGGACGACGCTTGCATTCATGGCGCAGCGGTACGGGAACGACGATGAGTGCAACATTAACATACACATACAGACGCGTGTGGGGGCACCGGCCAAATGCATTATCTCCACCGACACCCGTCGACGACAGGGGCGTGCCAACCACATCTCGTCTCACAGCAACGACCGGAGTTATGGCTCCGCCGCGGCGAGCGTCGCTCGCCGCGGCCGGCCGCTCCCACGTTGTAAAAGACATCGCGCGGGTTCATGTCGAGCAACCAGCAGGCAAAGAACTGGTACGAGTGTCCCTTGCTGCTGTGCTTTAGCTAAGGTGGCATCTTGGTAACAGAGAAGAAACCTCAAGGGTCAGATTCACCTCGCACACCATCATGGATTCATGGCTAGTCAATTGCTACTCCATTGCCACTGGATTGATTCATTGATTGAGTGCTATAACTGATTGTTAGTACGTATGAATCTATCTGTCAATGCACATATGCCTCGCTCGTTTCTGCGATCGATGATAGAAAAGGGAGAAAAGAGATAGAAAAGGAGAAGAAGAAACCGATCCCCCGAAAGGTATTCCATGGTGTTATAATTGGGTGCCCTTTCGTAGCGGTGGTTGAATGCGATCAGATCAGAGAGTTGTACAGGCAGAGCAGGCATCTGCAAATGCATCTCCATCTTGCAAATTGGTGTGCTCGCCAGCCACTCGTTTAATGGCTCTCTTCCCCTCACCTAACCATTCCCGTGCTGCGTAACTCCAAATGCCAAGAGCAAGGCCTGCACGTACTGTACTCTAGGGTGATAATATAGAGGTTGTCACTTGTCAGCTTGCATTGGAACGCACCTCCTGGCTCCGGCGTGTTTGGTCCTTCTTCAATTTAGCTTGCAAGTGTTGCATTTGCATTGCAAGCACGCATGCACAGACCACCATGAGATTAAGTATGCAGTAGTAGGTACAAGATTACCAGGTGATGGGCTGACACCTTGCTTTTGTACTGACCCGGCCAACTCGTAATGCTCAATCTATAGAACTAACTCGTGGATTCAGAGTCCGTTTGGATGGATTAAAACTAATAGTTAGTGAATTAATATAATTGTTAGCTAGCTAATAGTTAGTTAGTTAAAAATTAGTTTATACACATTTAGATACTTTAGACTAATAAATGACTAAAATCAATTTTACTCTCCTACAATAATCGTGCTACAATAGTCAAGGGAGTAAAATAGTCCAATGATCCTTATTATCTTAAATTAGTTCATTTTTATGGACTAACGGGCTAACCATGAGTTAGCCAAAGAGCTAATAGTTAATTCACCAATTAGTTATACTATTTAGATAGACTAAAACTAATTTTTAGTTACTATATTACCAGTAGTTCATGAGACCCAAACGCGCCTCAGACTTCACGTTCTTGCGCTTGCTTTCTACAGCACAGTCTTAATTCTGTACTTATACAGGTCAGTGGTCCCTTGATTCTCCTCTGTGTTGAGCGAAGGCAGCAGCAGCGGCTAGCCGTAGAAATTGAAGCAGAAAGCAACAAGCAATGAAGCAACCATTGTACTTGCTCGCGATCGTCGTCATCGATGTAAACTACGTACGTACACTCAGTCACGAGTCTGATCATACAACCTACGGAGTATATACTACGTAGAAGTAGAACCGATTGGCCTGTCGGCGTCGTCCCAAAGACAACCGACGCGACAAACGACAACTGCTCGTGCCGAACAGGAGACGGCCCGTGTGATCATCAAACTCCACTGTTTGTGACTTTGTATCTAGTATGATGTACAGTTCAATCGTGCATGCATCGCAAAGATTGAATTTTTCGTGCACGAATTAAACGCATAATTAAGGTTGGAAATGATCAATTGAGGGAGGCAGTGTACGGTACCTAGCGTGGCGGAGCGGAAGGTAGTGTAGTTGTCGACGACGTTGCGGCTGGCCTTGATGACCGTCTTCCACATGCCGTCGCCGACGAACATAATGTTGGTCTTCTCGCTGCCGACCTCCACGTTCTCGAAGTACCCGCCGGCCTTTATGTATATCACGTACCGCGTCTCGCTGTTGTTCGGCGCCGCCGCCACCGCCTCGCTCACCGTCGTGAAGTTCCCGCTCCCGTCCATCGCCACCACCACGTCCGCCGCTGGGACGTCGCCTTGCTGCTGCAGCCGCCTCCTGTCCGACGCCAACACCCACGACGGGAACCCGCGCCGCACTCGCCCGTACCCCTCCAGCGCGTCCTCCGCGCGGAGGCCCCGCCCGCGCCCGCGCGGCCGTTGCGGGAGGCGGCGAAGCATGGCGAGCGAGTTTGACACCAGGTGGGCCACGTGGTAGATGCGGCCCTGGATGTACGGCCGGACGCGCCCGTCCTCCGAGGCAGACGGGCCGGCGAAGCCGTCAAGGCAGGTGTACTGGTTCGTCATGGCGGCCGACAGCACGGTCTGCACGCCGGTGATGGAGTCCTCCGCGGTGTGATTGCCGGCGGAGAGCTCGGCGGCAGCCGTGCTCAGCTGGTCCAGCGTGTGCCCGAACAGCTCGAGGCAGTCGGACAGGGCCAGGTAGTCGCGCATGCGCAGCCGCTGCGACCGCTGGAGGTAGGACGAACAGTTGGCCGAGGACGCGCGAACCGCGGAGGCCGCGCTCCCCACGACGTCGGAGATCACGTCCCGGAGCGGCTTCTGCGCGAGGTTGGGGATAGTGACCAGCGTCGACACGCAGACGTCCCGGTGCAGCATGCCGGCGCAATGCCGGTCCACGGCGGCCGCGTGCTCCGCATCAGCATTGTTATCACCATCGTCAAGAAGCAGCCGCGCACGGTGACCGTCGTCAGCGACGGCGAATGCCTTCTGGAAGCATAGGAAGCTGAGCAGCAGCAGGAGGGAGAGGAAGGTGGCGGCGAGGAGAAGCAGCCGCTTGGTCGGTCTCTCCGTTCTTGGATGATTCGGAGGTGGCATTTCGGTGGTGGGATCACCGTGGATTGGACGGGATGGCGCGGCCGTAGCACGCGGCCAATGTGACAGGGACAGTGGGTGTGTGTGAGCCAGCGTACAGCGATGTGAGCAGCAGCAGTGAGGCATCAGAGGAGCCTGACTTTTATAAGCATGCATCCATTGCAGCGTTAGCTGCTGAACTGAGAATTGCTGATGCTACCTTCTACATCTACTTCAATCAATTAGAGATGGAATACTGATGTTACTGTTCTGACGTTTCATTATTGTTATCTGCTCCTCAGTTAGCTATTGTACAATCAGCTGGATAATCATCTACAGAAGCACAACGCACCTAATCAAGCCAACTAATCATTGTCTCAATATCATAGCTACCTAGCTAACTTTCTGAAGGAAAAATGATGAAAAGGTTCATCGTCACGGGTCACTAGCATTAGTGTACTTACACGTACGAAATATTATGAACCAAATGGCATTATTAATTCTTCCTTTGCCATGAATTTGCGGTCTAGTGTTCTCCATTGAAATGTTTGTGGACAAGTACAAGCTGTATGTTCTTCCGGGAGAGAAACTCTGTAAGTAGGGTGAAATGAGGAAGAGAACTCTTCTTTCTGAAGAGCACCTGGCAAGAAATTACCAGTGCCTGCCGTAAGTTGCAAACTGCAACGACTACCTAACATCATTAATGGACAGAAGCATGCTGCAGTACAGAAAGAAACTTAAGACGCCGGGCTGCTGCCCGTGCGTCACGGGTGCATCAGCGTGCCAAGATTCCGGCGTTTGGTTGCATGAATTAAAGTTTAGTCTGTGTTACATCAGATGTTTAGACATCAATTCGAAGGATTAAATGTGAACTAATTATAAAAATAATTGCAGAATCAGAAGATTATTCGCGAGACGAATCTATTAAATTTAATTAATCCATGATTAGCAAATGTTTACTGTAGCACCACATTGTCGAATCATGACGTGATTAGGCTCATTAGATTCGTCTCACGAATAATCCACCAATTATGAATAAATTTTGTAAATAGTAAATAGTCTACATTTAATACTCCAAAATAATATCTAAACATTCGATGTGACGGAGACTAAAGTTTAGTCCATGTAACCAAACCGGGGAGACGCGCCTTGTTTCTTTCTCTCGTTTATTTTACTCTATCTAGGCATCTAAATTCGTGTCGATGTTGGGATCTTTGACTTGAGAGTACAGATGTTCTTGGCACAAAGGTCAAATCGGCCACGTGAATCAGGGGCACAGGGGCTTGTGCGCATATAAATCTCTTCAATTCCGTCTTGTTCTGATGAGATCTGTCGATATTAGTTCGACCTGTGACTCTACGATATAAATCTTTTTGGACTGCACATGTTCTTAGTATTGTCATATGTAAGCTTTCAGCAGAGAACTGTTCAGGCTGGAGTAGTCAGTCACATTCACCCCACCGAGGCGCTGATGAACAGATCTGCAGTGAAAGACAAGCGAGAACCAGCAGGCTGGGACAAATCACGCTACATCCATTGCAAAATGGCACCACTAATTTACACAGTGCCCTACTTCTATCCACAATGCTGGGACTGGGAATGGACCATGCATAAACTAAGCATGCAGTTCACGGACAGGCCATCGATCATATCAGGAAATGACCAAAATATAGAGTTGATAATTTGATGACACTATTACTGTCATATACCCATCGGAAGGAACAGAGCAAGAGAAGCATGGAGACAGGAGAGAAATGCGGGCGACAGTACTAGTGGCGTTCGTCCTGGCTCCAACGCAACAATGGGCGACGAGGGCACAGTGCTCACATGCTATTGTATCAGCGATTCTGTGCATACAGCAGAGCAGAGCATGGGCTCCCATTCCCATACATGGGCGCTGGGCGCTGGCAAGTTGCCTTGTCCGGCCCAGGCACAGTCGCCTTCTGCTTTTCTCAACGTGTAATCTGGCCCCACCGGCAGATGCACTGCACAGTGCACACGCACACCGACGCATACAACCAGCCCAGCCACTGCATGATGCGACCGGGTGCTACCTGACTCTGTCCGATGTGATAGCCTTGTTGATCTGTCAGAAATTAGAGCACAAATATTCGAGACACATGTGTATTGTAGCAGGAGCACGTAGCCGCGGCGTTTCAGAAAGCAACGGCGCTTCGGACACGGGCTGGTGTATCACAGTATCAGTGGACGTGACGGGCAGCTCGCAGCGGCGAACCACGGCGCCGATCGTTAACGTGAGTGCATGTGCGTGTGACGGGGAGAGATTGGCAGGCACCGACTCGGCTCGTGGCGTCTCGGTGGAATTGTGGTGAGTTTGGTGGTGTTTGCATCGTCATACTATCGTAGCCAAAGCTACGTTGTGCGCCATGCTAGTGGCTATTGCTGGGTCCCCAGCCACAACTGAAATGCGACGTTGCTTTACCAAGATCTGCTCAAATGCACTCGTAAATCTCAAGCCTGGAGAATAATCTCAAGCAGGCCGAATCATCTGGGACATCCAGAGAATAGAAAACGAGAAAAGTGTGGGCTGTAAAATTATTGGATTGGTTTCACCGGCCCAATAGCTGCAAAAAAGCCTCGTTCTTCCTCCCGGACCTTCGAGAGCGAAGGGGAGAGGTGCGTGACGGATGCGTCGACTCGTGTCCTCCACCTCATTCTCGACGCTCTCGACCTCCGCCGCGTGTCGAACGCTCTCCCACCTCGTCTCCTGCTCCGGCCACTTTCTCGACGCTCCCAAACGCGTGCACGCCGTTCCATATATAGGATCACATCCAGAGAGTGTACGGCATCACCAAAGCTCTGCACCAGTCACTACCAGCATCATGGCCACAGCGCGAGCAATACGCGTAATGGCTTCAAGACCATCCACCAATCCCCGCAGCCTCATAGCTGCAGTGCGCCGCTGCCTCCTGTCCACCTCGACAGAAGCAGGCGGCGCAGGCGATCCATCGGTGCACCCCGGCGGCCCGCTGAGTGAAGACTACGCAAAGGAGGCCACCAGAGGCCATGGAAAAAAGTCAAAGAACCGGTCGGCGGCACCGCCGTCGGAGTCCACCAAGGAGCACGTCCCGCCGTTCGCTCCGTCAGGCAAGCTCGGGTCCCAAGAACTTGCCAACCCGGCGGGAGGCTCGTCGTTCATGCCGAAGCGACGCTTGTCGTCCGGGCGACACTCCCGCGAGGAGGCGACGCCCGGAGGCGAGGAGTCCACGGCGCGGAAGGTGAGGGAGGAGGACAGGGAGTACTACCGGACGCACAAGCCATCGCCTAGCTGATCCACGGAAAGCTCGCGTACCGCGCACTGTTGTTTCGTTCCAGGCAAGCTGTACAGTGGGAAACAGTAGCAGATATTTTCGCCAAATTCTTTGGAATGCAGACATGAAGCATGCTGTCGAACTATGTTACCACATCTGTGACTGTATATCCGAGGAGTATCTGAAATAAGCATGTTCTCTGCATGAAGTTACAGATGTTAAATCTGAGTACTTCAGCGTTTCAGCAGCAGGGCATGCTGTACTGAACGGCAGTATCTGATAATATGGTGGCTTAGGTTGTAAGAGAGCTTAGGGCCGCTTTGGATCGATGCAAAACGTGCATCACCAATAACCAATCCTTTGGTAGGAGTGCCTATCTCAATTGGTAACCATCTGAACTTTGGCCTATCTCATCATATTAAAATTTGGCCTACGTGTTGGTAGCAAACCAAATAATTTATTATATACTATTAAAATTCGAAATTTTGGTAGAACCTGGAAACCAAAACGGCCATCGCAATCTTTTGGGAACTGAAAAAAACAGGCATCTATTTGGTGATGAAAGGAGATCAAAATATCACAAACGCCGAAAAGGATAAATACAAGGTTTTACTACACGGGAGAGGATAATCCTACTTAGAAGCTAGAACGGTGTCGGACAAAGTACGCCTGGTTCATGCGCATCGCACGGCTCGTCCCACCTCGCTGCAGCCGTCGTCGTTCTCGACG
>KE372647.1:48609-66429 GCA_000418225.1 Zizania latifolia | reverse complement strand
AAGACGAAGGGTTTTGGGCCTAGCTCCCAAGTAGATCTAGAGGATGTTGAGTGTGCAAGGTGTATGATTGCTTTCGCTGCTCTTTGTAATGATTGCTTGTCGCGAGGTATGTCTCATACGGTTTTTGTAAAGACTATTATGTAATTCATTAAGCAGGTATGTGATGGTCTACCGCTGAATTGGATGAATATCAGGTATGATGTTTGTTTCGATTCAGTTACGTAGCCCCTCATCCTGGTACGACGAAGGCCGTACGGAGCGGGGCGTTACGCGTCGTCTCCATGCATGTAGACATGGAACAGTAACGTCACGATTTTTTCCTCTCGCTGAACGATAACTGGCAACACGGGGGCGTCACAGTTTTGTCGTGGCCATTAATCGGCTGAAACGTTTTCCTCGCTGAATGTTAATGGTCCTTACTCGGGCCGTCAAATTTTTTCCTCACTGAACGCCTCAAATTAATCCGGATGAAACCAAGATAAATTTCCACCGTTGCCGACGACGCCGGTCGCCGGCACATACTCCGGCGGATTGTACGTCGATTTAACCCTTTAGTCAGCAGCCAACTGACCACCACCCTCTGCCTCTTCATTTAGTTTTCTTCAGTTTCTGCATGAAACCCTCCATTTCAGCCCGTATTTGTGTTGGCTTACTTTGGCAGCAACACATTCCGTGCTTATCACCATATGCAACTTTTGTTAGTCATGAACTAGTCGTTCAAAAAATATTAATGATCAAAATTAAACATTAATAGTTTACAATGCATATCTAATCTCTTTTCTTTCGCAGATAATACATATCTAATATCACATGAACAGATTGCAACAGCACATGTTGGAATATCTGGTACAGAATGTCACTGAGGGGAAGATGACTAGAATTTGCAGGAACGACACATGGGCGCATGCACGCCTACTTCGCGGCCACCGCGGCACGGCAGAGCGGACACGTCGTGTTGACCCGGAGCCACGTCACGATGCACTCGTCATGGAACCCGTGGCCGCAGCTCGGCAGGAGCCGCCCCGTCTCCCGCTCCGTGAACTCCGTCAGGCACACCGCGCACTCCGGCGACCTCTCCGTCGTCGCACCGGGCGACGCCATGTGCACGAACACCGGGAGCATGGACAGCGGCACGGCGCGGCAGGGCGGAGCGGCGGCCGACGGCGGCGGGGAGGGGGAGGGGGAGGAGAAGGAAGAGGCAGCCGCGGCGGCGGCTGCGTCCTTGTTGTACTGCCAGATGAAGCGGCCTGTGAGGTAGAGGAGGAGGAGGACGATGCTGGCGGCCGTCAGGCAAGACGCGCCGGTGTAGGTCAGCCTCCAGCCCTGCGCCGCCGTGGTAGGAGCAGCCGGCGCAGTGCTGTCCATGTGTGACGACGCCCTTGCGATCGAGCTCACAAGTCACAAGGAGGCAGCAGGGCAGCACTCACGTTGCAGGATAACCATCCGAGTAGGCAACGCAATGGCATACATACATATCCGATGCAGAGGGCGTGCTCCTTGCCCGATCGGTTTTCGAGCGTACGTTACAACTACAATTCGTCTTCTATGTATATTGTCCCTTAGTGCCATTCTTGCGACACGTACAATGGTGATCGATCCAATCGCCGTGCAGTCCTAGAAGACTAGAACGTGAGTAGGCAAGGCAGTACTCCATGGAGGTGATCGGCACGTTGATCACGCAATAGTTCAACGTTTCATGGGCCGAACACCCTGCGAGTCACAAAAATCATTTTTTGGGCCGCTATCTGCGATAGTGTATCCTACGTGCTGGATACTTGGGCTGTCACAAGCTGAGGCCCGGAGGCAAGAGTTTGTGGACTTGTGGAGCGCCTGTGTTGAGCTGAAATTAGGCCTCTGCACTAAAAACTAAAGTAACTGAAGCTCGAATGGACCCTCCTCGGCCTTTTTTCATGCTCGCCTCTGGTAGAGTTGGCTAGCTCCCTGGCTACGTCAGTACAGGACTGCAGGACTGAGTACAGTACCGTTCCAGCTGAACTACAATTTCATCTCGAAAAAAATCTGCACGACAAAGTTGTCAAAGTACTCCACACAAGGGAGCGAGCAGGCAGGCGGCAGGTAGGGTAGACGTATACTCGACGCGCGCTCCTTGTTGCGCCAAATCGCATGTGAATGTACCTACGCAGCAGAGCTTCAATTCAGAGAGAGAGAGAGAGAGAGACAGAGAGCTAGCTTGCTTGCTGAGCAAAGCTCGCGGCCGTCACTCACGTGACATTTGGAGTGTTAGTTGGTGCCACACGTCGCCTCTGTTGCAGCCTGCTGACCGAGAATCCTATGACCGGCCCTGCAGTACTAGCGTGAGAAGCCCCTCTGTTCATCGCAATACTACAGTTAAGCAGCTGATCACTCTCGCTAGCTGAATTTCTTCATTGAAATTGTTGCAATACAGATGGTTTATAGTGGGTCAAGTTGGGTTGTGGCTGGAACAGAATTTAGGGGACGGGAAGGGAGTGAAAAGGAGTACGAATGTCTTGTCTGAATCCTTCAACTTGCTTCGATTCGTCGCTCGCTCTCATCATACGTTACCATGCATGCATCATGGTACTTTGTGACTTGGAGCAAGCTCAAACGAAAATACTATCATTAGTTGCTGTGGTAGCTAGCTAGGTACGTAGCATGCAGTTTAGCATTGATCTCAATCATGGTAAGCATGGATCCCATTTATAATTTATTCCCATCTGTAACATGGATGTCGATCGAACTGCGGAATCTTAAGCAGTCTTATCGATTACATGAGAATTGCAATTCCTTTATGGCATGCATGTATAAGTTCGAGCCAACACAGCAGATCGATATCAGACAGCACAGTCTTTCTTTTTGCAAATCCAC
Source organism: Zizania latifolia (assembly GCA_000418225.1). NCBI lineage: Eukaryota > Viridiplantae > Streptophyta > Magnoliopsida > Poales > Poaceae > Zizania > Zizania latifolia. Next base: position 63,582 of record KE372647.1, on the reverse strand, counting down.
TACACATCCCAGACTAACAGTAAGTAATTCAGTACAGACAGACAAGTGTACACAAGTAGACAACATCGTTTTCTCAGGAGAAAACTTTCTTCAAAGAATCATTTAAAAGGAAAATCAAGAGGAGGATAGGCACAAGTGCACATCTCATGCATGCACACGAGACAAAAGGTCAGATCTCATGTCGATACGGGTCTAATGCGGGTACTTGTGCTCGTCTAGGCACACAGAACAAGCTTAGAACAGTCGTCGTTCACGAGATGTTTGTCAAAATCCCATGCAGCCAAATGTAACCACAGCGCTGTGTCGCCCCACCAGCTGGCCAAACGCTTATATATTGTGCTGCCGTATCTCTCTCCCCTTTCAGATGAGGGGGGTGCTCAGAATGAGATTTTCGTTTAAATTGATGCTTTGTATAGGACTGAGGTAATTTAACGGCAGAAGACGCATAAAATAAATTCCTTAGAAGTCTAAAATAATATAACAAAATCAATTTAAATAGAATAATCGCAAAAGGAACTTTAAGCTCGCATCTACGAAATTTATTTGCATGGCTCACATGACTACATGAGTTACGCGGCTCCCTTCCCAATAAAACAGGGGAATGTGGGTGGATGCCGAATATTGCTGCCACCGAGACAGACTGAATGTCTGAATGGAACATGCAGGCACGCGCGTCGATCGACGGAAACCTGCCAGTTCGAACAGCTCAAAAAACCGAAATTTCCGGTGGTAGCCTTAAAACCACGAAATTAGAACAAAAATTTCTAAATTTCACTGAAATTCACCAAAACACCAATGTTTTTTATGCCTGTTCGATCAGCTCAAAAGTTATGAAATTGGAGTGAAATTACGCGAAATCGTGAACCCTACTAGTAAGCATTGATTGAATATTCAGTGCTAATTTACGGGTGAGCTGAGAAGATTGCATCCTGTGTCGTCGATGGAGTACGTACTCTCCTAGCTACTGATCGAACGCCCGGAAGGTAGGGCCAATGAAAGGCAGAAACGTACAGGCCAGTATAAACCAATGGTCGAGCGCGTGTACGATCCCCTGCAATAGACAGATCACGAGAGTACGTATGTTATATAGTTGTTTGGCTGCGCGCTCTGCAGACTGCAGGTTCGTTGCGTTGCGCCGGTCAGGCGGACCGGAGTACTGGACGCGTGCATGTGGGCGGCCTGCATCTGCATGCAACGCTGCATCCACCCATCGGTCACGGCCGCGAGAGGTATGTGCTGCATATACATGCCTGCTGCCTGCCTCTCTGCGGTTGTGCAGTGATCTATCGACGACACGACGACGCGCGCCGGACGTACGTCGGTCACGCGCGGCGAGCATCGACCGGCCGGTCCATGCATATTCATGCATGTGATCGATCGAGCCAGCTCCACGATGCTGGCTAATTGGAACGTTAGCTATATAGCTCTCTGCCAGTGAGTGTGACCGTTCAGGCCAACGCTTTCCCATTGGCCCGGCCGCGAGCCAGCCAGCCAGCGAGCAAGGCAAGCATCTGTTCATTCACAGCACTCTTTGTATGTCACAGGACATGACGTCTACACAACTTATTGCCAGGTGGGCGTACATGATGCCAAACTACTACGCGGCCAAATGAGATCCTCTATAGCCGGCTGCAGAGAGCAGTCGCTCTCTGCGTACCATCGGATCGAGATCTAATAGGTATCAGAGGGGGGCTTCGCATAGAGATAGAACTCATCTTGCACAGTCAGAAGAGGCTTTGCACCGTTCGATCTTGATCGAATGGTATGAAGAGGGTGAAGTTAGAGTACAGTTTGAGGATGATGTTAGAGGATTCGGTTCTGGATGCATCGGAACATCCATGCACTGATGAATGATGATATCGATCTGCACACCCCGTGAGAAAACAAGCCGATATTTAGCTATCAAATCGTACAAGCCAGCTGCCAGCATGTCAACCTGGACTTGTAGAATCAGCGGTGCTTTCCAGTACAGCTAGACTGTATGTCGTGATCGCGATGAACTATGGACCCTTCATTCGTCCGGCGGCCTTAAAACTGCTAAAACGTACAGGCCGGTTAAATATTTGAGCGTTCGTATATTCAGATTCGCGCCGAGCGCGCGCAGAAAATCAAATGACCAGAGCCCATCAGCCACAGTTGTTCTTTGTTATGCCAGCAATCGTAAATCTAATATAATCCAACGTGTGCAATCCCAAACTCCTCAAGATTTATCGATCTACTGCAGAGATCATGTTTGTCTTTTTAACAGAAACCGCGTGCAACTGTAGCTCGATCGGACAACAGCCTATTATATGGTCCAATGGATGCTCACGATAGTGACACGACGGCGTCTCTCTCGTACGTCCTCCGAGAAAACAACAGGAACACCACGTCCCTCTCGAACAAAGCAGCAACAGCAACCAGAGGGAGAGAATAAATACTACTAAATGTGCCGATGCACGCGCGCGCGCGGACGATATTTCTCCGGAAATACGCATGGATTTCCGTGACGGGGCACATGCAAGCGAGCGCTAGTCGACGCAGGCGTCGTGTCGCCATGCAGCACGCGTACGCAACGGCGTCGTACTCGATCGATCCATGCATATGCGCGTCGTCGTCGTCGGCCTCATCTGCCACGCCCTGTCAAACCCATCCCTAGACGCCTGCTCCCAGGCCCAGCCTGTGCCCCGAGCCCGCCCCGCGCGCGCATGCATGCGTCGTCACGAGCCGCTCTCCGTCGCGCGCGCACGACGCGCGTGTAGCATGCCTGCCTCACACGTACGTACGTACACGATCGTGCACGTATACGCGTGTGTATGCATGCATGCGTCTTCGCGCCAAAGATAGACTGGTAGATAGTGCTCACTGCTCTGTATCTAGGTAATTGTATGTATATGTGTGCGTAGTGTACACGGGAGGGAGGGGCCTGTGTGTACGCACGAGACGCTAGCTAGCAGCAAACGGTGGCATGGTGGTGGTGTGGGAAAGAGCCAGGCGACCCGTACGGTCGGCGAGAGGGAAGAGCCACGCAACCCGTGGCATGCATGGCAGCAAGCCTCCAAGTCTCCAACGCACAGCCACAGCCCACAGCTAGCTAGCGCATACTCTGCGTCCTGTCCACTTCCAAACTCCGTTTGCTTTTATCGATTGCTTTTATTCTTTAAAATCTCCTTTTCTGAATCCTCTTCCGTTAATCTATGCATACTTTTGCGTTTACTACGGTGTATCCACATTGCTCTGAACTAGTGCATCGATCGCTCTGTTTCTATCTCATCGGCTGCTCTGTTATCCAGACCACTGCACACTCTATCTGGAGCAAAAATCATCTATGAACTACATGCCACTGAGTCTAATTGTTGTCAACCTTGCAGATACATATATTATAGGCTACGAGAAATTTTAAACGTACTTCGTCAGAAGGTATCATATATACTAAGAAGCATCAAAAATAACACTAAAAATGTGATACCTACTTAAAAACTATAAAATCATTCGAAAATTATACATATAAAATCACGTCGACCTCCCTCCGTTTTTACTCACTCCAGGGATCCGGGCCTCCTAAAGCCAAAGTTTACCGGCATAATTGGCTGCAACATGAACAGTACGCATATACAGAATCTTTTCTTCGTCCTGTTCCTTTCTCTATCATTCGTTTTAATTTCCTAAGGACACCGTACCCCATATCATCACGTGCGTGGCGACCTCCGGAGACCACTATAAAGACATGGCCGGAAAGCCTCTTGTATTGGTACTCTAGCTGAATTTGAAGCAGGTCGCTTGTAGCCACCCTCGCTCGCCTCCATTGAAGCCTGAGATGATGTCGAGAGAGCGCAAGAAGGCAGCTGCTGCTCTACACGAGAAGCTGCAGATCCTCCGCTCCATCACTCACTCCCACGCGGTAACTAGCTAATGCGATATCTCCTTCAACTAGCCTAGCTTTCATTACCTGAGTATGCATATGAATGCTTCATACTAGCTTGTCAAATGTCAATTCGCTCCATTCTAGTACTCAATTCGCAGTAACACGTACAGATTAACGTACGGCTTTCTTCTGTTACGAGCAATCTGGTAGTAGTACTATAACTTCGAGCATGGATGTGTATATATATATACTTCGATCCCAATATGAAATATGTGATGACAAGTACAGCAAGGACTACTTCAGTCTTCAGTCACCACCGTAGGAGAGTAAATCGGTCAGCTTTATTTTGACACGTAAGCTATATATGGCTTGAGAATATAATAGTAGATCTTGGACGAATGAAGCAGACAGTTCCTCTTTGCCGACGACGACACGTGGTGTGACTTAATTCGACATTCAGCTACAGATCGAATTCGAGCAAATAATCACAGTATTGACAAGGTTTGTTTTTCTTCGCTGTGCGTTCTGACAGCTGAGCAACACCTCCATTATCACGGACGCATCGGAGTACATCAAGGAGCTGAAGCAGAAGGTCGTCAGGATCAACAAGGAGATCGCATGCGCCGAAGCTGCTCTCAAACAGGCGGACTCCTTCCCGACGGTCGGTAGGCAGATCGACATGCGCGACGTGCTCGATCACTAGCAAACTCTAATGATGTTTGGGTAGAAATCTGAGCAATGAATATTATATCAATGCAGGTGATGGTGGAAGCCCTAGGGCACGGGTTCCTCATCAAAGTGTTCTCTGACAAGAGCTGCCCGGGATTGCTTGTTTCTATCCTGGAAGCCTTCGATGAGCTGGGCCTCAACGTACTCGAAGCCACGGCATCTTGCGACGATACCTTCCGTCTTGAGGCTGTAGGAGGAGAGGTACGTAACAAGAAACCCAATCATTGATGCCAAAGTAGCTCGCCTGCTGCTGTTGTGTCCACCATGCATACAAATTCCACAATTATTTGCCCGCGCGCGCGTCGCGACGATCGTCCGCGACAAATTAATGTATATGTGGGCAATCGATTGATTAATTGATCCCTGTCGTCAAGCATACCTGTGATGATGCTTGGTTTCCATCTGACGACGATGCCGGAATCTGACACAGAACCAGGTGGATGAACATGTCATCAAGCAAGCGGTGCTCCAGGCCGTCAGAAGCTGCTCGGAGATTAGCGGCGATGACCAGGAGGAGTAGAGCCTGAAATGCTGATCGCCAGATAGCATGCATTTTGATCAGGACGATCGGTCGAGTCGCTTGTGGACAGCTGCATTAGTTTCCTTCTCGCTCCCAGTTGCAATCTTGCATGCCTCTTTTCTCTTGATAGACATCTGCCCGAGATGAGCTGCAAAGATGTTCGGTGAAACCCTAGCACCATATCCCCCTGTACTAGCAGGTAATGACGATGTTATATAAAAATATGTGTATGAATGTACGTAGTCCATGGAGATTGGCAAGGTGTAACACATGCTAGTTGTTCTTTCTACTACTGATCGATCAAATGCTTCTCCCAAGCCTTGTTACTGCAAGAAATTAAACAGTAAACTCGTGGATATATATATTCAATGGTTAATAGGCATTTCATGAACTAGAGCTAGCTGCTGTAGACTGTTGATCACTGAAACAAACTTGCCTTAATCAGCTGTTGTTATGGCCACATATGGGAGTACCAATTTTGGTGGTAGTCAGGAATCCAATAAGGCTGGCAGGGTCAATTACCAAGAGAACAAACGAGAGAATGAATGGCTCCAATAACCATGGAAATCAGCCAATGAGAGGACAAGGATCGGACAACTGGACATTCACGTTACTCTGGCTTATCTTCTGGGACAAAGCAAGACGTGGCAACGAAGAACCCCCTCGCTAAGCAGGAAGACAACAAGCCGTGTCATTTATTTAGGGAGCACGAGCTAGAGGCGTCACTGTGCTCTCGTGATCAACTCTCGTGAATAAGACAGCAACGTATTGGAGCTCGCTGAAGTGATCAAACAGCGGTGAGAATGTATCGGAGGGCGAGCTCGAAGCAGAGAATGTCACGTCCATCCATGTGGCGAGCAGCGCGCCCCAGCTCTGCTAAGAGCCTAATCCGCTGCCACATATGCGCCATGGCGATATCCTTGTCACGAGCGGCAGATATCTAGCCGTTTCTGCCTCCTGCATACATGCAGATTTCGTCTGAATTCTGAAGCTTACCAGTACGACAGGTTTGCCTGGATTGTGTCCTGATCGAAGCGTCGTTGCGTGCACCGGATCAGCTTGTGACTCCTCCGAATTTACCTCGAAGCAGTAGTCACCTGGCGTATATGCATCACGAGAGGGATCTGCGATATGCTGGTGTCTGAAAGCTCAAACGCCGCAGCGTCGTCGTCGTCGTCGTCGTCGATGGATATCAGCTGAGAATCCGCTCGAGTCCAGAGGCTCAGCGACGTTTCCAGCTCAGCCGGGTCTTGACACTGCTGCATGAGGTGTTGCCCGTGAAGCGACACGAATGGTACTAATCCACGGATCTCTGCAGGATGAGATTACACACCCAGATAAAAAAACTTTTTCGCCGGACCAACACACCCAGTTATAACAGAGATCACTATGGCCCATCCAAAAATTGTATTGAATCACAGAATACCAACGGGGACTAGAGACCAACACTTACGTTGATCGATTGACAAACGTAGATAAATGGCAAAAAAATCTAAATTTGGATAATTTTTATTTTATATTTAAAAAATTGGTTTTTGTTCACGAAACTGGGTTACTGTATTAAACTATTTGTTTCAACTTTTAGATTTTTAGACGAGAATCTAGTTAAAAAATCCTAACAAAACACATCTAGCGACTGGTTTAATGGCCCGGAATTACAGCCCATTAATGGGTGCACTGCCGAACTAAGCCCAAGGGTTTATTTGAAAAGTTAAAACTGGGCCATTTTTGTTGGGCCTAAATAATTTTTGTGAGAGGTCAGGTCATGGATGCCACTGGAATATCAGCACGGGAAGGCTGGCTGGCTTTAGTAGTCCTCCTATATATACACTGGGCCGTATTTCCTCGCATCACTCCTCGCCGGCGCCGGCGCCGGCCAACGCAGACCTGCGCCGCCACCGGATGTTCGTTTTCCTTGGCGTCAAGTTTAGAGCTCCGTTCATATAATTAAAAGCTCCTATTTTTTATCAGATTGCGTTTGTTTATCCGTCTTTCTCTCCTCCGAGTTTGCTCCGATTCAGGATGCCGCCGCCGGAGAAGGTAAAATTCCTTGGTTGAGACAATTCAGTCCCAGTTAGTTGTAATTTTATAGCTGCTGGTTTCCACTGTGAATCCTCTCTGTTGGCTAATGTCTTTAGGCTAAGTTCAAAACAGCGGGAAAGCTAGCAGCGTGGAAAGGAAAATTACTGTTCAAGGCAGGTAGATTGGCCTTGATCAACTCGAGGCTTTCGGCCATCCCGATTTTTCACTCACCAGTCTTCCCAGAAAACGCATGGCTTCCTAAGCAGCTAGACAAGCTTCGGCGATCCTTTCTCTGGTCTAAAGGTGTCACAGCCCGTTCTGGATTTTGAAAATACCATCGAAAGAGATGGACCGGTACTTTATTGAAGACAAACGAAATATCGTAGTTGATATCGTTCTATTCGGCAGTAGTACATTACAGAAAAATTATTACAATAATTAACTATTACAAAAGCTGCTAAAGAGACATACCTCACAGCAACGATCATTACAAAAATCCAGCGAAAATATTACAACACTCAATCATGCACTACTACTTAACTTCACTTGAGGACTAAGCCCAAAAACCCTAATTTTATGTTTCTTCATCGGCAGCATCTTTACCTTCGCCTTCAAAGTTCTCCTCGTCTTCGGGAAGATTCGCAAACTCTGGAGATGAGGTTGTAAAAAATAAGGGAGAGTACTCAGCAAGTCTTGGGAATAAAATATAGATGACGGATACAAAGAGCGATAATGGTTCTCAAAGAAAATGCAGTTTAAAACTTTTAAGTGCTTATACTCGTGGATAGAGGTCCCAACCTCTAACCTCTCCCACAATAGCAGTATAATTCAATAACTAAACCATTTCCCCACATTTTCACCATACCAGGTTTACTTTGCAACAAAACCTCACATCTTTTTCATCAAACCATCTCATTTTAATATCTCATCTCAATCACATCTTATCACATCTTATCTCTTAAGCCGTTGCTTGGTACTAACTTGTCCATCCATCAGGAAAGTGTTCCCATTATTAACATAATCTCAAACCCAGCCAAAATTTATCGCTCATCTAGTTTAGACTCCTCACATATCTGCTTATGAAGTCTTTTGACTTTTCGCTCCACACAGGAACGTTGTCAACCACAGAGGCTAGCCGTATACCAAGGGTATACTCTGGTAACGTCCCTTCCCACCCATATAGTTAAAAACAAGTAGAAACACTATGCTAGAAAAATCATCAAGACACTCGTCCATATCCGTGGGCACGGCTGTTTGAATAGGTTATACTTCAGCTGAAGGCACACACTTTACCCTTGCGACTCGAACTCACTCCGCTACCCATGACGTAGAGGAGATTTGGGACAAGGCATTTCCAAAACAAACTTAGTATACCCCACTACCACCTAGATAGATCCTCGGTCAAAGATCGGGAAGCCACGCTTCCTTCTTCTCCTCTGAAATCCCACGGGTGCTCCAAACCACTAACTCCTCAAACACAACCACTGACCTCAGCCACAAATCTCGTGCCCGTTAGGGACTTTGCAAGTAGAACCATGAGCTACCCTGGTGATTCCATATTCATCGGCAGTCGAGTTATCCTAAACCCACTAAGTACTAGTCCACGGACACCTCTCACGTATCCGTAAGGTTGCACGATGGTGTGCTCATGTATTTTCCAAGGAATCGGTCCTTATACGTTGAGTGCAATCGCGCCCTAAAGCGACAACCACGCTTAACAATTTTGCAACACAAACAATTTCATTTCCACACAACACATTTGCAAAATCAATATTATCACCCAATCTACATCTAGTCGTCATGTTTGAGTATGAGTGTGTGTATGTGTAGTGCACCTATATTTTAAGGAATGTGCTAAAAGCAATTAAAAGAATACAGTAAAACAATGGGTGTAAAAGTAAATCCTAAATCGACAAGGTATTACATGGTATTCAACAACAAGAAGGCTAAATTGCAAGTTTAAATTTTAGTTGTCATAATGGCAGTATCATACTGTTCGAGGCATATCGACTAGGGAGCAGCTTCACCAATATGGTCGGGTCACACTTTTGGTGACTGATACTGCCATCGAAGAATCCATACCCGACGTCATAGTTTGGCGGTGGATAGAGGACGGTCAATTAGTGCCAAGTCGGTCTACAACTTGCAGTTTATGGGCTCAAGCAAGCCACTGATCTCTTCTGTGATCTGGAAGGCACAAACCGAAGCGAAGTGCAAGTTTTTTACACTGATCTCTTCATGAGAAGATCTTAACAGCCGACAACCTCCTCAAGCGTGGCATCCCTTGCAATTCTCTTTGTTGTCTCTGCTTCAACACTCCGGAAACATCTCGACACCTTGCAGGAGGTTGTGTGCTCACCTCTACAGTCTGGCTATAAATTCTTCAGCTCTACCGCATCTCGAGCATCCCCTTTTAGTGGGGGGAAGCTTGCAGTCTTGGTGGCACAGGACAGAAAGGAAGATAGATCCAGCTAACCGTAAAGCTTTCAACGGCTTCCTATTCTATACTTAGTAGAACGTGTGGAAGGAGTACAATCGGCGCATCTTCCAAGCATCTTTCAGCCCAGTCTCAGCGATAGTTGACAAAATAGTTGTGAACTTTGACTCATTTTCTCTCGTGAAGCACCACCTTATTCAGGTCTAGCTCTAGTCAGTAGACTGGTTGTTTTCTGTCCCCTCTTCGGGACCTCCGGGTCCTTTTCCTTTTCGTTTTTGTTATCTTCTGCTAAATTTATACTGTCACTATGATTCTGCTTCTTCTTAATGTATAGTAGAGACTGTCTCGCTTGTTTTTAAAAATAAATCTTAACGGAACAGAGCAGCCGAAGCTTCCTCGACAAAAACTCCAAAAAGGTAGGCACAGCGAGGCGCCTCCTAGGAGGTCAGACACCGAGCCGAACGGCACAATCGATTTTGATGAAACGAGCACATGCTTCCAAAGCGCCAGCTTGGCCTCACCAGCGGAACGACATGGCGGCGAGCTCCCTTGACGCCGACGTGCGCCCAACCGATGCCGTGATCTGCAGGCAAAACGGCGGGCGATCCTAGCTACGGGCCACCACGGCTGTAGCTCTCGCACGCATGGATTTGAAAATTCAGTAGCATGCAAAAGCGCTGTGCATCCAGTGCAATGGATGGAGTCGTAGAAAGGTAGCATTGTGGCAGACGGCAGCAATACATACAATCAATTGGGCAGCAGAAAGAGACTTGAAAAACTTCGAGCTTTGAGACTGAAAAGTTGGTCTGCAGAATGCACAGGTTTGCACAGTGAAGTATTTCAGTAGTTTAATCAGAGGTACAGTAGTAAATAGTAAAGAGCCGATAAGTTCGTCCCTGGACTGACGCTTCAAGTTCTCAAAGATTATCTGAAACTGGACTCGATTCCCTGGAGTTTGGGTTATCATTATCTGCCTTGGGATACCCTTTATTGTACTAGTTAATCTACTATCAAATTGTCCGATTGAGTGATTGAGCTCTTCGTTGCTGCATGCAACAGCGTCACTGTCGAAGTAGGAGTTGCTACTTGCTACTGGCTAGTAAGCTTAGTCGCCTAGAGGATCGATCGCTGTACGATTCTTCTTCGACAGTTTTTGACCTTTTGCGTCATGCTAATTCGGCACATTATCCTGCATTTTGTCTGCTCATTTGGAAATTTCAACCACCGAATGAAGATGGCATTATGGCAAGCGTACAGGAAACGAGACCGAAAACGATATGATGCATGTTTGGTGCGGAATAGAGACGTCTTTGTTGAACGGGTTGGTTGTTCTAAACTGTTTGCCTTTGCAAGCAGACAACTTCTTTTCTTGAAACAGCTGCAAACGGACAATGTGCAAATGTAAACAGGCCAGCTGTGATGATAGAAGGGCATCTTTCTTTTCAACTAGAAAACAGTTGGACTTTGATTTGCAGCAACTTGTCAGTAACACTCCATTGAGTCATTGACTACACTTGTCAGTTAAAAGATGGCATATGGTATCACCATGATAATAGTTTTGTCAAAAAATCTTGACTGCTAACTGACGGATGGAAAGTTGGAAACATGATACTTCTATCCAGACTAGCACACCTTGCAATATATTATGGTAGTCTCCACTTGTGCGTCGCAATCACTAGAATCAGCTGTTGATCTTTGCTACAGAATTTTGAGCTCCAGATAAACTTGGCATTGTTGTCATCAGTACCATGCTATCTGTTAGCAAGCACATGTTTGTTTAGTTGGCAAACTGAAATTTTCTCTGCACTTGTACTGGAATTGCTTACTCAAGTGAACTATACTATTCTGCCTAAATTCTTCTGACTCATGCTACAGGTCATTGAACAAAAGTTGACCCAATCTGAGATGGATGGATGAATGAATATGCTGAACTGTACTGCTTGATGTAGCACGCACTAAATTTGAGGCCCAAATCTAGGCAGAAACTGCGGAAGATCTTATCATTCAAGAATCGTATATGGCCATGTGCATAGAAGGGAAAATACATAGCCATCTCTCTTGTCCGTTAGAGCAGAAATTCAGTTCATCGACCAACCATCGTATCATTTTTAAAAAGACTAAAAGAGAGAGATTGAGCTAGAGTAAACGTTGTCAGTGTTATTAGTAATCCCTGTGATGTGATTTCCACTGATGAACACCTCGAAACAAAGGTGTTGCCGACTCCCGTTATCAAGGAAAACAAATCAATAAAACCAAACCAAAGCAGGCATGATCTGTTCACAATTCAGGCTTATCTGACAGGACCAACTAATATTCTCAACCATGATTGTGAATTCGTGATATCTCTACCATAACCATAGCCTGGCATTGGCAGCCTACTAGCTAATTGATGGCAACCATACTAAAACCCTAAACAACATGCATCATCAGTGCATCGCATCACTAAAAACAAGCAGCATGCATGGCATGCTACCAACAGACTGTCACGGGCGCAAAAACGACTCCACATTTTGCTGCAACATATAAATACAGATACACAATGCATGCAATGCAAGCCATTGCATACACACAGTTGCATCTGAACAAGAAGAGTGACTTAATTAGCTTGTAGACTGACCATGGCCTCTTCTCTGTCAGTCATATTGTTCTTGTGCTTAGCAGGTGCAGTCTCCGGGCAGCGACTGTCGCCTACATTCTATTCCAGGTCGTGCCCTACAGCTCTGGCCATCATCAAGGCCGCTGTGACAGCGGCGGTGGCGCAGGAGCCTCGCATGGGAGCCTCCTTGCTCAGGCTTCACTTCCATGACTGCTTTGTCCAAGCAAGTCCTACATTTTCACACTAAACTTTCACTGCTTCCATCCATTACACTGTGGTTTTCTTTGCAGTTTCAATTCTTTACACTCTTTTGACGAATATATGCACAAAATCAAGTTGGACTACGCTTCTAGTACTAGTTCAGTAACTATGGCGTCAATTCACTTTGAACTGGTACAAGTAGAATGACACAGGCCTACTCAGTGGCAAACCAGATCCAGTATAATATGATACTGTAATTATTATATATTCTTTAAATAATATAAAGAAGTCAGAACACAATGGACTTGGTAGTAAAATTTGTTGAGGCATGCAAACTCCAAACCATCCAAGAAACTGGAAAGACCTTGACCACCTAATTTGACCATACCAAGTCCTTTTTTTACTCTCCACTCTCCAGTCTTACTAGCTGTCACTATGAACTAACCTGCCAAATTGATTACTAGTTTAATTTGTATGTTTGGTAGTAACAGTTAATTCAGCGTGCTAATTGTTTTGTACGCGGGTGACATGGATCAGGGGTGTGACGCGTCCGTACTGCTGAATGACACGGCCACCTTCACCGGCGAGCAGGGTGCAGGACCCAACATCGGTTCCATCAGAGGCTTCGACGTCGTCGACAACATCAAGGCGCAGCTCGAGGCGGCGTGCAGGCAGACTGTCTCCTGCGCCGACATCCTCGCCGTCGCCGCCCGCGATTCCGTCGTCGCCGTAAGATCATTGCATGCATCGGCGAACAGCTAGCTACTGCAGAGTCGAAGAACGGCTAGCTGACGTTTGTGTGCGTGCATGGCGTGCAGTTGGGTGGACCGTCATGGAGGGTTCTTCTCGGGAGGCGGGACTCGACGACGGCGAGCATGGCTCTGGCGAACAGCGACCTGCCTCCTCCTTCCTTTGACGTCGTCAACCTCACCGCCGCGTTCGCCGCCAAGCGGCTGAGCAGGACCGACATGGTCGCGCTCTCGGGAGCGCACACCTTCGGGCAGGCGCAGTGCCAGAACTTCAGGGACAGGCTCTACAGCGAGACCAACATCAACTCGGCGTTCGCGACGGCGCTCAAGGCCAACTGCCCCCAGCCGACCGGCAGCGGCGACGGCAACCTGGCGCCGCTGGACACGACGACACCCACGGCCTTCGACAACGCCTACTACCGTAACCTGCTGACGCAGAGGGGGCTCCTGCACTCCGACCAGGTGCTGTTCAGCGGCGGCGTCACCGACGGCCTCGTCCGGACGTACGCGTCGACGCCGTCGAGGTTCAGCACGGACTTCGCGGCGGCCATGGTGAAGATGGGGAACATCAGCCCATTAACAGGAACGCAGGGGCAAATCAGGCTCACCTGCTCCAAGGTGAATTAGCCAACTAGTGGCGATCAAACAAAAATCTGCGTGCATGAATGCGAGCCAATTAATAAGGCTATGCCATTAAAATTGATATTTTGCGCCTGTATGATCAAGAAAGTGGCGTGTTTTAAACATGTATGGTGCAAACGCACGATCCGTTCCCTTTCTATCTTAAAATTTCAATTCTCCTGTTCCGATTTGTTTTTTATTTAAATTTCCCTCTGAAAATGACTATAACTACAGTTTTCTAGCATAAACATGTAAAAGCTAAGTCTCGTGTTTGGTTATTTTAGGAGGTGTGATCATATATCCTGGATAAGGAGAAGTTGGATGAACAAAGTCGTATTTTAAAAAAGAAAAGTGTTTGATTGGTTATGTTTAAAACCGTATGAGTGGATACAGATATGCTGATTTTCTATTTGGTACGCTGATTCTGAGGCTGTATGAGCGAATGCAAGTTGATCTTAGTGCGGCTGACAAATGGGTCCCACGCTACAGTAGTTAAATCCCACCGTCCTGGATGCAATTAAAGGTCGATTTAAGCGTATCCGTAGATACAGACTGAGACCGTATTCTTGAATCCGTGAATATAGGCTGAATCTATTTATGCGAGCAACTAAACACCTAAATCTACTATAGTACTTAAATCCCACAAGCATGTATCGTATATTCAAACGAGGATTCATACATCCAAACACACACAGTATAGACCACATGGACGTACGTATACTTGCTTCTTTTCAAACATGTACACCTACCGTGTACCAAAAGTAAGCTGCCATAGGTCAACGGCCACTATTGTTGACCACTGCGTTATGTTTATTCAGACAGGAGTGCAGCTCTGCGGATCTATACGGAATTTCGAAGGAAGGATCCAAAAATCGCGCCGACGGATTGAAACGTCTTTTTAACTTTTTTTTTGCACTGTTTTCTTTAGAGTTTAGCTTGCAAACGAACAATTGAAAATCCAAAAGAAATGCACACATGTATGCATTGTCCTCCAGCCATCTCTGCATTGATTGTGTTCAGCATATCAATCTCTCCGCTTGTATTCATGTCGCCGTCGTCATTCAAACGGTGAAATCGATTCTTTGCCACCTTTTATCTATGGAATTTAAACCAAAGACAAAATCTCTGCACACGGCGCCTGTCGTTCTATCTGCAGTTATTAGGCTCAACAGACATGTGCATTAGCCATGCCATTATCTAAAAAATGCACTAGCTCAGCACAATTAGCAAAAAAACTGGAATTTTATTTAGCTC
>KE372647.1:30854-48574 GCA_000418225.1 Zizania latifolia | reverse complement strand
TTACACTGTTGACTCGAAAGATCTTCAGCTTGCAGTTACTTAATGATTTTTTTTATAAATAATATTTATTTTGTTAAAATTGTAAATCTAGATAGCGTCATCAAGAAATTACAAAACTAAATATCTGTCGATAGAGGCTTCTATCAACATTAGCCTTTGTCGACATTTGAAAAAAATGTCCTCACAGGAGTAATTATTTCCATACCGACAGATATCTACTTCTGCAATTTTTTTGATGGCATTATCTAGATTTACAATTTCAAAATTAAATAAATATTATTTATAAAAAAATTCGTTACTTAATCCTGAGCCTTCTTAATAATGCTTGAGTCAGTTGAAGATTTGCATGATCTTTTGCTGATCCCATCAGCAAAATCCAGTCGACGTCCAGATTAAATCGACCAATTTGAGACCATAATTAGTGTTGATTGGAACACGTACAGGTGCAAAAATAGAAAATTATATAATGTGCTGAACTAGAAGCCAAGCCGCATGGGCATTGTCACACTGTCAATTTGCATTGAAATGCTAGATAAAATATTATTGTGCATTGTACACAAATCCTTACAAAATTAATTTTAAGCCGTTGATTTGATCGCATGCACAACACACTCCACAAATTTCAGAAAACGCTTGAAAAATGAAAAAGAGATCGAGAGCTAGAGGAAAAGAAAATGCAAGCACTGAACACGGCGATCGAGCCGAACATGGCCATGCATGTGCGCAAAACGACCTTACGATCTGGTGGCTATATATATCTTCATGCAAGGCAGGCCATTGCATTGCATCTGCAGGCATCTCATCGATAGACAAGAGTAGCAGTATTGATCTGTAGATTATTGTAGGCGGCCATGGCCTCTTCTCTGTCGTCAATCGCGGTGCTCCTGTGTCTCGCCGCGGCGGCGTCGGCGCAGCTGTCGACGACGTTCTACGACACGTCGTGCCCGAATGCTCTGTCCACCATCAAGAGCGCCGTGACGGCCGCCGTGAACAACGAGGCTCGCATGGGGGCGTCACTGCTCCGGCTGCACTTCCATGACTGCTTTGTCCAAGCAAGTCCCTCGATTTCATGACTCGCTTTACTGCAGTAGTTAACCTATGTTCAGTTCTGTTCTGTTTGCACTGTTTACCGCGATCGGAATTAGTTTAATGATAGTAGTTAGTACTGTCTGTCAAAAGGCTAATTAATTCCGACACTGCATGACCCTTTTGTCAATTCAGTTGGACTGACAGAATTACTGACGTCGAAAGGCCATGCATGAACTCGTTACTGGGAGATTCAAAACGCCTAACTTTGACTCTCTAGTTTGACTCCGAGTAGTATATAGAAGTACTACTTTGATACTCTACTAATTGATGGCCACGTACTTCTCATATATACTGATTAACAAAAAGTTCTTTTTTTAACGATGAAACTGTCACTTATCAGGGGTGCGATGCGTCCGTACTGCTGGCGGACACGGCCACCTTCACCGGCGAGCAGAACGCCCTCCCAAACAAGAATTCTCTGAGAGGCTTCAACGTCATCGACAGCATCAAGACGCAGCTGGAGGGCATGTGCAAGCAGACCGTCTCCTGCGCCGACATCGTCGCCGTCGCCGCCCGCGACTCCGTCGTCGCGGTAAGATCATCCGACCGATCCTCGCCTGCTGAGTACCTAGCTGCATGCAGCTTCACATGAAAGATGGAACGCATGCCATGCAAGGAAACTAAACATCTTCTCCTGGTGCAGCTGGGAGGGCCGTCATGGACGGTTGGTCTGGGGAGGAGAGACTCAACCACGGCAAGCATGAGCCTCGCCAACAGCGACCTGCCTCCCCCTTTCTTCGACCTCGAGCAGCTCATCAGCTCGTTCGGCAGCAAGGGTTTCACCGCGACTGACATGGTCGCTCTCTCTGGTAATTAACATTCCGTGATCGATCGATCCCTTCCAGTTTGATGATACTGCAAGTCTGCAAGTAATTTCGCTGTCATGCATGAAAATATCGGTGATGCTAACTAAGCCTGCATGCATGCATGGATGAATGGATGCTGCAGGGGCGCACACGATCGGGCAGGCGCAGTGCCAGAACTTCAGGGACAGGATCTACAACGAGACCAACATCAACTCGGCCTTCGCGGCGTCGCTCCAGGGCAACTGCCCGCGGACAGGCGGCGACAGCAACCTGGCGGCGCTGGACACGACGACGCCCTACGCATTCGACAACGCCTACTACAGCAACCTGCTGTCCCAGAAGGGGCTCCTGCACTCCGACCAGGTGCTGTTCAACGGCAACAGCACCGACAACACGGTCAGGAACTTCGCCTCCAACAAGGCGGCGTTCAGAAGCGCCTTTGCGTCGGCGATGGTGAAGATGGCGAACCTCAGCCCCCTCACCGGCAGCCAGGGACAGATCAGGCTCACCTGCTCCAAAGTCAACTGATTACTTACAGAATCACCACTACCGTCTACAAAAGCACGCTGTCACAATAAGGCTGGGCCATATCATAGTACTATTATTTACTGGAGTAATTTCCATGATCACTACGCGCCTTTACTTTCTCTGTTCATCACGAAGTGTTTGAAACCGAGAAAGAAAGCCAATGTTATGTACGGTATGAAGTGATTAAAGAAGTTATCATGGCATGCAAGAATGCATGAAGGATATCTCTATCTCTCTTGGTGACATACGGACATCCAGCATGTCAGTTGTCCAGATTTTTACCGTACATGGATGAAAACGTGGCTGCTGCCTAGGCCCATTTCACTGCGTGTCAGGGCAATCGCGAGTCACCTGTCACGTAGGCGGCTGGGCCCAAGGCAAACAGACCTAGTCGGTGCTACCCTACCAGGTGGACAGGGAAGCGGCCGTTCTACGGTCAACCTGTAGGTCAACACGTCATGGTCACCGCTTGACGCCGTCGGATCTTGCCCTCTACCGTTGGATCAGATTGCACAACAGTGCAACCTCGATCTTCTTCGAGCCAATCACGCATTTGTATTACCCCCTTATTTACCGGACAATTTTTTAACTCCAATCTACCAAAATTTTGTTTATGGATAAGTTTAGCCAAAATATTTTTCTCTAATTTAATATTAATAAAAAGGAGATTTTATAATCTTTATAAGGTTTACCATAATTTTTAGTATTAATTTTAATACCCGTCGATGAGATATCAAAATTAACACTAAAATTATGGTACTCAGTACCTCCTCGAGGACTATAAAATCACTCTTATACAAACTCTATGATCTATCTGGTGACCACAAAATTCTACTAAAAAGCATAATTATAAATTCTGAAAACATCTCAAACGCAACAATGCAACCACCAGTCTACCTAGAGTTAAAATGGTCGGCCCTTGTGATAGCTAAGTTCAAATGGAAAATCAAATCACCAACATGCATGGCCTAATCATGGCGAGGCTAACCGGAAAACTCTCGCAGATCGAAAATGATGGCCCAACGGTAGGGCAATATATAAACGGCGTTGTCTTGGACGGGCCTTTTGCACTTAAATTAGTTCGGTCGTTCCATCCACGCTGTCTCGTCGAATGAAAAGTTCCACACAAAAAGATGAATCGTGATGCATCATAGCTTATGCTAGTATTGTCATACCCTCATACCCACACTAGCTCGTCACGAGCCGAACAATACCTGCACTCGAGATTAATTATCTAAGTATAAAAAAAATCACTTTGTGCAATAGTTCATCTACCAACCTAAATTTAAAAACCTGCAGATATTTGCCCCTTTTTTTTAACTCGGTCTAAATAACCCTCTACAGTTTTTTTTTCTTTTTTTGACTTAGGCCAATGCATGCATGGCAAATCAATAGCTAGCTATAGATACTTTAATATATACTGCAATACCCTCTGTCGGTCTAATAAATAATAATAATAACAATATATTTTTCATTTAATCATGTTGGCCAGAATTCTAATCCGACAACTCTAGCTTTTGATACTATATACATATTCACATCAAAGTGCACAATGCATTCTATACTACTCTTATTTCCTATATAATCATATAGAGTATGGATTGTTTTAACTTCTAAGTGATGGATCTAGAGCAAAATAGAGAGAAGTGTGAAATTAAGTTGATATAAACAGACTTTCTTAACTGAAATACATGTTAGGATGTAAGAGAGCAATTTATTAAACTGACGATAGTACATGATCAAAATAAAGAGCTAATAGCTAATTTTTTATAGGTACATTTGCACCTACACTCTGGAAAGTAACTTCGCCTCTGATTGTTCTGTGGCACTAGCAAAACTGTGAGCTGTCTTGTATGACCACCAGTAATACGTACTTTTTTGTTCCATTTTGACACACACACATATATATATATAGTAGAATATAAATTAATTATCGATGGCATTTTATTTATTAGGGGTTGGGTGCGGTCGGGGTACGAGGTGATTTGTGACCGA
This sequence comes from Zizania latifolia, assembly GCA_000418225.1. Lineage (NCBI taxonomy): Eukaryota > Viridiplantae > Streptophyta > Magnoliopsida > Poales > Poaceae > Zizania > Zizania latifolia. The sequence goes on along the minus strand of KE372647.1, from coordinate 44,156 downwards.
TTTTAGTTTAACTAAATGAACTAAGTTTCGCTTTTATAGATTTCAAAAATAAATCTTAGTACAATTAGTTTAATTAGAGCAGGAGAGAAATTACCTACTGGCCAACCCACGGCGCCCATCCCTATTAGTTCAATATGCCACTGGTGCTCATAATTTTTTGCTTGTGCGAGATGAATGGAACTGACACTACAGGTTGCTTGAATAATGCAGAGAGTTGGTGTTGGCGATAGAAAACTAATTGTGTTGGATACACGTACTTACTACTAATTAATCAGCTCCTTGCAAGACTGTACGCCCCCGTCGACTGTGGCTGAACGGCGTCAATGGCTGGAGTTATTGATACCTGGCCACTCCGGCCGTCTGCGTACCGGTGGCACCAAACCTCTAGCTATATAAGCAGCAAGGTATAGCGATTCAATTGCAAGCCACGGCCAACGTGAAAAGAGCGCAGTTATTTAGGCAGAAGCAAGCACACACGTATTGGCTGATCGATTCTGAAGTAGCTGTAGGCTGTAGCATATCATGGCTTGTGCTTCTTCTCTTAGGTTGATGGTGCTCGTGGCAGCCATGGCCGCGGCGGCCACGGCGCAGCTGTCGGCGACGTTCTATGACACGTCGTGCCCGAATGCTCTGTCCACCATCCAGAGCGCCGTGACGGCCGCCGTGAACAACGAGCCTCGCATGGGCGCCTCGCTGCTCAGGCTGCACTTCCACGACTGCTTTGTCGACGCAAGTCTCGCATACACACATGAGTGACCGGCGACTGTCCTTTATTACCTTTTTTCACTTTTGGTTCTGACTTGTGAGGACTCTGCTGTTGACACAACGACATAGTCTATCTAGAAATTCCGACATGTTTGTGCTGACGACAAGTGTGCGAGGTGCAAAGACAAACAAATAAGTGAGGTCTCGTAAACTGATTCTGATTGCATTGCAGGGCTGTGATGCATCTGTTCTGCTGGCGGACAACGGAACATTCGTCGGAGAGCAGGGGGCGCTTCCAAACAAAGGCTCTCTTCGAGGCTTCGACGTCGTCGGCAACATCAAGACGCAGGTCGAGGCCGTGTGCCAGCAGACCGTCTCCTGCGCCGACATCCTCGCCGTCGCCGCCCGCGACTCCGTCGTCGCGGTAGGACGGACAATATATCTACTGTCGACTGATGAGCTTTCCTGCAACATCATGCACGCACGGTTGGTTCCTTTAATTGACGATTCTTACGCTTGCAGCTCGGGGGACCGTCATGGACAGTTCTCCTTGGGAGGAGGGACTCCACGACGGCGAGCAAGAGCAACGCAGATAACGACCTGCCTGCACCTAGCTTCGATCTCGTTAACCTCACTACCGCCTTCAGCAACAAGGGCCTCAGCACAGCCGACATGGTTGCTCTCTCAGGTCACACATCTATCATTTTTGTCAACGTGGACAGAAGAAATTTCATACCATGCATGCTCGCGCAACATCAACAAAATGCTTTGCTATGTTGTTACAGGCGCACACACGATCGGGCAGGCGCAGTGCCAGAACTTCAGGGACAGGATCTACAACGAGACCCCCATCGACGCTGCCTTCGCGACGTCGCTCCAGGCCAACTGCCCACGTACATCAGGCAGCGGCGACAGCAACCTGGCGCCGCTGGACACGACGACGCCCAACGCGTTCGACAACGCATACTACAGCAACCTCATGTCCCAGAAGGGGCTCCTGCACTCCGACCAGGTGCTGTTCAACGGCAGCAGCACCGACAACATGGTCATGAACTTCGCCTCCAGCGCGGCGGCGTTCAGCTCCGCCTTCGCGACGGCGATGGTGAACATGGGGAACATCGCGCCCAAGACCGGGACTGCCGGCGAGATCAGGCTCAACTGCTCCAGGGTGAACTAACTAGCATGATGCAAGTGCAGATGAGCATCGATGAGTACGTCAAGGAATAAAGGTACCAGCACAGCTGCCAGAGAGTAGCGTGCAGATGAGCTTTCTTGGTCCGTTCAACAAGTGCATGTGACAGAGAGTGTGCGCATCCATGTCATGTATGATGTATGTTCATGTGTATCCAATTCTCATGCAAAGGCACGAAGATTAGTCTAGTTTACGTCCCTTCGTCGTAATCGTGATCCAGATTTTTACTGTTCATCGATCATCTACATCCTGCATGCTCTGCTCTGGCCCCTCAGATAGTCTCTTCCGCCGAGAGACAGAAGCAAACGCCTCAGCGTGCGGAGATCAACTGCCCTTAATCTTGTAACTGTAATAAAGTCTAGTCCTTATGGTACAACGGATACCTCCTGCAGGAAAAAAATTACGTGCAGTCGGGCTGCAGGCAACCACCCCTGCAGCCTGACCTCGGATTGCCTACACGTGTCCAGTATCGGACGGCATATATAGCTTGGCTTTCTCACAGCGCAGAAGCGCCGGCTCGCTCTGCTCGACTTCGTCTTCGGCTCGATTCATTCAGTCTGCAAACGAACAGCTCTGCTCGCCGCCCCGTCCGCCGGACCTCGAGGCGAGCAGCAAAACCGCCATGGCCGCCTTGTCCCTCTCCCTCACGCGCATCTCCCTCCCGCCTCTCCTCCGGGGGGTGACCCAGCGAGGAAGCTCCCCGCCGCCGCCGCCGGACTAGCCGCCTTCCCCGCCATAGGAAGCTCCCAGCCGCTGGAATGCAGGAAGCCGGAAGCGAGGTGGGATAAGAGCTTAAAAAAAAAACCTAGAGTGCAGAATGCAGGTAAGCAAATCATAACCAGATTCAGCCAACAAAGGACTAAGGAAACACTTATCCCAAGCTTGCGAACTGCTGAAAAATTAATAAATTGCGCACTCCAAACTTGGTCACATTTCAAAGTTCACGAGCTAAACCACGTTCACTCTCACAGTCTCACTTAGCATTTCGTCCATTCCAGCAGCAAGGTCTCAATCAGCAATTGCTTGCATTGCCATCCAATCCAATCTAAGCATAAGAACACCAACAAAATTTGAGCGGCATTACATTGGGATTGCAGAGAGGGGACAGAAGAAGCATACCATCTTGGAGAGCCTCTTGCCCTCTTCCTGCGCTTGGTGTTCTTCTTCCAGAGCAGATGCTGCTTCTCAGTGTGCCGGCGCATGATCTTTCCCCTCCCCGTCACCCGGAACCGCTTCAGTGATGCCTTGCGACAGGCACAAATTCCCCACTAAATCAGCGAAATCCACACGACAGCTGCAAACCAGGACGAGCTCGGGAGCCAACCAACAACATTGTTCGTCTTCATCTTGTACCCCTACCCAGCGCGACCATGGTGGAGGCGGACTGCCTACGCTGCTATAGCGGGGACGCCAGCGCGGGTGTGTGCACGAGCATGGTAGCAGCCAGCGGCGCGCCGAAGAACGACTTAGCAGGGGAGGCGACTAGTTCGGCGGCGGGGGGAGCTTCCTCGCCGGGCTGCCCCCTGGAGGAGAGGCGGGAGGAAGACGCGCGCGGGGAGAGGGACAAGGCGGCCACGGTTTTGCTGCTCGCCTCGGGGTCCGGCGTGTGGGGTGACGAGCGGAGCTGTTCGTTTGCAGACTGAACGAATCGAGCCGAAGACGAAGCCGAGCGAGGCGGGCCGACACTTCTGCGCTGTGAGAAAGCGAAGCTATGGTGTGTCGTCCGATGCTGCGAGGGGACACGTGTAGGCAATCCGAGGTCGGCCTGCAGGGATGGTTGCCTGCAGCCCGACGGCATGCAATTTTTTTCCCTCCTGCGGAAGTAAGGGTTAAAATTAATTCTAACCCTTCATTATATCTGATTAAATAAATTACATATTAATTAAATTTATAGTTACATGTACAGCTGGTCGCCTCATTGGACCCCTGTCTCTCGGCCGACGCCGCGCCCTCACCAGCGCTAGCCTGCGCCTGATGCCGCCCCACACCCTGGCCGGCATCGCCCCACACCCGATGCCGCTCCACACCCTGACCGACGACGTCCTGCACCTCTGCTCTAGCCTACGCTGCACCATGCACAGAAAGGAGCAGGAAGAAGGAAAGAAAGAAAGAAAGGGTTGAAAGAAAGAGAAAAAAAGTGAAATAAAAAAATTATAAGATAACCTATTATCTTCTAGAAAGTCTTACTCTATTTAAATCTTAACCGTAAGATCATATAGAATGAACGGTCTGCATTGATTTAGGGTACCATAAAAGGTAAATTTTACTGTACACTAGAAATATTATGGACTGTCCATTTATTTTAATCTAATTGGTAATAGGTCATCCTTAATTTTTCTGCGTAGATTATCTAATTTTCTGCACATACTTTTCTAATTTTCTGCGTTGACTTTTTAATTATCTGTCGGTCACCAAGTATTTTTAAATTTTATTTATTTTTAATCCTGACTAAAATCAATGATCTAGATTAATCTTAAGTATTATCTCATAAGAGGTAATGTGTGTACTGTAATAGCGCTCCCGTAAAATTTTCAACGTAAGTTTGGGCTAGCTCTCGTGTTACTTATACCAGAGGCGCCCTATACAGAGATAATTTTCTTTTTTCTTTTTTATATTTTCTTAGATAATAATCCAGAGATAAATTTCTGTTTGCGATGACAAACTAGCAAGATTTGTGGAACGGGAACCAGGCGCGCGTCAACATCTCTACGCCGCCCGTGCGGATACTTTGCTCCACGTTGCCAAGGCCGCGCACACCTCGATCCACCGGTGCGCGCGCTCAGCAGGCGGGCCGGGTGATTTCCACGGCGTTACAGGCTTACAGCCCAGTACTCTTTCTCTGGAAGCCTTCATTGCGTCGGTCCAAGTTGTTTTTGATGGATTCTTCGGCCCAAATGCAAAGTCCGCCTCGGCCGCAAGACGCCATAGATACGGAACGGAGAGCAAAAATTTATAGCCCTAGATGGGAATACCGCTACTTACGAAATCTTTTTTTAGAGAAACAGCAGATCTGCTGATATATTAAATAAGATTAGTTGAGTATCCGTATGTTACAACAGGAAAAAAATTATAATATTAAAAGAACACCATATAAATGATATAAATAACTTAAAATATGATAAAATAGTATTCATCGTAATTCGATTTCAAAAATAGTATACTAGTTTTACAAGTAATATAAATTTTACTAACAATAGAGGTCCATGTGTTAATGAGAAGTTAGTGGTGGTGACAGATTTACTATCATTAGCTTCTTTTAAAGTAGTATAGATATAGAAAAGAAATAACGAGGGTGTCTACAGAGGAAACCCCCGACACAAATGTCTCACAACACAACAAAGAGCGGAAACAAACAACAAAGAGGGGAGAAACAGGGAGGGAAAAGCAAAGGAGACAGGGAGAAAGAGTAGAGGGCGAGCCATACAATAACTCATGTCTTACAAACGAAAGTTGTCTAAACGCTATATCTTGGATAACTAGATGGAAGATCTGGAGCATAGTAGATATGGTCTCTTAAAAAATATAACGATTTCTTTCTTTTTAGAGATTCACGAAGACACCATTTAGATCTCGTCGACGAGTTAGAGGGGAAGAAGCCGAAAGCGCTCGCCAGTGAGTGGCATGGAGATCACCTGGCCATAAATAGTACAGATTTTTATATAGATTATCAAGACTTTAGAAAAAACTAATATAAAAAACTTAATCCCCACCCCTAGTAGGCTAGTAGATTCGTTGCCTTTGCGGGTGGTTTTTATTGGGCGAAATGGGCCGTGATGTTACTCGTTTCGGTCATGTGATAATATGTTGGACTGATATAGCAGCCCATTAAGGATAAGCTGTTCATTCACAGTAGTACTATGATCTGAAAACATATTTTTTTGAAAACAATATAAATACACGGGCAGATCATCACAAAATCAACAAAATACATGCAAACGCCATCCAAGAAAGTAGTAGTGCAATAATACTATTTTCTTGCCGGTGCAGAGACAGATCGCAACGAACATGCAATTCGTGGCGACTCGCGTCGATCTTTTGAACTCTGGCCGCACCAGGATGGGATCATCGCTACTGGTTCACGATCCGGCAGTTCTCCCTGACCTCGCCTTCGTCGCCGGTGAGCGGGCTCATGTTGCCCATCTTCACCATGGCGGCGCCGAAGTCCTCCCAGAATTTGTCCGGGTTCTCGCCGTAGTACTTCACCAGGGCGTCGCTGTCACCGTCGCCGCCTTGGTACAGTTGCTGGTCCGAGTGCAGCAACGCGCGGCCCTGCATGAGGCCCTGGTAGTAGTCGGTGTCCACGGTCGTCGGCGTGTCGTCGAGCGACGCGAGCGCGTCGTCGTCGCCGGCGGGCGGGCACTGCTCGTCGAGCGCCGCGGCGTAGGCCGGGTCCAGCGTGTCGCTCTCGTTGTAGAGGCGGCTGCGGAAGAAGAGGCACCGGGAGTAGCCCAGCGTGTGGCCGCCGGAGAGCACGACGAGGTCGTGCAGGGAGAGGCCGTGGGTCTCGAAGTTGGCGAGCAGCTCCGGGAAGTCCATGAACGGGTTCGGGATGTCGTCGTTCGCGTCGTCGATGCTCGCCGACGTCGCATCGCGCCGCCCCAGGAGCACCTCGTACGGGCTTCCACCGAGCTGCAACCAAGAGAGCCGTATGTTACACGTTGCATTCTCGTTTCGGCCCCCACTAAGTCAACTGAAAAAAGGACGCCGCAATTTTAATTTTCAGACAAAGACAGAGAGAGCTGGACTCTGAACTCTGAAGTGAAACACGGCTCATTCTCTTCTGAAAACGACGATACCAGGGTCGGCTATTGGGATTAGGTTGAAAGATTTTCAAAAGGCGCTTTAAGCATGGCTTATCTCTTATCTTATGGTTAATGCAGTACACTTACTCTGTAGCTTCAATTGACAGCAAGTGTAATGTGGATAAGTTTACTGAACAGGGGCTCGTAATAAGGCCTTGACCAAACAGAAGATCAGATTGATAGCAAGAAGCTAGGACTGAACTTACCGCGACAATTGAGTCACGCGCAGCAACTGCCAAGATATCCGAGCAGGAGACAACATTCCCCAAGCAGACCGTGTTCACTGCAGACTTGATCTCGTCGACCACATCGAATCCTCTCACCGACATGTTGTTGGCCTGCGCCGTTTTCTCCCCGATCATGCCATCGGTGTCGTCCAGCAGAATGGACCCATCACAACCCTGCGCCACAACATTACAAATCCATCTGCTTATACTGCTACAATTACAATGCTGTAACTTTGTGAACTGATCACGAAGAATGCACGGTTTAGCTCACGTTGACGAAGCAGTCATGGAAGTGCAGCCGGACCAACGACGCGCCCATCCTTGGCTCCTTCAAGATGGCCGCCCCGACGACGAGCTTGATGGTCGTCAGGGCCTGCGGGCACGTCTCGCTGTAGAAGTCGGCGATGAGCTCTGTGTAGCCGGAGGCCGCTGACGCGAGAGCCGCCGCTACGACGGCGAACCAAAGAAGAAACGCCATTTTTCTTAGCAAAGCAAGCTGCCTGCACTCTTAGTACGCACCAGTGACTAGCTAGCTAGTGAGATATATTCTCCAATGTGCTGACTTGGTGTGTGTGAATTGTGATGCTGACGAAGCTAGGGTTGAGGCGGTGTGCTTATATAGTAGATTTGTGAGATTGCCTGTCACGATTAGCCATGTCACCAACGGTGCTTTGTTTAGGGTTTGATAGACACCTAATGCAAATCCAGGGTTTGCTCAGGTTTCAGGGTGAGAGGCTTGTCGATGAAGAGATCAGTTTCTTCTCCATCTTATCAATTACCTATTGCACAGTGACATCGGTTTCTTGCGCGCAATGCCGACCTGAACTGTATTTTTTCTCCATCTTTACACGTTTTTTCTTAAGAAAATGTTGTTTATCACACGATTTACCTGAACCGTGTTGGTGCTGAGTTGAATGGGAGCCGCCATCTAATAGTGAAATAACGAGGAAGCATTTTATTAAACAAGTTTGTTAGAACGAGTTTTCTTGCAGAGACTAGCAAATAACAATGAACTTTGCCTGTGCCAGCCTGCAAGATCATCTTTATAACGAGCCAGCTGATCGAACACGATAATAGCCATCCGAACGATATAATTTAGGCGCCAGCACTGCATATAAAATGCTTATCGAACAGCTGGTTTAGGGTTGTGTTGCTGGTTACAAGCTTTCCTTTGTCCTGCGTTCGAGCAGAGCAAGTTTTTAGAAGGATGGGTTGCTTCAGATAATCGATCGCTCACATCGTTTAGTTCAGTCACTCACCGCCAGTTTTCAAGATCACATTTCATCCCGCAAACAGAGTCTGAAACTTGAAAAAAATATGTCTCTCTGTTATTTCCCCTTCGTTTTGTTGATTTTAATGCAGTTTATTCGTATTGAGCTTCGGCCCAAATGTTCACAAAGGTTGGGCATATATACGTTGGGTATGTGTGTGTGTATTATTTTGATGGCTCTAAGAATTTTCGTTTGGGTGTTTCTACATCATACTTTAAAATTTTATCACACTCGACTCAATGTACACTACGAAATTTTTCTTAAAATATGGCATAAATATAGCAATTGTATGACATAACATCGTAAATCCACTAAAATCAATACTTAATGACATAAGGTGTTACCTTAGTTTGAAGAACTAAAGAAGTGAAATATAATTTTGACTAAAGTAAAACTCCCATACTCCTTCCTGCTATAATCTAAGTTTCCAACAAAACATGTAGCCAGAATTACAGCATGGCTTATTACTTTATAAGCGATTCATTTAAAAGTATATAGCATAAGGTGTCCTGTTTGCTACCATAGTTTGAGCTCTACGGCTAATTGCAGTGTTGACTTTATGCATTTTGAGATGAGTGTATCTTTTCCTTGTAGAAACGTCTTACCTTGAATTGCCTTTCTTTGAAAACATATATTTTCACTGACCATTCATTCTCATTAGTTTTGCTTTATTTAAGCTTCATGCTGTGGTCAAAATTTGCAGATCAATGCTGGCAATCAATTAAAACACAATCACGAAGTGTCTTCTGATTTAAGGAAGCCAACATAGCCTGTCCCTATAGACTCTTGATCTTTCTCAAATTTTCACTGTTTAACTTTTAGCTAAAGGGGGAATTCTGCATCAGGCGCCCAAAAATCTTTTAAGCGCAATAGGATGTTCTCATTTTTTTATTAAAGATCAATCCAATAAACAACTCCTTACTCTTTAAATCATGAGCCGTCGGCGACCCGGCGATACCGCGACAGCGTCCTCTTCCAGCAGTCAGCGACTCGGCGACAGTGTCCTCCCCGGCCTGGAGGCCTCCTCCTTCGTCCATACGGCGCAGCAGCAGCCAGCGGCGCCGTCGGATTCTGGGCCTCGGGACGCGGCGAAGGTCGAGCGAGCGCCTAGTCCAGACCCGCAATGAGCAGAGCAGCGTACATCGGAGCCGCCGGAGTCAGTGGCGGCGGGGTGCGGCGGAGGAGATGTCGAGGCCGTGGGACGCGACAGCCGCCGAGCCGCGGTTAGGGGAATAGGGGGCGGACCGCCTCCCTGTGACCTAGAAGTTTGAGTGGGCCGGTTTGGGCTCTCTGGACCAAATTTTAGGGTTTACTCTGTAGAACTGTCCCTGATTTTAACGATGGGCCGGATCCTACCGGACCCTATAAACCTATCGTGCAAAAGCATAAGTTTAAGCACTGCAATTTATCAACTCGATAACAGTTTGTAGGGTATCCAGTTTGTTTCAACTCGTAGTTGTAGATATTTCTAAAATTTGTAGTTTAAATAAGCAGATTAGATTTTAGAATCTAAAAATAAACTAGAATTAAAAGATATCAGGTTCTCTAAATTTTTATCAACAAGATACTTATACCAATCAGTTACAAAGACTCGTAGCAAGCTACTAAAAATCTTAAGCTGATAATTAATTATTATTAAATTAGAACAGTTAATATGATATTCAGATTACCACCGGTCCGACCAAGACTTTCCATCATCAACCAACTAACATGGAAGTGAGTACGTCTTTACATCAACGATGTATGCAAGACCAAGGTTAATCTATCTATCTCTAGCAAGATTAAGGTTAGAGCTGTAGAGTTGCGGTAATGTACTAATGTTTAGCCACGATACTATACTGTATGGCGTATTGCCAAATCGTCCTTGAATACATCGTTCTCATGTGATGGTACTCACTGATCCCTCGTGATGTGCGCCACACTCAGGCTCGGCAGTCGGCACGGCAAGGCTGACGCCGGAGTAATAATACATGGCAGAGTGCCAGACCGCTCATGCGCGGGCGCGGCAATGTTTCACGGATATGGTTCTTAAACCGGTAGAGGACGGCTGGACGGGTTAATGGCGGTGGTGAGTGGTGACGAGACAACATTATCGGCTACTTATCGTTAACTGTTCATCGGCATTCTTTTCTATTCCTCTAAAGTTTTCTTTTTTTTGATAGGTGAAGTTGAGCTCTCATCCCACATATATATACTCGTTGCAGTTGCGCTTAGCAACGACAGGACAACGGCTAGCGGCCTACCGCCGGTCAAAGCCTCCCGGCTCCCAACTCCCGCTTCGTCCAGATCAAAAAAACCACTGGCTTCCAAGTTTCCGACCTTCCACAGTTCTTCCGCTAGCTGCTCATCGCTTGCTTCCGTTCCCTTCCATGCTTTGGCTCTTCCTCCAAAGCCAAAACAGCACACGAAACCCAAGAAAGGGAAAAGCACCATCGATTGCAGCGAGTACCACCCCTCGACATGAACGGCGAGACGCGCGACGCGGCTCCGGCCGGCGGCGACGGGGACGCCCGGTGCGGGGGCAGGGCGGAGGTCGACACGTCGGCGCCGTTCGAGTCGGTGCGCGAGGCCGTCGACCACTTCGGCGGCAGCGCCGCCTGGAGCTCCTGCCTCATCAAGCGCACGGTCGCTCCCCCAAAGGTGACGCCCCCTACCTCACTAGTTCGGCCGCTCCTGCACATCCTCTTCCCGGCGGCGCCGGAGTGGCACTAATCTTCGCCGGTTCGTGCTTTCCTGGCTCCAAACCCCGTGTTGTGGAATGAGCCGTTAGTGTTCAGTACACTAGGAATAACTCTCCTATTCATTCATGGGTGTTTAATTTTATTTGGTAAAGATAGATAACTCTCCGATTTCCATCATCACAAATGCATGCACTGTTCATGGCTGTTTAGTACTAGCTGTTCTCGCTGTATAGTAGCAAATGCAGCTGGCAATCTTCATCACTGAATCAGTAGCTGTTTGCTCCCTTTTTGCTGATGCAACTTATGATCTGCCTGTAGAAACAGGACCAGTCTGAGGGGACTGATGAATGCGTTGGATCAGATGAGCTAACCACCGTGCAGCTAGAGAAGGAGCTCAACGTCAAGGAAAGGGAGACGCTTCATGTGCTTAGAGATTTGGAGTCTACCAAAAAAATCATTGGTGACTTAAAGCTAAAGATACAGAAAGAATCGGCTGATGCGTGTACCATCGATGGACAGGCAGGCCAAACTGAAGCATCAATTGCAGAACCACCTGGGGGAAAGCATTTTGAAAATGGTGTGGTTGTTATGGGTGATCTAGATGAACAGCGGCAGCTGCCTCCAAGGTCAGTGCTAATGGAGCTTGAGCACGCAAAAGGAAACTTAAACAGAACCACTGCTGATCTAGCTGAGATAAGAGCCTCTGTCGAGTCGCTGCGCAATGACATTGCAAAAGAGACGAGATTGGTGGAGAGAAGTCGGCAGAAGGTATGCTCCAATACATCCTTGATTTCTTCTCTGGAGGATGAGTTGGATCACACTACACAGAAGCTGCAAGCGATGAAGGATCGGCAAAGAAGGCGCGGAGATCCCTCTGACGTACTCTTGGAGGTCAAGAAGATGACATCAGAGATAGAGCAGCTCAGGAGTGCAGCAAATGCATCCAAATATGAAGCTATCATGTTGGCTGCCGAAATTGAGCAGACCAAGGCTAGCATTGCAAGTGCTGAAGTGAGATGTCTTGCCGCCAAGAAGATGGAAGAAGCTGCGAGAGCAGCAGAAGCTCTTGCACTCGCTGAGATCAAGGTCTTGCTTAGTAGTGAAGCATCAGCTGAAGATCTCCAGGGCACTGATGGAGTTAAATTGTCCAGGGAAGAGTATTTTGCACTTGCTTCAAACGCTCAAGATGCTGATGTAAGATCAAGGAAGGAAATCGAAAATGCAACGGCCCAGGTGGACAAAGCCAACCAATCAAAGTCCGACTCGCTTAACAAGCTGGAGGAAGCTAACCTAGGAGTTGAGAAGTGCAAGAAAGCTCTGCAGGAGGCGCTGAAGAGGGCACATGTCGCCAATTGGGGGAGGCTCGCAGTGCAAGAGTCTGTTCGCAGATGGCAATCTGAGAATGGCCAGAAGAGCCGCTCATTTCATGGCTCTTCTAAGTTCAAAAACGACGCATATCGTTGCAAAGATTCCCATAGTATGGACACCATTGATGTTTCGAAGAGCTCTTTGAAGCCAACATTGTCGATCGGACAGATATTGAGCATGAAGCTAACGGGACCTGATGGGTATGACAAAACCGTTTGGGACGACACGACTGAAACTCCTAATATCTCGCTTGGTCAGATTCTGAACCGGAGGCACTCCATTTTGTACGACAGCGATGTAACTTCTCGGAAGAAGTTGTCAGGAAAGAGGAACAAATTTGCCTTCACGGGGCTTTCAGTTTTCATAGTAAAACAAGCCAAGAGCAAGAAAAGTTGAGGAACAGATTAGAGCCAATGTTATCTTCTCCTAGAACAGTAGCTAGTTGATTGATTGCTGTGACCCCTACTTCCATGTTCATGTGTACTGTTCCTAGTACAAATATTAGTTGGTTCTAGGTCCTGTGAAGCTCCGTTTGCTGTCGGCAACTCCATGTAATCTGTGCCATGCTAGCACTTGGGAGGTATTACTGGTTGCTGATTAGGAAAGTTAAATATTGAACAAGGTTGAAATCATTTTCTTAGTGGACAAGGAAGTATGGTTATAACCAGATGTTCTATTCAGCTTCTTATGATCGGTAAGTATCTTGTATTGGTGAAACGATCCCAACCGTTGATATGTCCGAGTGGTTAAGGAGACAGACTTGAAATCTGTTGGGCTACGCCCGCGCAGGTTCGAACCCTGCTGTCGACGATTGTTTTTTTTGCTTAGTAGACCGGATTCTCCTTTTGGGCCGCTATTTTTCGTAGTGGACTGAGCCTTTCTTCTATTTTGACAAATGGGCCATTGCAGGATGGCTCATCTTCTGTTGCAGATGTCCCCTTTATTATTTTTTTGCTTTCTTCATCACGCCGTGTCCCTCTCATACTACAGAGCGAGTCCGCGACCTGCAGTGTCACGATTTCGAAGTTATATATGCACGCAATTTTTTTCAAGGCT
>KE372647.1:0-13324 GCA_000418225.1 Zizania latifolia | reverse complement strand
AACAACTAGTCCGGTGGTTAGGAATGGCGCTAAACCAATCTAAATTCAAAAAAAAAAAAATCAAATTTTGAATTCGAAATTTTTTATGGAGGAACAGAGAGGTTACCGAGAGGTTCGACACTGGTTTTCACTCGGATTAGCATCGGTAATAAGTCGATTAGACACAATAATATATAGGTTTACATAAAAATGATAGTTTGAAAAAGGAAATAGTCTAAATTACATCCTCGAAGTATCGCTGAAGTCTGAATAAGCCCCTAAAGAATTTTACTATCTAAAAAGCATCAGCATTATTGTAAAACAGTTCAATTTACAACTCTTAAGGGCGGATTTGCTGACGTGACGAAACCACGGGCGATTTTGCTGACGTGGCGCTGGTGATATGGCAGATCAACGAAAAATTCAGAATCACGCCCTCCAACTTTGCCTAAAGTCTGAATAACCCCCGAACAAATAAAAAAAATTAAAAATTTAATAATTCTATTTTATTTTCTGAAAATCCTAAATAGTGTTGAAACTTTAAAAATTTATAACTAATTTATTTTAATTTCAAATTTGACCATTCAAATTGCATATTTTTCTAGAAAATGAGATCTACATAATAAAAATACTTTCACACACAAAATAAGTGATCTTCTATACTGTTTATAATTAATTGTTTTGACATATAGTTTTCGAAGTCCCTGAAGAGTCCATTTTCGTTGAGGAAGCTCCCGTTTTTGTTCCTGTGTAGCAAAGCAAGTCATCTAAGTCCATTCTTTGATTATTATTGAACCCATATTTAAAGTTATTACTTCTTTTAAATATACATTTATTTTAGAATGTCATCAGTAATTAACAGGGGCAATAATAAGCATATATTTTAACAGGGGGCTTGTTATTGCCCCTTCCGGGTGACATTCTAAAACAAATACTTGTTATTGTCACCTGTTAATTATCGATGATATTTTAAAATAAATGCATATTTGAAAGAAGTAATAGCTTTAAGTATGGGTCTAATCATGATCAAAGAATAGACTTAGATGACTTGTCTTACTGCACAGGAACAAAAACAGGAACTTCCTCGACGAAAACGGGCTCCTCAGAAACTTCAAAAACTACACATCAAAGCAATTAATTACAAACAGTATAGAAGATCACTCATACTGTGTGAAAATATTTTTATTGTGTAGATCTCATTTTCTAGAAATTATGTAATTTGAATGGTCAAATTTGGAGGTTAAAATAAATTGGTTATGAATTTTTAAAGGTTTCAACACTATTCTGGATTTTTAGAAAATAAAACAGAATTATTAAAAATTTTAGAAATAAATTTTTAAACATTTTTTATTTGTTCGGGGGGTTATTCAGACTTTAGACAAAGTTGGAGGGTGTGATTTACACTTTTCGTTGATCTGCCACGTCACCAGCGTCACGTCTGCTGTCACGTTAGCAAAACCGTCCTTAAAAGATGTAAATTAAACTGTTTTGCAATACTGGTACTTTTTAGACGATAAAATTTTTTAGAGGGTTATTCAGACTTCAGCGATACTTTAAGGGTGTAATTTGGACTTTTTTCTTTGAAAAATATAAAAAAATTCAGAAAATATATTAGAAAATTTTAGAAAAGTATAAGAATGTAAGAAAACTTTGTGATATAAAAAAATTTGGTATATCATTTGTTGTTTTTCGGATGAATTGGTTGGTGATAACGCGGATAGCTGTGCGCATTACAGGGTGGACAAGAGATCTGATCTGATGTGCATGGGGTGGCTTGGACTCTCTACCCACCGGCCAGGAAGAAGAAAACAACTTACGCCGCGGCGCTCATTAATCGGTCCCGGCACGCTCGCCCCATTCCCGGCGGCCGCCGGCGCTTTTCCGGCGCTTTATTGCGGTGGTCTGGCCCGATCGCAGTCGGGGTCACCTCTCCCCTGAGCCGTGTACGCCTTGGGTGACCGCGATCGCCCGGCCACATCGCCGATGAGATAACCATGGGGCGAGCTCCAATCGGTTTCGGCCTTCTGGCGACCGCGTAAAAGTTTTGCACGTCTATTGCAATTGCAATTAGGCTCCAATCAGTTTAATGGCGAGAATAACACGTCGCTAGTTTAAATAAAAACTACTCTCTAAATCTTTTTTCTCTTTAATACACTCTTAATATTCAATTCTCTATATTTTAACATACTAAAGTCTCTTTTATATCTTGAATCACCGATGGATATATATACTACTCACTCCGTTCCATAATATTATAACCTAAGAACAAATTTGATATTTTATAATATAACGAATCTAAAAAGAGAAATATTAAATCTGATCCTATATTATAATATTACGGGACAGAAAAAGTATTTATCTTTTATGTCATATATCTTTTTTATCGTATCTCTGATGGATATAACTGATGTGGATAGAAAATAAATATGACGAAGAGTTTTTATACTCGAAATTTCATAAAATGGCTATAATAAATTATATTGGTATCTCCAACGGTTCTCAGATGAGAAAGTAATATGTGGTACAGGAAGGTCCGCTCGTAATTGTCGATCTGAAAGCTGCCGTCTCAATCAACCCGGAACTTCATCGTGACGGACAAGGGACATGCTGTTCAGGCGATCACGAAGACGAAATTCTCGGAATCATTCGAGCGTCACACTGCAGGAAGGCCACTAACTGGAAGCACAGAACTTGTGGCTGCAACAAAACCACCAATCAAACAGAACTGGACACGAAGCCACTGAGTACAATGCTCCAGCTATGATGCATAATTTTTTTAGCACTGCCTCTGTGTAACAAATAAGCTGACAAAGTGATAGGTAAGTGATATCGAATGAATAAAATTTTTTGATCGGAGAACCGAGAGTAGGTAAGATAGTAGAAATGAAATATTTTTGAGACAAAATTGAAATGATTGACAAGTTGAGTATTTTTTAGAAGTACTTCCTCCGTTCTAAAATATAACAAGTTTTTGACTCAGACATATAATTAAGAAGATGGGTAGGAAAAACTATATTACCCTTTTGGGTGAGTGAATATAGATTGGGGAGTGACCGGATAAAATAACAAGCAATCAATTTCAAATAAATACTTTAAAAAAAATATTTTTAAATTATTATATTTGAAATAAATTTTAAACTTTAAAATTTGTTGTATTCTGAAATAGCATCTTGTTCTAGTAACCATGAGTCCCTATCAATCTGTGCCACCTCACCTCTAATAATGGAGCAAACAAGCTACGACTAAAATTTGTTGTATTCTGAAATAGCATTTTGTTCTAGTGGCATAACCATGAGTCCCTATCAATCTGTGCCACCTCACCTCTAATAATGGAGCAAACAAGCTACGACCCATCCATCGAAACGTTGCTCGCATGCCTGCAATTATTGGTGCTCCACACCACATGCTCTCAACTGATGAGATCATGAGAAATAGAAGCAACTGATCGTTCACGGAGATTGGAGAGGATCGCGGTGACGCACCAGGGATCCGTGGTACCAACGCTGCATTGATCTGGACAGTGTGTGTGCATTATTCCGTTATCTGACGATTTCTAAACTGGTGGCCATGTGACGATTTTGCCCTGGAGATGTAACTCGTCTGCGGCCATTATGAATGACAATTTTGCCGTATCAGACCCGACCTGACTTAGTTTGAGTTTAGTTTTACATCTACTAATTTAATTTAGGTATCTGGTTTGAGTCGGGCGTGGATTTAATTTAAAATTTGCAAGTTTACTCGATTATTCCAACTTCCGCTCTCACTTCTACTTCTACTTTTGTTTCTGCTCCAGCTTTTGCAATCTCATAGCTTTTGCATCAAGTTTTAGATACCGATTGATTCAAACATATACTTATTTAAACCCATATATTTCATGAGTATATGTTTAAGAGTGTTTTATGAGTTTTCTTTATATACGAGTTTTAACTGAACCTATGGTTTCAAACCTATCGTCATCCGTGGCTACCATGGCTCATGATTGGATATTATTTTTATACAAGAGAATATGTTCCTTGTTTTTTCCTAGCTTTCTAGTGTAGCATGACTAACAGTGGACAAACTTTTGAGTTGTTTGTACGTGAGCTGGGTGTAATTGATTAGAGTTTATTAGGCACGCTGGTGGTAATGGACATTTGGGTGTGAACCGGTGGTTACCTCAAAACGGCTAAAATGCAAACCCGGCCTAATCATAGCGAAAGAAATGTTATTTTTTAGATCTTACGTGTCGCCAGCAGCGACATGTATTGATGAACATAGACAATCCTTTTGATTCGTAAATAAATTATCCTCTTTTCCTGTCAAACTCCAGTTCTAATTCTTCTTATTCGGCTTCCCATAGAAACAATGGAGTATATAGTGCTCTCTTCTAGACAGCTTATAACTAGGTTGTGATTTTAACATAGTTCTAAGTTATTTAGAAGCTAAAATTTATTATTCAAATAAGTCATAAGTTCGTTCTTATTTCTATTGGTGGAAAAACTCTCGTTTTAAAGTTTTTCGAGTTTATTTGTATCTTGATATCACCTAATAACAAAAAATATTATAAATAATGATATTATACATCTACCATAATATATAGACAATAAAATTAGATTTTAGAAACAGTCTAGAAGAGAACAATAATAAGTTTGTTAGAACTTATTTGAGAAACCGTTCAGAAGAAACAATATAAGTTTGTTAGAACTTATTTAGATTGTTAAATTTAATTTGTCATATCAATAACCACAGCTATATTCTAATGACGGAACAGCGAGAGCTTTACTTCCGTGTTCCGACAATGTGGTGTGCTGGTTGTCACTTGTCAGGTCTCGCGATACGGTGGTTTGCGAGTCACCATCGTGGCTGTTCCCAAAATCAGATAAATAACATTATTGTGTTAAAGTTTTTCAGAAAGACAAGTTTAATTTGCAGTAGGAAATAACACAGGGAAAATGACATGAAGCGATGCCATCTCCCGGCCGGCCTGCCAACACGAACAAACTCCGTGCCGAAACGTGTTTGAGGAGAGACGAATACGTATCCAAATTCGATTCTGATACAGCTTCAGAAGTTCAAATATGCAGGTATCTTCACGCCATGACCGGAGAATTGGCCAACCAAAACCAATAGCTCATCACAGCAGAGTGTGGAAAACCATCAGCCACACAGATGGATGGAGAGATGGCTGACAGCGTATCCATCAAGGAAGAACCTAAGAAGAAAACAACAAACGGTACTCGTGAACCGTACACGCGGTCCCTGGGATGAACCGTACGGCTGGACATCCGGTGATAATGCTGCGGCCGTATCATTCTCGTCAGGCTATCAACTTCCATCACCGGCAGCTGGGCGGATAACAACAGGGATTTTTTACTGACCATGAGTTGCCACTTGCCAGACAGGCAAGCACCCCGGCGGCATACATGCACAGCAGCTCATATCACGTCTTGTTTAGGCGAAACCACGTTTCACGTAGCGACACATTGATGGGTATCTACAACGTTAATTAAAATACTAAACAATAGACACAATAAAAATGCCTGAATATAGATCTTAAGACTATGATTTCACATAGCGACACATTGATGGGTATCTACAACGTTAATTAAAATACTAAACGATACACACAATAAAAATGCCTGAATATAGAGCTTAAGATTATGAGAAGTAGTTAGTAAGGCTCTAGAGAAGTAAATGATTTCTCTTTATATTACTTTTTTCTAAATTCTATATTGAATGTTACAATACAGAGGAAAACATCAGGGTTGGTATTGATAATGGACTAATCCAGAAGCTGTAGCGGAGACCGACTGCTCCATGAGTCGAGGTCGAAACTACGGTTACGCCTGGGAGTCTGGGACTGACCAGTCGCACGGCAAAAAATGGCCACGCGGCCTCGTGGGATTCGGCCTTTCGGCCCACACCTAGTCAGATGGGCTGCTTGCCACGTCTCGGCGAATCGGTGGGCCTGCCACCGGCGGCGCGCGCCGCGCGCGGTTCTGCGGGCTCGGCTAAGGCGAAATTTATCGTGCGCAGCAGGCAGGAGTTGGGACGGAGCAGCCCATGCAATGCAAGCACGCAAATCGCCCATCCGGTCGCTTGGCCCTCGCCGCTGCTCCTCTCGCTGAAAGAAAAGAAAATTGGAACGGATGCTTGTGCTGGACTGAAGAGAATCGCAAACGGGAAAAATAGTAAGAATTCATGATTGAATATAAGAGAGTTAATTTCCCCTTTTTTACTACGAGAGAATATCGGCTGAAATTTTGTTTCTCACGACAATCATACTAACGTAAAATAACAATAGTCATACAAGTTCTAGCAAATACTTATATACTATCACATCATATAATATAAATAATATAATTTGTAATTCATATTATTTGTTTGCTTCTAATTACATAATTTTAAATCATATAATATAGGACATTATATATAATGTATCATAAAAAGATAGGAATAATGGTCATTTCATATCGCTACCATTTTTTTATAAGAATTAGAATATAGTGATCTAATCGAACGATTTCATGATTAAATCTGATTAATCACAAAATTATTTCTAGAAAGAACCAAAAAATCAGAATCATCAGGATTTGAATCCAGAGTTAAGTCTTCTATAGTTCTATCCATGTTGAGCAAGCTGGCCAGCGTCATTCAGGCCACTTGCTAACTCAACCCAATTGCTAGCTCAAGTTGATGGGGGCAATTTGTTCGCTAGCTCAATCAGGAATAAACTGCGGCGTGATATGCCTCTCTCCCTCCACCCGTTCACCGGCCGACCTACCGTCCCGTTCGTCTCCCATCACCGTTCACCCAGCAGATGCATCATGCATGTGTGTCTCCCATCTGACGGCGTCTCACTCTCGTCTGATTCCCGAGAGCAACAGAAGCCTCCAATTATTGCGAGGAAATCAGACGGCGGAGGGAGGGAAGGAGGAAGGCAGTTTCTGCAAGCAGCCCACCGAATGACTGAATGCAACGCCCCGTCCGTCGTGTACCCAGCTCCACTACAAACCCGGATGGTTTCAGGAGGCAATCTATTGGCAGCCAAGCAATCAGTGATTCCACTGCTCATCATTCCGGTCTCATGTGCCATCGGCTCTCCTGTTGCTGAAGAATTGAAGAGAGCTATGCGATTATTGTTGGGATTGGGTTGGAACAGGTATCCTGCTCATAAAAAGAATAACAACAAAACGACCAAATCATGGGATTGGTGAGAGGTGACGATATGAAAGAACCATAAAAAAGTGAAGAGAAGATAATATACTTAAAATTTCCCATCAATATGCGAGATTCTTGGGAGCTCTGACATAGAATATACAGGAAGGTTACACGAAAGTCCCTATCACATCGAATGTTTAGATACTATTTTGGAGTATTAAATGTAGACTATTTATAAAATCTATTCATAATCGGTGGATTATTCGCGAGACGAATCTAATGAGCCTAATAACACAATAATTTGACAATGTGATGCTACAGTAAATATTTGCTAATCATAGATTAATTAGGCTTAATAGATTCGTCTCGCGAATAATCCTCCGATTCTGCAATTATTTTTATAATTAGTTTATGTTTAGTCTTTCAAATTGATGTCCAAACATCTGATGTGACACGGACTAAACTTTAGCCCAAACATCCAAACATCCCTAAGTTTTTAGCACTATCACCTTTCTAACACACCATGTTCGGACCAGCGTCAACTACTTTGCCCTCTATTCAAGCAGTAACAAAATATCACAGATCAAATAAAAGTTTACTGCAATGTGTTTTTGATTATTTACATCAGAAGTAGACTAGTCACCAGCATGGCAGAGAAGGAAAGGTAATGGACTTGAAAACAGATCTCACCAATAATCTGAAACTACAGGTAAAAAACATAGGTTCTTGCTACGGTGACTTGAAGAAAAAGAGAACCCTAGGTTGTAGATCATAACGAGTCCAAATGAACAACTTGCCTATTTGTTCAGATTCCCTTTTCTTGCTTTGTTTTTCCTGAAGCTGTCCAGGTTCATCACATCTACTGATTGTTTGAATAGTTCATATTGGCAGGTGAAGTTTTGAACTGCAGAAACGCATGAATCTGGGGCCTCAGATGCTTTTGTTCTGTAGCTGCATTGCCTGTAGTATGCGTCTTATTTAGCATCCTGCTAATTATATAGCTCTAAGCCTGCTAACATATGTTTGCTAGTGCTCTCTCCTCTCTCTCACCAAAGCATATTCTCTATAATAAAAGGCATATCTCTTAGCTTTTGGAAAATGAGAGATGCTTCCCACCAATGAAGCTTTTTCTACTGATATCTTGTAGAATTGCAGATCAAAAGTGGGTGGATTGAATCATGGTGCAGATCAAATCTTGAGCAAAAGATATCGTAAACAAGTTTTCACAGATAAAAGTGTATTCATTGGAAACTTTATCATCTGAGTAAACATGCATTCTGAAAGCAGAAGTCTAAAACGTAGGGAGGTTAATTAGCTCAAGATGTTATTTGGAATTCAAGTTCCTGAACAGAAAACTAGAACCTACAAAGCTTGCAGCTTGCACCCTCCGAACTCTGTTTGCTTGAAACTTATCATTACACTAACAATTTTACACTTGCACTTGAGATGTGAATTCCAGAAATCAAACCATCACCTAATTTTTTTGCATCATGATAGATGAAAAGGAGCAGTATGAAATCCTGGTATCACAATTCCTCCAAGAGCAGAAAGATTAACACCCATACCCCACAAACATTCTTTCAAATAAATCCTCATTTGAAGATAACATTGAAGTTACTATTAACAATACAGGGGGAATGAAAATGAACAGAAATACAGGCATAAACTATATAAATACTTAAACGATTGGAAGTCAACTCAAATTGCAAAAATCTTGCATTTGTCAACGTTTTTAGCACGGTATCTGCTGCTGCTGCTTGGGTTACTCACCTTGCCAAGCCCAGACTATGTCCTTCAGGGCTGGCCTCATCTCTTGGTTTAAGACCTTGCGGTATTCAAGGGTATCACCATTTGTCTTCTTTAACTCCACAAGATGGAAGGTTGGGGTAACCTCGAATATCTCAGCATCAATGCCCATAACACCTTTCCTTCCTGGCTTGGAGCCTTCCATCTTCAACAGTCCACCATCTTTCTTTGTGAGCTTTAATCGCAATCCCTTTGCAATATCCTCAATCTTTGATATGATTGTTGAAGCTGTGCTGGTGGATGTGAATTTGGATTCCTTCTTATCAGATTCCTCAAACATGCCTGAGAGGTCAAGTCCAGTTGAAAGAGAAATTATATCAAAAGCATTCAAGTTGGATGGCTTCTTTGCTTCTTGTTGCTTGCTCACCGACATTGTGCCGCTGTTTAAGGAATCAAAATCAGCGTTCATGTCAACAGGTACGGCATCCTTTTTTTGCAGATTATATCTGAGCAGCTTTGCATCTAGACCCTTCCTAAACCAAGGGTTTTCCATGATTTTTTCCATTGAGATCCTAGTACTTGGGTTAGGATCAAGAATCCTAAGCAAAAGCCTTCGAACATCTGTAGTAAACCAACTTGGACATTTGAATTCTGCTTTACCAATCTTCTTATACATATCCATCAAGTTCTTATCATGGAAAGGAAGGTAACCAGCCAATAGCACAAAGAGGATCACCCCACAAGACCATATGTCAGCCTTGGCACCATCATATCCTTTTCTGTTGATCACTTCTGGAGCAACATAAGCAGGTGTGCCACAGGTTGTATGGAGCAGCCCATCTTGTCTTTTGCAATCAGTAAGAGCACTTAGGCCGAAATCTGAAACCTTCAGATTGCTGTTCTCATCAAGAAGAAGGTTCTCTGGCTTCAAATCACGGTGGTAGACGCCCCTGCTATGGCAGAAGTCGACAGCGCAGATCAGTTGTTGGAAGTACTTCCTTGTGGCATCTTCCTTCAGTCTTCCTCGCTGAACTTTGTTGAACAGCTCTCCACCCTTCACGTGCTCCAGTGCAAAATATATCTTAGTTTTGGTAGCCATAACCTCATGCAACTGCACAATGTTTGGATGCCTCACCAACTTCATCACAGAAATCTCCCGTTTGATCTGATCCATGAGCCCACCTTTCAAAACCTTGTCTTTGTCGACCACCTTGATGGCAACACTCTCTGAAGTCTCAGTGTTACGGGCATGGTAGACCTTAGCAAAAGTTCCTTGTCCAAGTAATCTCCCCATCTCATACTTTTGCATCAACGTATTTCCTTTATGCTCGGCCATCTTGCCAGATGTACAGAAAGCAGTGATCCCGAACCTCTCAAAGTGGGGTAACAAGGAGCCTAGAGATGCTAGACGATGTCAACCGTCTCCACCGAGATGATGATCTAAGAAGATGGTTGAATTGCCACGTCGAACCCCATAGTGCGAAAGCACATGGAGCAAGCGCTGCGTGTATTCTTGTGCTCCAATGTCATCAAGAGTTATCAAAGAAGAAATATGGCTTGCTACCCTGCCGATTCCCTCACAAGGTAGCTCTTTAGCGTGGAAGCACATCTTTCTGCATTCCCTAAGGTGTTTCCTTCTTGTTGAAAGTTCAATCCTGCCAAAGGAGAAAACACAGTAAGGTTAGTTGTGGAGAACTACTTGGAGCCAAGTAACATAGAACACAAATTAGAAATTTAAGAGAAAAAAAAAGGAATAGATCAATTGGGCATACATGACAAAAAAAGACATCACAATCAATTAGAACTGCTGTGTATGCTTTTGGAGCATGACTTCGAAGTTAACAGTAAACTAAAATTCTGCAAACAGATGCAGCTGATATTTATGTAACATCTAACTGATCAAATATTTCCAGCATATACACTACCAGAAAAACCTAGTAGAAACGACAGCACCACGAAACTAAAGGTCAAAACTTCAAAAGCCGAAAGCTTCGCATAAAAATCAGGATTCTGGGGGTAAATATAATTCCAAGCAATGCATCTGTGGTGTACAAAGTGCAATTTTTTGTCTGACACTAGTAGCACAGAGACACAGAGTTAAAGTCCGCACCAACCACTACATCTCTCGCAGAGAGAATACAGCGTGTATGATAATAGATCAGATCTAGAAACGAACGTTTAACCAGTACATCTCCCACACGCACACGAATCAGAAATCACAGATACAAGTATACCACACAGATTACACGAATCGGAAACCACATAGAAGATTACGCGACAGAGAACAGGGGAGGGGAAACAGTACCAGATCCCGACGGTGGGGACGCGAAGAAGGCCGATTCCTCGGAGGAGAACAAGCAGAGTCGCCGGCCGCAGGCAGAAGCAGGAGTGAGGAGGAGGTCGGGTAGAAGTGGAAGACGAAAGGCAATGTTCAGGCACGGCGCAGCAAATAGTTCAGACGTCAAGGCAGCTCCTTTTTATAAGCCAGCCACGCCGGAGGAGGAGATTCCACGGGCAGCACGGCTCGCCTGCCGTCCGTTCGTTGCCGGTAAAATTACCAATTTACGCCCCTGATTAGCGGGGTCCACCAATAATTGGTGGGCGCTGCCAATGCCTACCTACCTTTCCCGTTTTTTCCCGTTCGTTCCAGGGCTGCCTCCGCCTTCTGTTTTGCTAGGCCGACATGGAGATCTGCGTGCCACCAAATCAAAACCGCTCTAGTTTTCAAAATTTACGGTCTATTTGTTATACAGAGTTTGCATGATAAAACAAATAATTTAGATTTTTATTTTTAGTCTAAAAATAGAATTATTAACTAAATATTTTTAATTCATTGTTAGTTACGAATCGAGAATTTTGTAAGATAGATTTGCCTCTGGAGTTATGCCAAACAGTGTTAGTTTAGCCCCTCTCCATGGCACGCTTACACAACAAAACTGAAGAAAAGTTACAGCCTCCAACTTGTAATTTGAGCTTAGCTTCACACCATGAAAGTAGTAATGAACTGCTAACTTTGGAATTGCACACGGTAGTAGTAACTCATTCTGCATACAGCATCGTTGTTATCGCCAGCTGAGCTCGTGCTCCTTGGCGTGCGTCAGAATCAGCCGCAGAAGCGTAGTAGGGACAGAATCGTGGATTGGTCTACCTGCAAGTCCAGCCATGTGCAGATTAGCTAGATCATTGCCAGTGATGTGCGTGGAAAGAAAGAAAGAGGAAGGAAGTAGCCGATCGAAGTCTAAAACAAAACAGCCTTCGCTGGCTGTAATCGCTTCACTTAATAAGTAGAAACACGTCATGGTTGGCCAGGACTGACAGTAGAAAAAAAGAGCGTTGATTTTTAATCTGCTACCATCTAAAAGTAAGCAGATCTTCTGTCTCTTTAAAAAAAATACGAGACTACAAGTAAACTCTGCTACTTACTAAGGTTACATGTGTTTAAGCTTAGGATGGATTACAGTAATTCAGCTTATAGAAAAAAAACTGGATTGCATCAGTTTATTGGATTGTTATAATCTTTGCTTTTAATTATAATAATCTAATATAATAAGTTGACATGTTTGTTTCAGCTTATGAAAATAAGCTGGATTAATATAATCTCAAGCTGAAACAAACATGCTCTAATTATACCAGCAGCTGCATAACTGCCGCCCAAAAGCATGATATTATTTACTTTGTTTGTTCATCTCTCTGTCAAATTTCTGATTAGGTTATTGCTTGTCCCATTGATCTCTGAAAACCATTAGTAACAGTACCATTTAAAAAACAGCATTTGTGCATTGCATTCTAGTAACAGTAAAATAAATCGAAACTCTTGATTTTCTTTCATCGAATGATTAAAAATATATTATTATCTTCATTAGTAGTAGTATTTAGAAAGAGTAAAATCATCCAAAAATAATTGGATGCATAGATGACAACCGGTCAGTTAAAGAGACTTGTACAAATTCTTAAATAGCGATTATACCTAAAATATAGGTCGAAATCCATATCTAAGACAAATTCTATTGATAAAATGCACCATAACACTCCTGCGTGCAATATACTTTTGTACTAGTATGTCTTCACCCACAATAATATAGTACACTTTAATTAGTGCCAATATAAGAACAATAATATCCTGCATGGCTTTATATGAAGATTGATAAAAAATATCAGATCATCACGCTAGACAGGTTGCTTCTGCGGCCCAGTTTCTAGTTCGCCACTTCGCCTCCCATTTTTCCAGACAAAACATGAATCCGTGACACCTGTCGGACCTGCAATGATCTGAGAAGATGTTGCTGGTCTCTTCTTATGTTCTTACGAGTTACACCTGCCATCGAGCCGTTTGCTTGCTTGAGCCTGAAATTTGCCACATGCCAGTTTCAGAGCTAGCAAATCACTACTACTCTAAACGTTTTTAGAGACGGTTAAAAATCGTTATTGTAGACGGGTGCGTGACACGCCTACCATTTAG
>KE372646.1:523840-535497 GCA_000418225.1 Zizania latifolia | reverse complement strand
TCGGGGCAGACGGGCTCCATCATCGGGTCCACCGCCGTGGTGGCGCTCCTCGTCCGCGACCGCCTCGTCGTCGCCAACTGCGGCGACTCCCGCGCCGTCCTCTGCCGCGCCGGTGCGCCGATCCCCCTCTCCTCCGACCACAAGGTACGGCCGGTACAGCGCAAACCCCCATCCGACGTGGCGCCGCGCCCGCGCACGTGACGCGCGTGTCCCACCACGTC
Organism: Zizania latifolia; assembly: GCA_000418225.1. Lineage (NCBI taxonomy): Eukaryota > Viridiplantae > Streptophyta > Magnoliopsida > Poales > Poaceae > Zizania > Zizania latifolia. The sequence continues at coordinate 535,276 of KE372646.1, read as the reverse complement.
TTTGACGACCGCTACCCCCAATATTCCAAGTCTCCCGCTGCCGCTGACCGTTGACTCACCCGTGAGGTGTTGCCTCTCCGGATGCTTCGGCTGTGGCTGGCTGCTGCCTCGCCGTGGCCGCGTGGTTGGCCGGCCGGCGAGCAGCAAAAGAGCCGGTCGCTCTCGCCTGTCGGAGACACATCGACCTGTCGCCTTACTGCTCGCCGACGTGTACCTCGCAATCGCAATAAAAACATGCCTTTTCCATCTCTCTTCCTCTCCGCAGAGAGATAACGATGGAGAAATCTACGAGGGGCAGCCATGCAACGGGAGTGGCATTTCCGTGAATAGTCGGGAGCCTCGGGGGTGGTTGCGGCGGGCCGTCGCTGTCGCCGGCGCGACCACGTGGTGGCGGAGGCGGGGGATTCCGAGGCGCAATCCATCCCTTTCAGCGAGGGGGACACGTGTTGACCTCGCTCTGGGCACGTGGGGGGATGCGAGTGGTCAGAGCGTGGGGCCCGGTGCCCCACCTGCTGTTCAGTGGGCCCGCCAGGGCAGTGGAGGGAGAGAGAGAAAGGGACAGTCTGCCACCTGTCCCTCCTCAGAGTACTGGGGCGTTGCTGTCGCTGGCTTTTTTCTCCCCCTCCGTCAGATGGGACCCACTCCGTGTGATGGATCCACTCGAGCCAAGAGTTTTTTTTACTTTAGTACTTTTTTATCTATATTATAGCGAATTAACTGAATAAGATATTTTATAATACAATAAATCTAAATAATATTATTATTCAGATTTATTATATTATGAAATATTCTATCAAATTATAGGTTGCTAAACGAAAGGAGTAATCCAGACAAAAAAAGATGAGAATTAGGTGGGTGTGGCTGGCTGGCTGGCTGCCATGGCCCATTTGCCCATGGGGTTGGTGCGCCAATATTCGTGCCGCTTCATATGGTACTAGGTCTACTGCTCCTAATCATGTAGCTGCCTGCTGGTGAAGTGGTGATTTAACCTAACCTTGGGTGCAAACCAGTGGTCAGGCAATGCTGGGGATGAACATGAACTGATCGATGGTGTTGCTAACTTGCTATGTTGTTAATTTGGGTGGTGATGATTTACTAGTTACTGCTAAGTTGCTAACCGTGATCTGGCTTGGGTTGTTGTGCAGCCGGACCGGCCGGACGAGAAGGCGAGGATCGAGGCGGCGGGCGGCCAGGTGATGTACTCCAACGGGGCGCGCGTGCGTGGCATCCTTGCCATGTCGCGCGCATTAGGTACATCGCCATCATCCTTAATCTCAACTCCCCTATCTGCCTGCAGCTTTACTGCTCACTGCTCAGTGATACCATTCATCGATGCTATGAATTGCCTACGCCTCAGGCTACATGTCTTGGTTGCCAACTGCACACATGCTTCACTTAAGATCACATGATATAACTCGCCAAGAATTAATCTGGATTCGGATATATAGCTTGCATTAACCCTTGAAGGGACACAAAAACTACTCCACTCCAAGCATTGTTTTTTTCTCACCTGTTCTGGTGTTCGATTTGGGGTTGATTGAAAGCACCTCCATTGAGTTCGACCGTGCACTCATGCAACCTATACACGTTAAGTTCCTTCAATTGTTTGGTGGCCAAATTTGTTCAAAGAAAGTGGCGGTCAGAAGTTTGTTGCCATGTGTACTTCTAGGAGTTTATGGAGGTCATTTATAAAAAAAATTGAGGGGCCGCAAATATTGCCTACCCTGCTTGCACTCATCAACCGATAATGTCATAAACTGGAGTTAGCAAAGCAAATTAAGGTCAATAAATAACTGAGTTAATTAGTTAAGCATTGCAATTTTGGTTTCCACTGCATAGATGTCTTTTTTTCCTCATTCGCCTTTTTGGTTTCTCTTGATCATTTGGGTAAACCTCCAGTGACAAGCAAGTTTCCAAGACGTGTCCCGGTGTTCCTAAACTATCATTTGTTCTCTCGAGGTTCGGGTAATGGAAATAAAGAAAAAATCAACGGTAGATACTATATTACAAAGGGTGATTACGTTTGTTGCTTTGCTTCTCTTTGGAACATAAAAAGGAAGCTGTTGCTTTGCATCCTACCATCCCACGACCAATTAAAAACTGCCAGGTGATGGAATCTAAGTCTAATAAGGCTGTTCCTGCTTTAGGAGGACTAGGCAAGAAAAAGCATAGGACATGCACGTTTTATGGCCAGCAAGATTATGAATATGACAATAGCATAGTGTTCTATGAAATTAAGATTTTTGACACTTATTTTACTTAGGAGATTTGCATGTCTAAAGGCACCAGTTTTTTGTATGGTTAATGCAATTAAAAATGACAAAGATCAAAAGAATAATACTAGCTTTTAATGAGCTTGTGGTAGATGCTACTCTCTCTGATTGTTTTTATAAGTTGTTTTAGTTTTCTCAACTCTTTTGCAAATAAAAATAATTTTAGAACTTTTAGGCACTTTTTTATCCTTTGTTTCTTATTTGTCCTTGTCAAATAAATGACACTCATCTCATAAATAAACAGCTCACATTTTCAAAATAAAATAAATGAGAGATAATATAGTTATTAAGTTGATTTCTTAGTTCTTATGCATAAGTCCAAAACGACCTATATAAGAAATAAGAGAGAGTACTTGGCAGGTTGCTGAGTAACATACAGACACATCACTGATCCCACCAGTAACCAGTTTGTGCCGTATTATCTGGCTTATCAAGAAAATGACCATGTGCCCCTCCATATAATTTTAGCCGTTTAGGCATCATTTGGCATTGCCTGGATGGACCTGTTTTAATTAGTTATATTATCAGATGTCTCAAAGAAGAAAGATGGGTTGGACATTAAAGCCATGCGTTCATCTCCTATTTGCCATCTATAAAAGAGCCAACTCTTTTTATTATTTGCTCTGATAGTAACCTAACGAACTAAAATAACTGATCTTTACAAATAAGTGGGGCATATATATATGTTTGATTAGGCTTGTGGTGTTGTCCTCTGTCGTATCCTGAGTTACTGACAGTGATGTTACACCCTTTTGTTAATATAGCTCTCAAAATCGAGGAAAGAAATGGTGAACAAATTTACCAAATAACTGTACCTTTCCTAGTGGTAATTTTTACCTGTCCATCCTAGAGGAAAGCTCTACTTGCTCCAGTGTAGAACCTAGCCAGACTGTCTGAGGTCAAAACTACAGATATGTAGTAGTACTACATAGTAACGTTTGCCATTAGAAGGACGTACAAAAAATATCTGTTGTTTTGATCTTTGCTCCTGGTAAAACCCATTGTCTTACAATGTAAGTGTCTTAGCAGTCTAATGGTGACAGGTAGCACCACTGTATTTCTCTGTTTCTTCATTTCTAGATTGCACAGGGGTTGTTCACTGTTCATTCTTTCATTGTAGCTAGGGCGGTATGTCTAGCTTTAAATGTGCATGGGGTACAAATTTGACCAGTTGTGAGTTGTGACATTAAGTAGATCGAACTTGGTCGATACGTCTGTTCAGCCTACTGTGATTATATTGTTCTGAACTGTTTCTTAAATTGCAGTATTTTAAGTTTTTTTTGCGAATTGGTTTGGAATATAACCACTGACCACCTTGATATATGCCGCAAATGAAACATCAGGTTGAACTTTAGCTTTTATGCAGCTCCATTTTGGGTTAGTCATAGGTTTTTTGAACAGCTGGCTTGAAGGAAGTTTATACAGACATGTGTATTCTATGAATACAACAAGTTTATTGGTGTTGAACGTAGCATCTAAAATTGTTAGAAACCATCATTATATTGTGATGATTCATAATTGCCATTGCACTTGTGATGGCATTGGGTCTTAAAGATTGGTTGATAGCTGCCTTTGCATATAGATATTTTATGCTTTGCTTCCCAACAAACAAATTCAGATAAATTCCATTTTCTAAATAATTTCGAAAAGTTATTTCCTGTCTATTACTTACTACACAGAGATTAATTCTGAAACCATTAAAGTAAACTGTTCTGTCTTGGGAGCATGAAGTTCTAAATCTCATTTGATATAATGTGTATGTGCAGGAGACAAGTACCTAAAGCCTGAAGTGATCTGCGAGCCGGATATCACCATAACAGAAAGGACCGTGGAAGACGAGTGCGTCATCCTCGCCAGCGACGGGATGTGGGACGTGATTTCGAACGAGACCGCCAGCGACGTCGCTCGGCAATGCCTCGAAGACGGGAGCCCGTCCGGAAGTCGTGCAGCAGCTGGGGGTGGCGAAGCCGCTTCCAGCAGCACTGGCGCTGCAGCAGCAGCAGCAGTAGGCCAAGAACCGGAGCCTCGGTGCTACCGCGCCTCTGCACTCCTTGCACGCCTTGCACTCGGCAGGGAGAGTTCTGATAACATCAGTGTGGTTGTCATTGATCTGAAACGAAGAGAGTAGGCAGGTCATGGAGGTATCCTGGTGCTAGACCAAAGTAATTTGTCAGGCTGCTCCAACTTCTTCTTTCAGGTTTAGCCTTTTCATAGCTATCTTCATCTTCACAAAAGAGACCTCCAGTAGTGTGGTCACTCTGAAATTTTCTTTGTTCTTTCAATTTTAGCTCCTAGTTCTTTTGTGGTTATGCTTAGCGGAACAGTCCAGAAAAAAAGAATGGATGCAGCATAGATAAAAAAAGAGAGAATGCGCAACATATCATGAGACATTATGTACATTATTGCTCTCATTTTCTCAAGGAGACTTGAGATTTGCACAAATTGTTGATCGTGGCTATCTGTCAATATTTCTGATCTATTAATTCTTTGTTGTGGGATACCACATAAGTGTCATATTTGTTGTGGGACAGGCATAGAGTGGAGCTATGCTGTGGAACACCATGTTTTGGTGGCAATTTGCTATAGAACATCACATCGCTGACACTATTTTATATATTTCTAATGTTTTAGAATGCGAAATGACCGGATTGTCCTTGTGTGAGAGCAGTGTGTAGACTAGAGAGGTAAAAAGGCAATTGGGTTATTTCACATTCTAAAATATTGGATATGGATAAAGAGGAATGTTTCGGTGTATTATACCGGTAGTATTACCAGTAGATCAATCATGGACGTTGATTTTAAAAGGTAGCATGGACGTTGATTTTAAAAGGTAATTTGATACTTTTAATTGATTATAATTAAGGCATATTTCTTTAATTAGTTTTCTAGCAGCGGATAATCAAAAAGCATGCATGTATAAAATGTCTGGAGTTTTCAGAATAGGGAAAAGTAAGTTTAATCCTCACATCAAAATTATTTTGAACGATTTTGCCATCTATAAATTCTACTATCTATCATTAGGGTAGTAGTAGAAATTAATCTAAACCGTTTACAAATTAAAGATCAACAGTTACGATGTATTTTACTGTCAGTAGAATACACCGTAAAATTTATCCGGATAAAATAGTGACAGAAGTGTCATATAGCAAATTATCACAAAAATAAGCTGTGACGACACAGCATAGGCTCGCTCTGTGCCTTTGCCCTAGCAAATGTCGCACTTATTCCTATAGTTAATTTTCCCTTAATTCCAACGGTTCCTTTCATCGTAGCTACATACAGAGCTACCTGTAGCTCACAGACAAATTCTCTTGAATGCTACAGCAACATATGATACATTGAATTAGTACTACAATTTGTAACAGTTATCTGGAGGGTAAAACTAACTGTTTGTGGTTATCTGTGAGTAATTCTGATCTTTTGATCTCCAAATTTCATGTAAATAGATATAGAAGTATCTGTGCCTTCAAAGGTAAATTTTTTGGAATGCCATAGCAATATATGATATGTTGAGTTGTTTGTATCGACATCAAGGTAAAACTAATTTGTCACGTAACGTTGACGTTGTAAATATAGCTCACGTTCCTAACTAACGGGAAAACGTGACCAAATATACGATATGAAAACGACAACCATTCTTGGTTTAACGAGTTTCTACTATGGGTTTATAGGTCTGTTTATTCCTGCTTAAATGGAAAAGAATATGTCTAGCTTTTTTCAACGAAAATTAATTTTAATACACCACTCTTATACACTACTAAAAACAATTTTTGTAGACGTCTTTCATTAACTGCACCAACAAATAAAAAGAAACCTTATATGTAAATCTCAACCTCGGGTGGTCATTATGGACCGCCTGTGAAAAAAAATTTATACAAACGGTCGGTATAACATGACCTCTTATCAAAACGTGCTCATTTTTATAGGTGATTGGCTTAAGATACCACCTGTGAAAATCACTAATAGCCTTATTTCCGTATGTGAAAATAGTTTTGTTTCCACGTATGGACGACACAAGAAATCATGCGTAAAAATAAAAATAGACCTATTTAAAAATTATAAAGTCTTGGACGGAGACAACCTTATTTTAAAATTATAGACGTCGATCTACAATTTTGTAGCTAAAAGTAATTTTAGATAGTTTATGGGCGTAAATATTCGCTTGAATATTTATCTTAATAGGTTAATCGTAAAAATCCTAACTCATTGGTATGAGGTCATATGAAAACAAACCTTATACAGAAATTATAGAATGGTAAGGTGACTAAGTGACAACTCATGCATGTGAGGAGGGTGTAGAAATTTATTTCCATACTAAGTTCCTCAAGAGAAACACTTGTAAAAATATTTTTACAAGTGTCTCTTAACAAACCGTATGTGAAAATATATTTTCACAGGCATGTGTCTTAAGGAATCGTCTGTAGAAATATATTTTCACATGTCTTTTGTCGCAATCGGTTATATATACACATGTGAAGATAGCAAAATTAATATCGACCGTAAAAATATATTTCGTAGTAGTGATATTTGTATTCTTAACTGTTTTAAATGTAAAACTAAAAAACAAAAAAAAAATCCTAATATAATATTCTAAATTAGGTTTGAAGATTTAAATTTTGCTATATTTTTATAGTAGTCGAAACAAGCACTATGTTTAGATGTTTTCAAATCATCCTAGCAACCTTTTCAAGGGTGCAGATATTTTCAGACCATCTTACTATCTTTGCATTTTTTCAGATAATCTTTGAGTTAATTTGTTGCCTCAGCCCTCACGTAACGTAGTAAAGTGACGGGCCGCGTGGACTTTGACTTTTAGGACAGTAGTAAAGGTGTCATGAATTCAACGTTTGCTTCTTCTTTCCCAAGCTTACAAGATTGTTAATTTGGAATATTGGAGTCTTTATAAACGAGATGTAATCACACGAACAAATCAACACCTATCTTGATCGCAAATTCGCAATTCGATTGAACACGCGACCAGAAAACCAAATTTGCAATCCCAAGAAACCGGATCAATGGCTTCTTCCGGCGGCGCGGCGGCGGCGAGAGTCCCGTGCGTGATGCTCAACACGGGCCACGCGATGCCGGTGCTGGGGTTCGGCACGGGCTCGGCGCGCGCGCCGGCCGACCTGGCGGCGACCATCGAGCACGCCGTGCGCGTCGGCTACCGCCACTTCGACACCGCGGTGATCTACGGCACGGAGCGGGCGGTCGGCGTGGCCGTCGCTGAGGCCGTCCGCGGCGGCGCCGTCGCTTCCCGGAGCGACCTGTTCGTCACCTCCAAGCTCTCGATCGCGGACGCGCACCCGGGCCGCGTGGTGCCCGCGCTCCGGGAGTCGCTGGCCCGCCTCGGCTTGGACTATCTCGACCTCTTCCTCGTCCACTGGCCCGTCGCCGTCGCCAAGAAGGACCCCGCCGGCGGGCTGTCCATGGACGACCTGGTGCCGTTCGACATGGAAGGCGTGTGGCGCGGCATGGAGGAGTGCCACCGGCTGGGCCTCGCGAGGTCCATCGGCGTCAGCAACTTCTCGGCCGCCAAGATGTCCAGGCTGCTCGCCCTCGCCGCCGTGCCGCCGGCCGTGAACCAGGTCGAGATGAACGTCGGGTGGCGGCAGGAGAAGGTGCGGGAGGTGTGCGGCAAGAACGGCGTCGTCGTCGCCGCGTACTCGCCGCTCGGCGCGCTCGGCGCGAACTGGGGCTCCGACGCCGTCATGGAGAGCGGCGTGATGCAGGACATCGCTGCCAGGAATGGCAAGACTGTTGCTCAGGTAAAAAACAATTAGACTCGTTGACTTTTACTAACAAAGGTAGGGTGTTTTTATTTTTTTTAAGACCAAAATGATTTGTCTTTGACTACTTAATCTTTTCAAAAATTTATAGATGGGCTGATAAGTACTCCTATAATACTATAAACGCTTCGTTAAGACAAACTTACATATCCTAATTTTATAGGAACCAAATCTGTATTGTAAACAATAATAATGGTCAAAATTATTCCATCCCTAATCATAAGGACATGTTTGTTTCACTTTTTAGTAGTCGTAGCTACTTTTAGTATTTGAAGCTGAAACAAACGGTCTAAATTTTAGACCTAGATTGTAAGAATTAGTATTTATAAAATCTGAAAATAAACTAGAATTTAGAAATCGATAAACACCGGCTTCTCGAGATTCTCACTAATTAGAAATTTTAAGTATTCAGCTACTCAGACCAACTAGCTACTAAAAATCTTCGGCTATCAGAAACTAAAACACTGACAGATCATATTGGTTGACTTTTATTCGGACATTAGTCTCTTCAGGTAAAATAATTGAATTTGCATTCAAAACGAGTAAGACTCAGTTTGCATTGATTTACTGCGTTGTGTTATGCTTGTTTTTAATCTGTTATGAAATAGGTAAGACGAGAAATCAAAGTTTAAACAGATTTGGCTGATGAATGGAGTTGACAAAAATTCAGGTGGCGCTGAGGTGGCTGTACGAGCAGGGTGTGTGCATGGTGGCGAGGAGCTTCAACGAGGACAGGATGAAGCGCAACATGGAGATCTTCGACTGGGAGCTCACCGACGGCGACAAGGAGATGATCGCCACCATTCCGCAGCGGCGAGCCTGCCGGGGAGAGTATTTCGTCACGCCGGACGGGCCCTACAAGTCCCTCCACGACCTCTGGGACGGCGAGATATGACGTCGACGGCGGCGAGGACGACGATCTCTACGGATGCTCATCGTCAAAGAATTGCTCAAAAAATATATATATTGTGATCCTTTTCTTAATTTTTTAAATATAAATTAAGGTGATAGTGTTTGTAGCACTATACTGTATTTCTGTAACAAACAACCGTTGAATATATTGTATCCGTGTATAAACTATATCATTTATGAGTGTTTATCTTGTATTGTGAATGTGCCAGTTGTGATATTTTTGGTGCCAAGTTTGACTTAAATTTTTTAATATTTGACGCAGTATACAGGTTTGACTAGTTTTGGTACTCAGTTCTTTTTTCAAGTTGGGGAGAATGAGAATCACTAGAGGTTATTCAAGTTAATTGGTTCGGTTTTTTCGATTTCTTCGTAATTCGGTTCTTGGCAAATACCAACAAAAAATAAAATAAAAAACTGAGTCCAGCCTGCCTCTGCTGTTCAAGAAGTTGACAGAGAAATGTATGCTAGTTGCAGAAATTATTCAGGCTCACTAAGCATAGTTCAATCCGGATGCACGTCTACCAAATAGAACTTGCTGATGAAGATTAGATGCCAGTGAAAACATAGCTGATGTATTAACTACAAGTATAACACAGTCATATTTAATATTAACAAAACAAAAAATATACGCGTCAATTAATTACTACTTTGTATATAAAACAATTAATTACTACTTAGTATATAAAAACATGCTCAAAACGTCAACAATTAAGTAAGTTAGGACCAGTTACAAAGAAGAAGCCTTCTGGGCCAAGCTGCTGCACTAGCTAACATACACTTCATCGGCTAGTTGGGCTGCTGGTCTTAACTTGGCGGCCCAGCTCAAAGTTGTTAGGTCACTGCAAGAGAAAATTGAGCTGTGGCTTCTAATTATTGTGTTCCTTAAGTTTTGTTTGAGGATGAGCTGTCCCTTCGTTACTCTGTCAAGCTATGACATGAGCGTTGACTAGGGTTACTTTAACTTGAACTGAAACTGAAACTCAAGGGGGCTAAAGTTATCCTTCTTAAAAAAACTGAGGACATTAATTTGAGAGACGTTATTGTAGAATATGACATCAGTAGCGGTTTAAAATCATTATCAATGACATGTTTTAAATCATCACCGATTAATCAAAACTAATAGTTCATGACTATCAGTGTCGGTTCTTAAACCGACACTGATATTGAACTATTAGTGACGGTTCTTAGTACGGACCAGTACTAATGGTAGAACTATCGGTTCATAATAAAAAACGTCACTAATAGTCTATTATCAATGGTAAGCCCTTTGATATATGTGTCACGTATTTTATTGTATCATATATACAAATGCATGTATAGATTAGATTCATAGGTAGGGGTAGAGCTGATAATTTATCAAAATATAAAAGTGGGATGCCTGTGTATTTTATTGTTGAATTATCAATATAAACAAGATGGCTCATGTAAAAGGAGTACACATAAGTAGGAGTACTGTGGACATTGTTAGTTTTGTACAATCCAGGTGTTGCCAAGGAAGAAAAGTAGAGCTTATCCTTGCTCTACTCACTTTGGTTTGAAGAGTGAGTTTGTCCATCGTAGCCACACAGCCTGCTTACTTCTTGCTAGCGATCGGATCTACATCCACGTTTGTCATGGATTTGATGGATCTTTATTATGTCCTCTCACACTATAGAGGAAAAAATAACTGTTAGTCCTTCCGTTATAAAATATAATAAGTTTTAGATATAGATATAGTCTATTTTATAAACATATAGTCATCTGAAATAGCTCACAAAAATCTATTACAGTCTTATAGATAATTTGTTATTGATGCCCAATTCAAATATACTACCTCTATTTTATATTAAGTTGATTTTATTGGCTGATATTACTTTAATTTTATTGGCTGAAATAAAATATTTACAATTTCTGCACTTCAAAGTTCAATGTTTTTCTGTACTTTAGCCGCCTGTTTTATCCATGAATCGTGCTATGGTATTATTAATTCAACAGGACGAAACCAATTGGTGCTTAGGCTAGTTCTATTATGCTTTTTAGCATATTATTGGACCAGATTACAATATCATACACATTTTAAGATCCTAAATAAAGCAATTTCTTTGAAATCTTTACATCTATAAATTATCAAAAAAATATTTTAAGGTTGTTTATTAAAATTTTAATATTAAATTTATTTGTTTGAACACTTAAACTATTTAGTCATAGTGTCCGTTTTATATTATAAATTGTCTGACTTTCTTCTAAGTCAAACTTCTAAAATTTGATCAAATTTAAATTAAAATTTATAAAATCAAATAATTACACTATTAAAAAATATTTAATTGTTGATTTAAAGAAGCTAATTTGATGTTGTAATTATTAAATCAATATGCTTGTTTAAAAAAAATAAAAAACAGCTTCTGGAAAACAGAAAAAGCCATAGTACATGCATGATGGCTCATCAGCTCATGTCTGATTTACAAGTGTCTCTTCCTACTAGG
>KE372646.1:495197-509245 GCA_000418225.1 Zizania latifolia | reverse complement strand
TCTTAGTTTAATATAATATACGTCTCACAACCTAACCTACCAATCTAACCTAAGTAAATCAACTCTTATCAATTCAATTTTACACCACCTATATTTTGCTATTTTATTGTAGCTTCGTGTGATGCACATTATCTTGCTTATCATCTCCGTACGGCCAGGCCACATAAATAAAGGGCTCAAGCTCCCGGATGGCAGCGTCGCCATTAGTCACTGACCAACCGCGCCTCATTGCTGGCTGCTTCTCGTAGCAACCTAGCAGCAGCAGGCAGCTCACAGCCACTCTCCCGTCTCCGCTGCACAATGGAGAGGACGGTGATGGGGTTGGTGAGGCGCCGCTCCCTCCTCCACCAGTGCGGTGGACGAGCGGCGGCGATGGCGGCGAACGCCGGCGGCTCTCCTTCCTTCTCCACACTGCAGCAAGACCCGGTTCAGTCGCCTGGAGGCATCTTGCCCGGGCTCAAGATCAGAGACTCGGCATCACAGGTAGCTGATTGTGTTGCTACCTTGTTGCTCTTGGTCTCATCTTGATTATTTGCAATACTAATACCCTGCTTATTCATTTAAGAAACTCTTCAATTAATTAATTTTATGTTACTACTAATATACTTGCTCATGGAGATGCTTTTATTGTTTTCAATTATTATTATTATTATTCCAGCTGATTGGGAGGACACCCATGGTGTACCTGAACAAGGTCACTGAAGGTTGCGGGGCCCGGATTGCTGCAAAGCTCGAGTTCTTGCAGCCGTCCTTCAGTGTCAAAGACAGGTGATTAGCTACTGTTTTGCCTTGATTACCAATCATTACCAACAGGTTCATCAGCTCAATGTTCCTTTTATAAGCCATTTTAGCCTTCTCATCTCTTTCTCAAATATAATTTGTTTAGAAATCTGTACTTTTTCATCTTTTCTCTTATTTTTGTTCATGTCAAATAAATGTCATAAATAAACAATCTAAACTTTTCTAAAGTAAAATAAATGGGGGACAATAGTGATCTGAGTTGATTTCTTAATTATTATGTACAAGTTCAAAATAATTTATACAAGAAATTAGGGGACTAGTAATCTCTCCGTTGCCATGTAAGCGTATACTAGTTCCTCTTCATGGTCACATCAGTTCGTTGTAGTTTACTACTGGCTATGCTATCATGAGTGAAATTACTTGGGCTGTGATGGGGACCACATTTTCAGTGGGTGGAATTATAGCTCTGAGGATAATATCCTACAGATCATGTTGGAAAAGAAGTACTGTTCTTTGAATCTAGCAAAAGAAAAAATATGCTGTCAGTTTCGGAAAATAGTCAGACAAGTGGAGGCTCGTGCTCTTGTCTGTCAAATAATTTTATACTTTGTAGAGCTATGGTTAGTGAAGATTAAGTTCAGATTACATCTAACTTTTTGATTGGACAGGTTCGATTTTGTAAGCTCTAGGTCTCTATCTGATGACAGAAGATGTTTTTGTTTACTGCTTTAACTTATTCTAGACTAATTAGACAGATGTTGTTCAAGACTACTTTACCTACTATTTCAGGCTCTGTCTCAAGATCATTCAAGTGTAACATATTTTCATCAATATTTGAGGAAAAAAATTCTAACATCTACTGGCTACCTTCATAGTATTAATCCTAAGAATGATGTTGTCTTGCAATAGTTCATACTCTGCTCTAACATGACATGTTCTTGAAGTTATCTTGTCATGATCCTAAGAATGACAGCATCCTTAGGTCAACAGTCATTCACCACCAATCAGAATATGAAAAGATGAAGAAACAGAAGCTAACTTCTTATCGATACGATTGCCTCTGCATAAGCAACACATGGGCGTATAGTTAATCACTGATCTTGATTCTTGTGATACAGGCCAGCAATTTCAATGATGGAAGACGCTGAAAAGAAGGGGTTGATCACCCCAGGCAAGGTCAGTGATCTGATGCTTTTGAACAAAGAAACTCATTAAGTAAAGGTACCAATGAAATTAAGCTAGCGGCAGTAACAAATTTGATGGCAAAACATTCCACATTTGACTTAAATTCATATTTGCATAGCATTCAAATGCTGAAAAGCTTGTGCAGTGGTAACAAGAGTTTTTTCAGTTCATGACCGGTGATATAAGGGCATGTAAAATGAAACACACCTTCACCTGGACTTATGAGTAACATAAATGATAAATCACTTGTTGATTGTTGAACAGACCACACTGATCGAGCCCACATCTGGGAACATGGGCATTGGCCTGTCGTTCATGGCTGCGCTTAAAGGGTATGAACTCATACTCACAATGCCTTCATACACCAGCCTTGAGAGGAGGGTGACCATGAGGGCCTTCGGCGCCAAGTTGGTCCTTACTGACCCAACAAAAGGGATGGCAGGCACAGTGAGGAAGGCAGCTGAGCTGTATGAGAACCATCCTAGCGCATTCATGCTGCAGCAGTTTGAGAATCCTGCTAATGTCAAGGTAGTCTTCCATTCTTGACCTTTGCCAATCCTGCAAATAGTTGCTGTAATACAAAATATGATCATTCATCGAATTCATCTGCTCAAAGCTTCCCATGTAATCCAACTAAAGGCCAATTCAGTCAAAGTCAATAAGTTTCCTACTGGAGTACGCATAGTTTGATACCTCAATGTCTCTTGTTTCTGATTTATGTTGATGATGACTGGCAGGTGCACTATGAGACAACTGGTCCAGAAATCTGGGAGGACACACTTGGGCAGGTTGATATCTTCGTCATGGGGATCGGGAGTGGCGGCACTGTCACTGGTGTTGGCAAGTACCTCAAGGAGAAGAACCCCAATGCAAAGGTGCTAAAACTGAAAATATAGACCAGACAGATCATAGATGGTGTGAAACTAAAGCCATTTGTGTTTATGCAGATCTATGGGGTTGAACCTGCTGAAGCAAATGTTTTGAATGGTGGCAAGCCAGGTAAGATATAGCTTCCAGGAAGATTTACTACCTCCTTTTGTTAAATACATGAAGGTGTTGACATTTAGACATGGCGTTTGACCATTCGTTTCATTCAAAAATTTAGCTCAAATATGCAAAGTATAAGTCATGCTTAAAGTAACTTTGAATAAAATGAATGGTCAAACGCCATGTCTAAAAGTCAACAGCTTCATGTATTTAAAAATGGAGGGTGTACTTTTTTTTGCAGCAGGTATCCTTTTGATTTGTGATAATATTGTTTTCTGAAACAAATTGCAGGTCCTCACCTCATCACTGGAAACGGAGTGGGGTTTAAGCCAGAAATTTTGGATATGGATGTGATGGACAAGGTTCTTGAGGTAAATATGAATTTATGTTTATTATTCATTTTGTCACTGTATACTATGTAATACAAAGTTATTAACCAAAACTGGCATATGTTAGGTGAAAAGTGAGGATGCTGTTAAGATGGCTCGAGAGTTGGCACTAAAGGAGGGTCTTCTGGTGAGTGACACAATATATTTTCTTCCATTATGTTCAGTCCATGATCATTGTCACTAGTGTTCACTTAGAAAAGAAAACATCTTGCAATGAAAAACTTAATATTCAGAATATATATATTTTTCTTAGCTCTGGTAGGAGAGAGATTTGTGGTTAATGTGGAACTGGAATACTGGATGGATATGCACAATTGCATACAGTTCACTGTTACTGAATTCCTAATTTTTTGGTTACAGGTGGGAATATCATCAGGAGCCAACACAGTTGCTGCTCTTGAACTAGCAAAGAAGCCAGAAAACAAAGGGAAGCTCATTGTGGTATGCCATACATATCCTCTGTGTGCATTGTACCACAATTTTGATATGAAATTTTTTTGGAAGGCCAACCAAACAAAATGCACCATTGTTTCAGACTGTTCTTCCAAGTTTGGGGGAGAGGTACCTGTCGTCTGCGCTGTTCGAGGATTTGAGAAAGGAGGCTGAGGCCATGCAGCCAGTGCCGGTCGACTAACTTGGCCAATCAAACCAGGCATTGACTATTTGATGCACAAAATTTCAGTATTCTAAATAAATTTTACCAGCCAGAAATGCTGCAACCTCCAGTTGTGCTCAGTTCCCCTCTAGGTCTCTACAAACATGTATGTTCAGAATTCAGACTGTGCTGTCAGTGAACCATGTCGGAGAAAAACTATATACGGATGGAATAGAGCCTTGTTTCATTAAGTTCATTAACGAGAATAGTATGAAATACTCACTGAAGTTTGCACGACAACAGATGGTTCCAGCAAATGGTATTAAGTTTGGAGAGATGTAAACACTTTTCTGTGTCTAAAGTAATTCTACAGTTTCAGAATTTCGCTCAAACAATTCTACGATATCAGAACTGCATCATGCATGTCAAATGCATCCATAGGAGCAAACTAGTTTCAACATAAAAAGGTATACTAATAATTACAACATCAAATTAGTTTCATTAAATCAACCATTAAATATTAAAAGTATTTATTTGATATTGTCAAATGTTAATATATTTTTATTTAAATTCAGTTAAAATTAAAGAAGTTTGAATTTGAATAAATTCGTAGTGACGATGTCAATACTACATACTTTCTGGCTCATGTGAAATTTGCAAGATTTCATAGTTCGTATCAAAGGCCTGCACGGCATGAAGCAAGCTCAACAAAAACGTGTGTTCCAAAACGAATTCTGGCACAGCAAATTTGATTTCAGCACCATTAGGGATGAAAACTCCCAATGACATTATCACCGTTCTTTACTCGACAGTATTTTGATATATCTTCAGGCGTCTGAACCTGCATCCTACCCTACAATTGGAACAAAGATTCCCTATCAAGTTATCAACAAACCTAGCAAGAGAGTCTAAAGTCATTGCTGCATTGTTCTTCCTTCTGGCATCTTTCTCTCGACTCGACCAATTCTATTTGGTGGCCAGACTATGTGTGTGACCCTCCCATACATCAGCCCCAGAGGAATCTGCAAATTACACAACTCAACATGTTTAGCACCAAGACTACAAATGACAATAAATTTATTTTGTTCTCACGTTTAGCCCGACAAGTATTTAATATAAAGTATATTGAGTGTTGCTGCCAGAAGTTTCTGGTAAGTTTATTTACAAGGAAACCAAAAACAGAAAAGGGGTAAACAGCACCAAATCAATAGGCATTGATATACATCCTGTCTAGATGACTTACTTTTCTATTGAAGGCTCAGATCATATCATACTAATGAACGATGTGTCAAAAAATGTCATTATAAAGCATAAACAGTAGGGGTGCAATCAGATCGAGTATGGTCGGACAGCACTTTTCCCATATCCTATCCTATATTTTTCTTCGAGTTGGAACCAGGTACGGATAGTGCTGGATATCATATCACCCATCCTGTATCCTATCCAACATTTCTTTCTCGGAATCGGAAATAGATATATATTTGTATACCCAATCCATAGATTTATTAAACCTAGAGATGCAATTAAGGTGTATGGAAAACCTATTCAAAGATACATCAACGAAAAAACATGCAATATTATTTCTAGGCTTGTAAATGACGATCAACTAATCCTTTATCATGTTTATAAGTGAAGTTTTAATAGATTTTATGTAGGTTTGATATATGGATATATCCAGGCAGATACATCTCATCCCTATCTTATCCCATATTTTTTCATGGATTCGGATTCGGACCAGATAGTACCTCCCATCATATTTGTCCCGTAAACCTCAGGTCAGACAGAAGGGCAGGAAATACCCATCCTGCTCGCACCGCTAATAAACAGCATACGGTAATGTTCAAATTATCACTTGCAAGCAACCAAGAACGAACTATATTATCTAACATATAATTAATCGTCATGATTTGGTCTTGAATGGATGGAGGGATCAAGTATCACAATTCCATAACAAATTCTACTTCAGTACACAACCTTATTCTGATCAGCGATGCTCTAGTTTGATCAGGCAAGAGATCCATAGTGATGAACTGTGCCATAAGCTATTATTATAAGGCCGGTATCTAGTGGCAGCTTATTAACGCATCAATGTTTACTGACCTATTAGCATACCATCAAAATTTTGCACCTGAAGCTATTGATTGATAATCTTTTAAAAGTACCAGAAGATCCGCTTAACATAGCCAATGCAAACCACATCTAAGCAGCAGCATTGGTTGCGCATAATAACAACACATCTCTTTTGCATCAGCTTCTCACACCAACATATTGAGCAGTATCTAGCAAGATGGTGCAAAACAGATAAGTTGTCATGTGAGAAATAGAATCTCTTACAGAGCCAAAGCTTCGTGAGTCCCAGCTGATGCTGGCATCGTGTTCCCCTTCCACCCAGCAGTGCCCCTCGGGTATCTGCCGGATCTCTTGCAACTCCGGGACCTGGATCCAGTCGCCGGGCAGCGCAATCAACCTCTGGACCACCAAGTTCTCGTGGTCCTTCGGCGATCTACAGCAAACAGCAGCATCAAGAATTCAAGTTCCAGCAACAGCAATCGATCCCAAGAACTTGGCGGCGGCGATCTCACCGGAAGACGACGACGTCGCCGCGGGAGAAGTCGTAGCGGTCGAGGCATAGCCGCTCCACCAGCGCGCGGTCACCTGGCAACGGCGGCGCTCAGAATCAATCAGTATTCCGCTGCATCATGTGCGCAAGTAGCTGCGGTTTCTTGCTCTGGGTGAGGTTGTTCAGTTGTTGAGTTACCTGGTTCGATCCCAAAGGTGGGGAGCATGGAGGGGCCCCGCACGGTGATGATGGAGGCGTAACGGTCGGCGACGGTGAAGCCGATGAGGGCCCCGCTGAGGCAACTCCGCAATGTCGACCAGACGGGGGCCGATGGCCCTGCCATGCTCGAGGACTCGTCTACCACCTCGACGATGATGGCGGCGGACACGGCGATGGCGGCGGCGCGTTTGGGGCGATGACTACTTTAGGACAAGCCCTCTAAGAGCATATCCTCCATATAAACTGACTTCTTTTTTCTTTCTAGATTTTATTCTCCATGAATATAAATATATTTATATGTAATAGAGTTCTATAAATATGTTTATCTGTAATAGAATCTTATAAATATGTTTATCTGTAATAGAGTCATATAAATATGTTTATCTGTAACAGAGCCATATGAATATGTTTATATCTAATAGAGTCCTATAAATATGTTTATCTGTATCAGAGTCCTACGAATATATTTATCTCTAATAGAGTCCTATAAATATATTTATCTCTAACTGACTCCTATAATATATTTATCTCTAACAGACTCCTATAATATATTTATCTCTAACAAAGTCCTATAAATATATTTATCTCTAATAGAGTCATAGAAATCCAAGTTCCTAAATATGTTTTAGGTCAACTATATCAACTACCAACATATATTTATTGCTTCGGCTGATATGTTCGTGGATCGTCGAAGCATTGTGCAGCTTCACCCGGCAAGTGCCACATCATGATCTTCTCACCCAATGCCTTTGTCACCCAGCGTGTGGCCTCATCTAGCAAGCTTGAACGACGAAAGCACCCTAGGGCCGATCTCCATCGTGGTGCCCCAACGGGGATCTTCGTAAGCCCAAACGGCGGTGGCGCCTGACGCGGATCTCAACAAGCTCGAATGGTGGCTACACCCTAGGGTGTATCTCTGTCATGACGTCTTAGCGTGAATCTCTGCAAGCCTGACACAATGGGCAGGCGACGCTCGTTACAACGCAGGGGCCTAGGAAGGCCTAGGTAACAACCGGCAGAGGATCTCGGGAGGAAGTGGCAAGCGGAGGCGATGGTGGCAGAACTTGCAACGACATAGCGTTTGGTGGTGGGAAGCATGAGAAATTTGTGTGCGTGTAGAAAGAAATAGAAAAGAAGCGATGTGCGCTTCCTACAAGTGAGGAACCATTCTATTAATTTTGGGAGCCATCGAAAGTATCTCTTAGAGCTACTTTTTTACGTCTATTTTCTAAATTTTAAGGTAAGAGCCCTTTAAAGTTTTTCTTGGAGATACTCTAAAGTAAAAAAAATCCATAGTGAATGGCTACTTTATCCTTTTATCTACCACAGAAAAAATGAGAGAAAATAAATACGAAGCATATTGATTTTGAGTAAATTTGGAGAACCATGTTTTATGTCAAAGTTGAATAAATAATTGTTGGAGCTAGGTCATAGATTCCTTCTATCCTTTGGATGACCAAACCCAACAAGAGGTTGTGAAGACCACACTAGGAGGGAAAGCCCATGACATATGGTGAAGACTATGACAAGTAGGGAAGACAATTAGAAAGATGCGAGCTCTTAACACTAGCAAAATAAATGTATTAAAATGATGAATAATCTGAGATAGAAAAGTCTAGACTACAGACATAAATTGCTGGATCCATTTAGACGTATAGGTCTATTAGCCAATAATAGTCCATAGGCCTGTGATATAGTAAAAAGACATAAATACCCATGTAACTATCTGTTTAGATAAAGAGTATATATGCTTATAAAATCCTATAAATAAACTATAGACCTGTCTGTAAATAGGTCACATGACATTGTAATAAATAGATTCCAAAAAGACATATCACTAATTACTCCCAGAAATCACATTTATTGTATAACGCAGCAACAACAAGTTTTATGACTAGTGGCATATAAAATATGGGTATTACGATACTAAGGTTCCAGAGAAAACCCGCTCTTATTTAAAGTTTACATAATGTACTAAATTTTCATGTCATAAAGTATCATAGGTCTTACACGATTAGGACTGTTCCTTAGAATTTCAGACATTTTAAGACTATGACAACGTACTCTAAATAGAAACAACACTAGATTTAAACTAGTTACATTCAGAACGGAGGAAGTAATAGTAATTAATATTAATGGTCTACTAGAAGGGAACGGGATTCACAAAGAGGCTCTGAACAACCTCCTGAAGAAGGTCGGAGGAGGTGAAAGCATCCTTCTTCTTGCCGTAGAAGAAGGGCACGGAGATGGCCAAGTTGACAACTCGTTGCATCGCCGGAAGGAGCTCACGATGCTGGCAACGAGCCTGGTTCAGAGTTTTCCACTGGTGTTCTATCAGGGAGTCGATCACGGCGAGGGCATCCTCACTTGTGACCTTGTGCTCGTTCATGTAGCACTCCACGGTGCTCGCCGCATCTCCCTTGTCCTTTCTTCTGCACTGCATGTGTGTAAAATACATGTTAATTACTTTAATTCTTTCTCCAGGTTATATATATTTATACGCACTACGTACAGCGTGTTGTTCAGCTAGGAAGTGTAATGTTATTGGTGTGTGTGGGTGTGGGTGTGTTATATGTGTTATAAATTTTTCACTCTCCTGCACAAATTAGTTCAAATTGTTAAATGGCGGTTATAGCTAAATTAAACGGTTATATATAGCTAAAAGCATAATTTTTTTATAAATAATATTTTTTTATGAAATTTCAATTCTTATACAGGATCTCAAAAAATTACAAAAATAGACATCTATCAATATTTCAACTGTCGACAAAGACCTATGTCGATATTTTGGCCTATTGTCGATAGTTGAACTATCGACAGAGACGGCACGACGCGTGGCGGGCAGGGCGCGGCAAGCGGTGGGCGTAGCATTAACAGCGGCGCGACGCACAACGCGCGCAGGGACCGATGGGCGTGGCTGGCAGGCGCATGGCACAGGCCACTAGGCGGCACGGCGCGCAAGCAGGCCATGGGCGGGCGGCGCGGTGCAGTCTCTGTCGACATTTAAAGTATCGACAGAGTGTCGACAACACCTCTATCGATACATCAAATATCAACAAAAATCTATTTTACAATTATTTAAGAACATGTACTCTACTTAAAATTTCGTCAAAAAATATTATTTATAAAAAAAATCACTAAAAGCGCAAGTCGAATAACATCATATGTACCTTAAATGCGGCAATGTCATTCATGAGACGCATGATCTTTGAACATGCGATCAAGGCAGCAGTATAAGTTGTTGCTAGCTCGAATGATTTAACAACATCACTGCTACTACGCCGGCCAACTGAGGCAGCTGCACACAGGAGTGGCACTGCTGAGGTCTTTGTGGACAAAATGGCCCTCTCCTTGAAGCTCGGCTTGTGATCTTCATGTGACCATTCTGCCTCCTGCAGATAATAACTGGACAGCTTTTGGAACTGCACCAAAGTAAAAGCAAATTAATATGCCGCAATGTTGTTATTTATTCACACAACACAATTTTATCTTAACATAGAAGGTCCAAAGCTCTATCAAAGAAAAAGAAAGAGTATATTTCTCCTAAAATATTGTGTTTGATCTGGCGAGCTAATAAAAAAATAGCCACTTAAATAGAGATAAAACTTAAGTTTCTGTTTCAACTCTAGTTTATTCTAATTTTCTTAAGATTAAAAAGCTTTAAAGAAGAAGATTCACGCAACACAACTAGTTGAAAGTTTAGACAATGCACTAAATTTTCATGACATAAAGTATCATATTAGAGCTATTTATGCACGGTATATATTTTACCTATTTAAGAGGTAAGAGATATAATTAATCTTAGCCATTGATTAGAAAAAACAAAATGATCTATTACATCTTAAGAGGTAAGACATCAATTCTTTTAATCATGGCCGTTAGATTATGATGATCTATTAACTCCTAAGAGGTATGATATCGACTTCTTTTAATCGTAACCGTTAAATATATAAAAATAAATAGTCCATATTAATTTGATGTAATTTAAAATATTATTTATATATTGGGCATGTACCTTATCGTTTGTATGCCCATGTGAATCAAAACACACAACAAATGTAAGTGGATCGAGTGAGTACATATATTATTGGTTATGTACCTCGTTTCTGACATGTGCAACCTGGTGCTTAGCATCCACTGCCACTTGAGCCTCAAACACCTTGAAGTTGTTCAACAGTGCAATGTAGAACTTTTTCATGTACTCTGGTAGGGATGAGATGGCAATCTCATCCCATCTGCAGTACAGCAGCCCATTTGGTAATTAATTTGCATTCAAATTGCTGAAATGCATATATATATATATATATATATATATATATATTCGAAAAACATTGTACCCTATGTATAAAAGTTAAATAAATTTCATATATATAGAAATTTCATTGCATATAGGAGGTGGTATATATCATAAAATCAAGTGCGTACTTTTCCAGTTTTAAAATTGATTCAGTTTGCCCGATATGAAAGTTACAAACAGAAGAAGGAATGGGCCGGGGTAAAACTGTCAACTTTTCAATTTGGTCTGTTTTCAATTTATTCTAAAAATTCAATAGAAATTACATTATACAGTGAACCAAAATGTTTCAAATAGAATTAATTTAGGCCCTTTTCGAGACAACTTAACTCTGAAAAATCCATAAGTTTTCTAGAAGACAAAATTTACTGTCCAAATAAGTCATAAACTCATGTCCTATTGGTGGAAAAAGATCTTGTTTTGAGGCTTATTGAGTTTATTTTGATCTCTACCTTATCAAATGTCAAAAAATTGCCCTAAACAATAGTATTATCAATTAAACACTAAACAAACCAAACTCATGCATAATATAATATTTTTACCATACTACACACATATAATAAACTTAGATTTTAGAAACCATTTAAAATAAGACAACAACATTCTCAAAACTTTTTTGGAAAACTTATTTGGGTGGTTAAGTTTAAGCTGGTTTAGAAAAAAACAAAGCCTTCTAGAAGCGGGCCTTAGATCTTGAGCTTATAAAACTTCTAAATGTAGTGTGTGTACGTGGTTGTTTCTCATCATTTAACTGAATTTGTTTATGAAAATTTCCATAGTTCGAGATAACAAAATCCAACCTTTGTATGGCTTGATTCAACTTCCTGCAATCTTGGATGGTGGCATGAGCATCGTATGTGTCATCCATGATGATGATGAATGCAATTATCTTGGCAAGGATCATCCGTGGTATGGCTAACTCTTCCTCATATAACACCGTGTGCGACCAAACATACGACTCCACCACACGATCTCTAACGTAGCTTAGCTCCACATATGCATAAAGATCTTTCCACCACCTGAAAATTAAAAGATTAATTAACGTGCATGTTATTTACATGTCTATCTAAGATATATAGAATATTAGGAGCATTGCCTATTGTGCAATAATCACTACTACTATAGGAACCCTTATCAGTGGCTGTTTAAAATCATCATTAGTGACGGGTTTTAAACCACTACTGATTAGTCGGCATTGATATTTATTAACTATCAGTGGTGGTTCTGGTTACGAACCACACTGATAGTGCTATATCAGTATCGGTTCCTAACAATTTTAAAAAGTTTAACGTCTAGGTGTTTTAAAACCGATAGTGATAACTCTTCACTGCCGGTTTAGACATAACCAACACTAAAAGACGGTTACTTATAATAGGTTCTCCGGTAGTGAATACAAATAATACAAGCCAAGTTCAAAAGTGTTCATTGTTTTGCATGATTCATGGAAATTAATGACAAGATGTTGTGTAACTTTTCTTGACTCCTAAGAGCAACTATCGGAATTCAGTAATTTGCCGTGTACCACGTGGGGCACTCGGCAAACCATAGACATCGTGGCGCTCCGGGAGCACTGCACGCCACGTGGCGCGTTCCCGGGGCATCCCCGGTATGGTATGTTTGCCGAGTATTCGAGGGAATACACATAGCAAATCTTGTGGCACTCGACAAAGCCTCTGTTTCCGACAGTAAGTATACGAGAATTCTGTCTGCTACCCTTACGTACAAACCATGATAATTATTAAAAAAACAAAGAAAACATATGATGCTATAGTCATTACCACACAGTGGATTCATATAAAAAAACGATGCATGCTTACGTAGAAATAGCTTTAAGCTCCTTCAAGTGGACCTGCTGCAGAAGGTTAAAATCGATCTTTGCGAGCTCAACAAGAACTGGAATGTGCCCTTCTTCTTGCTCGTACTCCACCATATAACGCAGCGTCTCGACTCTCTTGAAGGACCTTGGCAGCGACAAGTGAAGAGCACGGTTAACTTGGTTAATTAGAGGGGGCTTCAGCTGATCACTCATCGATTGCAGATGCTGCTTTGCAAAAGAGACAGCTTCTTCGAGCTCTGGCTCGTCATGGATCTGGAGATGAGCTGCGTTGTATAAACTTAATAATCCCCTTGGGTCATCGGCTAATCCACTCATGAACCTCCCATCTTCGCCTCTGAATTTGTTGAATGCATCTGCAACACATACTCCCAGTTTGTAACTAGCTAATTTAATTAAGGTTAATTATTAATTGTCGTTTCATATATATAGAAGCGAAATCACCTTTGAATATGAAAAAAAATATGATTTACTATGTTCAACTACTGAACCTGAACTAATTATAAAAACATTGTTTCACTTTAACAATTTGTGGTTTTGTCTCATGTGACACACTCGATCATATGATCCACATGTACAAGTAGTTGCTGGTTTGGTCACCTAGAAAACTCTGAAAATAAAAAATTACGGGGCCCACCTAATTATAAAATATTATGTGTTCACGAGAGATGGAATTTTGTCACTTTCGGTAGGTCCACCACACTACTACTTTTCCTGATTAAGACAAGGTGAGGAGGCTATGGCCTGAGCTCCACCTCTAACTTCTTATTCTTATGAAAGTTAAACTACATGAAAATCTTCAAAAAATTTGAATGATTAGTTAAGAATCGTTAGATTTGTTTTAGACATGATTTTTTTTTTTTTTTTGCTACGATCCTGATTAATAAAATACGTACCTGAAGATACCGAGAAGCCATGCTCCCTCAGCAAGCGGAATCGAAGAGCAACCTCATGGAGGCTAGAGCTATTAAATTCACATCCATTGATGTCACTCAGTGTGCTGCTGATCTCTTCTTCAAACAGGTGACCTATTCCCAGACGTTGGACTGCATCTACCAAATGCATCCTTCCAACTACGTCGTTGCAGGTGATCTCAAACAGTGTACGGACATCGTCTTTCAGCTTGCTACCCCTCTCTGTCATCCATTCCTCTGATTTCTGCTTGCTTGCAATTATAGAAAAATATAAATTAATATATACATGTCGTAGCAAACGTGCATATATATGATCATAAGCTATATATA
>KE372646.1:463890-479089 GCA_000418225.1 Zizania latifolia | reverse complement strand
GGCGGCGTGGCGACGACGGAGGCAGCGGTGGCTGCTGCCTCGGACGATGTGATGGCTTACCATGTCGCCGTGCTGCAGGACAAGGTGCAGCAGCTCGAGCCACTGGTCGGCATGGTCGTCTCTCCCGCCGGGTATCAACTCCGGCGCGAGGCGGCGGGGAGCGCCTGTGCAGTCCTGCAGGAGATAACGGCCTCGGCATCCGCCGTGGCGCACCGGCTGGAGCAGGCGGGTGCTGGCACCGGCGCCGGCGGTGTCTCTGTCTCCTTTAGGCGAGGAGCGGCGCCTGTCGCTGACTACGGACAGGCCGGGGAGCAGATGTTCGCGGCCGCGCACGTGGAGGAAGGTGACGAAGACTCGCGGTTCGGCGGCCATGGGCCAGCGACCGCCGTGTTCGGCGCCACGCACTTCGTGAATATAGACCGTATCTCGGCGTCGGCCGCGTCGACCAGTGGCCGGGGCGCCGGCGGCGAGGACGACGTCGACGTCGTGGAGCTGGACGCGTCGTACCTGCTGGCCAGGTACACGCACTACTGCCAGGTGTGCGGCAAGGGGTTCAAGCGCGACGCCAACCTGCGCATGCACATGCGCGCGCACGGCGACGAGTACAAGACGTCGTCGGCGCTGAGAAACCCGTCGGGCTCCGGCAGCGGCGGCGGCGACGGCGACGGCGCGAAGGTGAAGAGCTACTCGTGCCCGGCGGAGGGTTGCCGGTGGAACCGGCGGCACCCGCGGTTCCAGGCGCT
The DNA here is from genome assembly GCA_000418225.1 of Zizania latifolia. NCBI lineage: Eukaryota > Viridiplantae > Streptophyta > Magnoliopsida > Poales > Poaceae > Zizania > Zizania latifolia. Next base: position 478,346 of record KE372646.1, on the reverse strand, counting down.
CAAGTCTGTGGTGTGCGCCAAGAACCATTACCGGCGCAGCCACTGCCCGAAGATGTACTTGTGCGGGCGGTGCGGCGGCAAGCAGTTCGCCGTGCTCTCCGACCTCCGCACCCACGAGAAGCACTGCGGCGAGCTCCGCTGGCTCTGCTCCTGCGGCACCTTCTTCTCCCGCAAGGACAAGCTCATGGGCCACGTCGCCCTCTTCGCCGCCGGCCACGACCCCGTGCCCATGCCAGAGGCATCGCCGTCGACGACGACGCAAAGATCATGAGACAATTCATGGCCGGTCCATAATCCAGTCCATTTCATGCTCGAATTTGGCTTCCTCTCCTTAATTTAATTTGATTATAATATTTCATAGCTTGGCCACGGTAATTATAATTAGATTGGGTTGTAATATTTAACTAATAAATTGGTAGCTAGTACTAGATTCGCTTGGACATAAATTAGGATTGTAAATTGCGTCAGCTCATCGTGATTAATCAGCTGACAGAAAATTAATTACGTGCGATGATATCCAAATTAAGTTTATTCTGTCAGGAAGTGCAGATCATAATAGAGAAAGATCGGATCTGCATCATGGGACACTGTACTACTGCACTAACGCTTTGGATGAGATGCTATCTTTGTTAGTGCTTAATTTCTTATATGATGCAACTAATTGAGATGATTTTTTTGCTTGTAAGAGTGTGGCGCTCCATGGAACACCTGCATATATGCCACCTTGCCTCTTTGACCGTATTTTTTTATGCAACTAGTGCTCAGATGTTTTATCGAGCGCTAGTCATCAGACGTAGCCCACCATTATCAGATTGCCTAGCTTCCGTATCCAGCCATTCGCTTAAGATTATGTATCCAGCCGTATCTGATCGTTAGACGTTGTCTGAGCTAGCGCTGCTAGCCTAGCCCAATTCAGATGTTGGCAATGCAACCCAATTAAGCTCTTGGCAAAGCCGGCCTGCACGCTGAGATATATATATATTTTACAACGAGATAAAAACATTCAATAGTTGAAACATTCGTTTCAACTGATGAAATATTTATCTTCAACAGTTAAAAGATTTATCTTCAACAGATAAAACATAGCATAAAACATTCATCTCCATAGTGAAACATTCATTTTCAACATGTGAAATATTTATCTTCAACAACGTGAAATATTTCAAAATAAAAATCTTCAACAGATGAAACATTCATCTTCAACAGGTAAAACATTCATCTTCAACAAGTGAAACATAGCATAAAACATTCAATAGATAAAATATTCATCTTCAACTGATGAAATATTCGGCTTCAACAGCTGAAACATTCGAAATAAAAAGAGTAAAAAATATTTGAAATAAAAGGGTGAAACATTTAAAATAAAAGGCCAAAACATTTTGCTCCCACAAATAAAACATTGAGTTTTAACTACTATAACAGGTGAAATATTCATATTTAACTGATGAAACATTTATCTTCAACTGATGAAATATTCATTTTTAACTAGTGAAACATTTATCTTCAAATTTTATTGCTGGCTGTGTGCAGGGTTGACTGTGCGTTAGGCTGTCTATGCGTTGGGCTGGCTACGCTAGGCCGGCTGTGTTTCGCGCGCTGGGCTGCGATGGGCCACGCACGTTCTCATTGGCTGAGCGTCCGACAAAACGCAGAACGTCGGATGACCTGTGGTAAGCATTTTCGTATTTTCTCATTTTTTTATTACATGTAAGAAGCATATGCACACATATATAATTTGTATACTGGTAATAAATCTGTTCGTTTCAACCTTCAAATTATTTAGTCAAAGAGTCAAATCATCTACCATCTCCCCGTCTTCAAACCGGCCGTAAAAGGAAAAACCAACAAAAAAATTCCTAGAAAGGCATGCAGAGGTTTCATTTGGCCAAATATATGATTCATTATCATGAAATTTGACAAAATAAAAACATGATCTTTTATCGCGAAAAACAAAATACAAAACAGAACCCATTTTTAAACAGATCCATTTTTTTGGACCAAAAGAAAACAGCAGACTTCAGATTGCAATGGCTCAGAGAGTTCTTGCATTGATCAGTTCACCTGCCATTTGACTCCTGAAGACTCCAGATATATATGTGATGCAAACCATGAAGTGTCTTCAGTTCAGGGGTACCAAACCCCAAAAGGGCAGATGCAGCTACCTGTCAATCGGCGGAATGAATTGATCGATGATGACGAACAGACTGGTTGCTAGTCGTGCACAATAAGAACTGTAGTAGTACGTGATGCTAATCAATTACTTGATCCCTTTTTCTTTTGTATGATCTGTGCTGTACTGTTGCAGCAATAGATGCAATAGTAGCTAGGCCATGCAAAGCGTGATAGATCAAATTAATTCGCCAAAAGAGCAACTTTTTCTTTCAAACTGCCTTTTTTTTTTCTCTCGTCCAAGCATTGTCTATCCAATTATCTATCGATTCATCTATCGTCTTTCTGTAGCAACAACAATTTTTAGATTTAGACACACGTATTAAGATGATGAGTAAGAAGACCGTATTATTCTCTTCGAAATGGGTAAGTGTGGCCTGGAAGTAGTTAGATAGAGTAATGAGTAATCAAGTCTGACGATAATATATATATACATTATAAAAGTATATTATTATATTTGGGACATATTTTAAACTCTAAAACTTATTAGATTCTGCACAAATAGGGTACTTGCTTGGGCTTATGTGCTTCTTTGATATTTGTTGTTGGATGTCTGTATATATATAGTCATATAGAGACACCAAGAGATGTTGCTTGTGAGCTGAGAGACTAGCTACCTTCCTTCTTGCGCTTGCCATGATGGTAGCTCACCTTCTTCTCCAACTCCCCATGGCCATTCTCTTTCTCCAGTTTCTTCTCTTCAGAGGTAGGTTTGATCATGCAGACTGCATGGTCTGTTGTTTATGAATCATTCATTCATTTTTAGTTCTTCATTTGTATGGATGTTGTCAACATTTTTTTTGGAACGTAGTTTGGTAGAGAATTCGCTGCAAGCATAGTTCTGAATTTTCTTGATTATAAACTTCCATGTGTGTCAATTGGGATTACGTTTTTTTCGATTTCTTCTATTTAGTTTTACAATTTTATCACGGCGATTTTAAGCAATCAAGGCGCAACATTATTACAATGACAATTTTTCTCCAAAGCACAACGAAGAAATTAAATTATGCCCGTGAATATTACTCGCAAACAGGCAAAAAAAATCTGCGGATATTTCTCAGTAGCTACCAAAATCTCCATCAAAGAAAGCCATTTTCGGATGTCACATGTTTTGTTATTTTGTACAATTTCTACGAGTAGCACTCGAATTGGGAATCTCTCCAGCAAATTCATTTCAACATGTTATTCTTTCGACGAATTAGTTTGAACATGAAAAGTAACTCCAAATTAATTTGTTTCAGAAATATTTTCAGATTTCAGGTCTTATAATTTTTTTGCTTGCAACCAAAACAAGACATAAATGGTTATGATTTGCAGCGCTTGTCACGGAAGGCGCGTCGTCGTTTAGCTTCAGCAATGGCTGCCAATACCCGGTGTGGGTGGGCGCGCTCCACGGCGCCACCTCGCCGCCGTTGGCGCGCTCCGGCTTCTACCTCGCGCCGTCCGGCACGTTCCACCTCGCCGCGCCGTCGTCGGGGAGCTGGTCCGGCACGTTCTGGGCGCGCACCGGCTGCTCGGTCGACTCCTCCACCGGCCGGTTCACCTGCGCCACAGCGGACTGCGGCTCGGGAGACGTCACCTGCGACGGCCGTGGCCCGTCGCCACCGGTCACGCTCGTCGAGGTCACCCTCGCGGGCCCCGGCTCCGGCGGCCAGGACTTCTACGACGTCAGCCTCATTGACGGGTTCAACGTGCCGGTGGGCTTGTCCCCGTCGGGCGTTGGCGGTGGCGACTGCCGCACCACCGCGTGCGCGGGCCACGTGAACGCCGTGTGCCCCACGGACCTGCGCGTCGTGGCCGCGTCCGGCGTCGTGGCGTGCCGGAGCGCGTGCAACGCGTACCGGAGCGCGCGCTACTGCTGCACCGGCGAATACGGCTCCCCGGCGGCGTGCGGGCCGACGAGCTACTCGCAGGTGTTCAAGAGCGCGTGCCCGGCGGCGTACAGCTACGCCTATGATGACGCCAGCAGCACCTTCACCTGCGTTGGCGCCTCCAGCTATGGCGTCACCTTCTGCCCTCGAGCTTAAAAGCCTCATGAACATAATTACTATGAAACATAGATATAAATATATTATGAAAAGGAGCTACATTGATAATTTCACAAGAACTTCACAATTTTTTTAAAGTTATTCTAATTCCCAAGACAAAAATCGAGAGAAAATCCCTTATTACAAATGATGCTTTTTGATTTGTTTTTAGCTTATGAATTATAACAATCTAGCTTATTTTTGTAAATTGAAATAAACAGATAAACTTATTATGCTAGCTTATTTAGAGTGCATATTATAATAATTCAATAAGCTGATCTAACTCAGCTTATTTCTATAAGAATTATTATAATCTTAAGTTGAAACAAATATGACCTTTAATGATCAAGCAACATTTGTTTATTAGAACGCCATGAAAATATATATTTTGGCTTTGATAGTCATAACAGTATAATACAACACATTTATATACTTGACAAAGTATGGCTTTGACATACGCAGCTTCTTAACATTCTTCCATTTATTTCTTGAGGACTATGTACTACAGGAGGCTTCTCCTCTCTTATTGCTAATTCATTTTGCTCGATGCTTTTATGAACTTTTTGCGAAAGGCGTCAACGCCTAGGTTGAACGAACACTGCTGCTGTTCTTCCGGGCACGGTGAATCGACCTGTGGTGGCCTGGTATGCTGACTGCTTGACTAGAGCGTCTGATGAATTAACCTGCAGCAGTTCCAAATAGCCAGCTTGCCATCAGATCTCCTCCCAGACCAGAGCCAGTAATATGGTTTTTGTGGGGTAACCAATGGTATTCCTAAATATTTGCTAACTGAGCAGTGTTCAGCTGTTGATAGTTTGAGGGAAATTTATGACAAATCTGTAATGTATAATTCAGTAATGAAAAAATAATGACATAAAAATATCTAGTACCCAACTAGCTTCTATATTTGACTTCTCAAATATTAGTAGTCAAACACCTCGGCATGAAATACAATGCTGAGAAACAACACTGCAACAATTGTGAATTACTGAGGAGGTAGGATCTATGACGCAACTTAAAAAATTGAGAGCAGTTACCTGAACAGGATGCAATTCAAGCCTCAATGAAGCAAGATCGGCGATTTCTACAGATACTTTGTCTGGACATACATTGAAGACTGTCACGACATAAGAGAAGCTGCAGAATGTGATAGGCAGTTTAGCTATTGTGGATAAAATCAAAAGATTCTCATACCAGGCATGGAAGTCTAGAAACAGCTGCAAAATGGTATGTTCCCAAGATTGCATTTTTCATGTTTATTCAAAAGCATAATTATTAATTACAAAAGTGCTACTTACTTTTTATCTAACTGAGCCATTTCAAGCCTATCATTTTGTGCGTCTTCAATGCTCATGACAATAACACCAGGTACCAATGAGGGTCCTGTGTTGTGAAAGCGAACCCTTCGCTGAAATAGGATAGGAATGCAGTCAGATGCGAAGAAAATAGGAGATAAAACAATATTGAATGAAAACCATGAGTTTTTGTGTGCAAGTTGATTTCTGCTGCACATTGTTTTATTATAAGCGTGAGTAACACACAAATGTTCCAGTGTGGTTGTTTGCCTCTAATTTTCAGGTATTCATTAATCTCCAACTACAAGGGTGTAAATATGCATCTGTATACTTTCCAGTCTCCCATAATGCGTGGCTTTCATGCAACATAACTTCATCCTGTGTAAAATGTCTACCATCTATAAGAAGGCAGTAAGTTAATAAAATTTTTGCATGTCCCTTGCACCAGAAAAGGACATAGTTGTATCTCTACATATTCACGCCATAGCAGTCTGAAAGTAAAGCTGTATATTTAACTTGTAATGAAAAATACATGTACCTCTATGTCATTTGCTGTACTTAAACGAAAGAGTGGTGAGGAGTATCTGATCTTCAGGATGTCAATAAAATTGTCTAAGGCAGCGAGAATGTGATTTTTTGAAGGTCTGAAAGATGGATTTTCCAGCCTTGGCTTTATCCTGCAAAATTAATTTCCATTTTGAATGAACAAATGCATGTTTAAAACATGAAAAGGAGAAGTGGAAATATACATTAGCATATGAAGATAGCACAACAAAATATACAACAAAACAAGAATGCTAACAGAAATAAGAGTTCTTTACATGATAACACATAAAATATTTATGAAGATTCAAGAAGAATTTAGAAACTTACGAGCGCCAATTATCTACATTCTTTTCTCTTGGAGGAAGTCCAACACCCCAATTGTTTGTTTCATATGTAAAATCAAGCCTTTGCAAAAGGAAGAAACATTACATTAGGAATTTCACTTGATATATATAATCAGATGTTATGGTGATATCAATTAATTGTTCAAAGAAAATTATTTTCCCTTCTAGAAGCAATTCAAGTATTGCAATTAATGACAACAGATGTTTTCATCAAGGTTGAAAGGACATTTTATTACTTGTTAAACCAGTCACCAGAGTTGTATGAATCTCGATCGAGTGACTTAGATCTCAGTATCTCATCACCAGCATGGAAGAATGGTATTCCCTGAAAGGGCATATATGAGTATGAAAAATACAAATAATGTAAACTGCTAGTAAGTAGTAACATATTTATTCATTGGCCTATAAATTCAGATTGAGCACTGTAATATATTCGATCTGTTCTCTATGATTCTTGTAAGATACTACTATCACACAAGATGGCATGTTATCCCTCCCCTGTCTGAGAGACCGAGTCCACATGGATGGAAAACACAATAGATGGCAGGCCCACACCATTAGATCAAGAATGGAAAGTAGAGATCATGCAGGTAATGAGCATCATATGCGCATCGTATGTGATATTTCCAATTCACATTATTAACAAATTTGAAGTATGGATCTTAAAAGTTTAACATCCTAGCAAAGGTTATTTAAACATTACTGTCTTAACTTTGTTTTAGCAACCCATGTTGTGAAGTTGTTACTCTCATAATCCAGTCCTAAAGAATAATAATACTATATGAACAACTGTAATCGCTGTTATACGGACCTGGGATAATGCCATCAAGCTTGAGGCCAAATGGTTTATCCTGCATCTCTCATCGATCGAGAGGCCAGTTGGGGTCTGCACCAACAACCAAAGAAAAATTTATCGAATGTGAGATTGTTAATCTGTTCTAAAGATTATTAGATGTAATCAAAGAGGGGGTGCTGGGAAGGATACTTGAACTAATGAACAAAATAATTATTGCAAATTATATGATGACATGAATGGAAAGTGTTTTTTCACAAATGAAGAAAATATATTGTCCAAGTAACTAATTTTACCAACTGTAAGCACTAACATCTCTTGTCAGCTTCATCACATGTAAATGATGAAAAGGGGCAAGATTACTAGAATGGCTTACTTAATGGAAAACATAATAATAGTAATTGAGGCAACAGTACATGGGTCATACCTTCAGAGTGATAATATCAAACAGAGTTTCATTATCATGAGCAGAAACATAGTTTATCTGAAATACACAGAACAACAGTGCATTATAATAGATCATTGTCAGCAGAATTTAAAGAAACGAGACAAAAAATCCCTCGTGCACAGAAAGCATGCAAATATGAAAACATATTATGCTGCTCTTGTCAACATTAATAATGTAACAAGTACTGACCACTCTGGAATTTTTTATAAAAAACATACAGTTTCTACAGGGGACGAAGTATAGCCAACTGGTGATCCATCAAAAGTGTGAATTTCCGATCCCTTCTTAGCTTCTCCAGTATGAGATATTAGTACGTAATCCTTCAGGTTACCAGCTAGCCCAATCTGGGAAAAGAAAAAAACTCGGTATGAGTTATGTTCGTTTATATAATATAATTTTTTCTTGGTAAAAATAGTAAGCATAAAAATAAGTAGCTCCCAGCACAGAGGAAGCAAATTACATAATTGAAGCAATGCTACAACTCATATATATTACCAAATCTTTCTGAAAGAACCACTTGTTGACTTCATGAATGGATGAATATCGATGGCAAGCAAAAAATTCAAGATACTTAGCATTGAATTAGTGGGAGTATAAAGCAGAACACAAAGATATGACATGATAAATGAAGACTTTAAAGTGAAAGTCATAACAATGGTAAATGCCCATTACAAATAGCAGCAATAGTCATTATTGTGTGAATAATAAAGTTACTCATCAATACCAAATTATCACTAGGATAGATAATGCAATTCCCTTTTTGTGTTATAAACTTAAATTTGGCATCAGCAGATGTTACTCTTATACTAATTACAATTGAACTAGCTGAATGCATTTGTCTGAAAGAGTAACTACATAATGCGATTCAGCTTTGTTTTCTACCGTCCATAGTGCTAACACTTCAACAATTGTGCACAATGCAATAGCTAGTAAACAGCAGTAACTGGTGTTGAAAATAGAGAACTCAAGTAATGGATGATCAAAGTTTCCCCATATGCCTTTATTAACGTTGATACTTCATTTATATCTTCTTTGAACCAAAACAGGAAATAATGAGCAGAATATATTTCCATCAAATTGATAGTTCCATAACAAATTCAAATTCAACAAGTGGTCAACCTGTATCTGGTCAGCATATGTAGCAAGCGCAAGCCTGGTGTCTGCTTCATTACCCTGATAATATCCATTCGGCTGCAGGAAATGGCAATTAGAAAATATTCAACACTATTGGATTCTTGGAGCTAATCTAGTATGATCATAAATACAATGTAGTACCATCACATCCGATGAAAAGAAAGTATAGTACACTTTTGGTTCCAGCCAGGACACACAAGATAGCAGCTACTAATTCTTAAAAAAAAAGCGCTACTGACTAGTGCACATACTTAAATTATTATAATTTCTGGGGAGAATGATAGAGCCAGCTAATTGTGTGACAGAATTAGCAGAGTTGGCTTATAACTGACAACCGTTGTTCTAATGCATGGTTGAGTGGTTGACAGTAGCACATGAGTAAATTGCCTTTGAGGAACAAAGGCTTAATGGCAGGCAAGACCAGCTCATAGGAACCATCAGGAAGCTACAGTCAAATGCTTTATTAGATAAAAGGGAAACTCTTTGTGAGTTTCAGAAAAGGCCTCAAGATTAAGTTGCACAACTTCTGGAATCAAGATCAGGCAAACTTAAGGAATACTAATTAGGAAAATGTAACAGCGAATCTGATTGAGATTGTTATTTTTCTTCAGATTATCTACTATAGTGTAGCTTGTCACTACAATATTACATGCTGACTGTCATTTCCAGGAAGGATAGCAGTATTAAGGGCATCAAGATTACCTGTAAGAACAGACCAGTAGAAAAGCCTTGCTGTAGTGGATTACCAAATGGATTACCCCCATTAACAGCATCACGGATTCTATCATTGAAACTGGAAGGTCCGGTGGTATTGGATATTACAACCTTGAATAGAAACTTAGAAAGACGGAAAGTAGAAGAAAAAATACCTGAAGAAAATTTCTAAAACTGACTATATACTAATACCTCCAGTCAGAAAAAGGCGTCTCTTATACTTTTCAAAGTCAACAAGTAGCAAGTTTGGTAACTATATCTGATTCTCATATAGGAGGAAAAAATTTGAGAAGTGTAATATTATGAATTATTTTTTATGAAAAACTTGTATGTATCATTTCCATACATGTAAACCTACATTCTAAGAAATAATTTTTGTCAAACTTAATGTGGATTGACTGGCATTTTAGAGAAAATTTTCTGTGGCTGGAGAGAGTAAGATAGTAAAACAGATGTACTTCGGCATTATATTTTGTTGGGGCGAAATTGTGATAAGATAGAGTGATCATTGAAACTCTTAACTTCCCTATCAGTTCTACTTGATTTATAAGAACTAACCCAGGCTAAGTTGTTGGGAAGTGTGGGTGCACACTACCACCATGTTATGGGTTGAACCCATGATGAGATAAACACCGCCGGGAGGATAGCCGGGCGGCGTCGGCTGCTTGGGATGAGAAGTAGACCTTAGGTGAGAAAGACGAACATTGGGATGAGAGATTAGACTTCTTCTTTATTGCTTATCAATTGAATACAAGAGGTTCCTTTATATAGGAAGAACTGACATGACATCTAAGAAAGTAATCCCTATTATAGAAACCAACATAATCTTTATATCTAATTCCTAACTAAACCAATATCTTCCTATCTAATCTTACCTTCCTATGACTCAATCTAATCTTACCTTTAAAGACTCAATCTAACCTTACCTTTCAAGGACTCAATCTAATTTTATCTTTTAAAACACAAAATCCCTAATTATTGTTATAGCACCCGTGGGTACTATTCGCGTGAACAGTACTGTTCACGTGGCTGGGCCTAGGCCTGAGCCTAGCAGCCCTGGCCCACAGCCCATGACACTCACGGTACTGTTCATGTGGTTGGGCCTGGGCCTGGCAGTCCTGGCCCACAGCCCATGACACACCAGGACACCACCGATGTTCAAGTCATCATCAGCTAGAAATTGGGTACTTTTTATTTTTAAGTAAAATGATACTAAGATCCTCCTTTTATCTTTAATAATTCTAGTTGAGTTTTAAAAACAGAATTTTCAGCTTGGCGATTTGTCCTAATCCATGTCCAATAAGACTAACTTTTTTTGAAGTAAACCAGTAGGAGAGGCTCCTACTGAGGTTTGAATATTAAAGATAAGACTAACTAGTTAATTTAAATTTAAATATCTCCAAGGAAATATTTGCAGTTAGTCTCTGGAAGGTGATCCTGGCCTCTTCACCACACATAGTTAGTCTGTATGATTTCAGACTTACCTACCAATCCCTGTGCCACTCATATTAATCTGGGATGCATTTATTCCACGTTTATTTTGTTCAACTTCACCAAAGTCCCATCCTTCACCATACCTGTGGAAATGCCATGTCCCTTATCATTACAATGCTAAATGCTTCGAATTCGGTTGCAATGAAACTGAGCAATCTTGGTCCTTACATGTATATCTTTGTACCATCTACTCCATGTTTGTCCCTCGTAAGGCTTTGAAGAGCAGATTTTGCTCTCATCTGTATTCATTAACCAAGAAGGTTCTCAGACACACAGTAGTGATGCACTTAAATTTGAGAACAGAACTGCTTACAACAATTTGATGCAACCATATGGCCAGATGTCACAGGATCTCAGCAAGGTATACAACTCTTCTTAGTATAAACAATACAAGGAAAAGAAGCCAATGGCCTGGTAGTAAGGACTAAGGAGAGAGTTTAATGTCCCCACTTAGCTCGGTACAAGTGTATGACTCGCATGAGTGCTCATATCCTTCAGTGAGTCACATTTGGCCGGTTTTATTTTTCACAACAACTGTTTATTCTTAAGTAAAAAGTAAAAAAAACACAAAACTTACCCTTTTCAGTTCTTTTTATATTTTATTTCCAGTGGTGGACCAATTTCCAATAGTAAATTGCGTAGTTGAATTCCACAGGTTAACTACTTGATACTGAATTTTAAAGTTTCTCCAAACTGAGTTTTAAAGGTATAGCAAACTGCCTGACATGCTAAATATAGACAAGCCAACTGGACTAAGATAATATATATGAATATATCAACCATCTAATCTGTGACAAGGTTTGAAAGTCATTAACTAAACCTATTGTTCATTCTTTTTATCTTTTATTTTAATTATGCAGATAGATATCAATATGAACTTAACAATCAAAAGAGATAAGAGAATTTACAGTTTAAGAATAATAGTCCTTTGATCCCAAATGTAGGTCTCATGAATAAATGAGGTATCATTTCCGATGTGTAGTAAGTGCAGGCAACAAGGTCATTATAACAGTTCCATGATCTCTGTGCACAACTCTAGTACGTCCTATATTTGGAATCAGAGGGAGTATTGATGCTCAATCAGACAATTCTTCCCATTAGTGCTGAATGTTTGCAATAAGACAGAAATTGTGCAAGTTAAATCAGATGGGTATATGCATGTGGTTCTGGAAATGTGAGGCCCAACAGATGATTGATGGACATGTGGTGCTTTCACTAGCCAAGAGAATGAAACAAAAATAGTATTTTGTTCAGCCAGGTAGTCAACATGCATATTTGACTTGAACTTACTTACCATGGTACTTTTCATGATATGTCCCATAAGATCAAATCTGAATCCGTCAACCTAAGGCAGAATATATGATCATTAAGATGCAGAATAATAAATTGCAACATTCCAAAGACGTGTAAAACAGACAAATGAGATTGTTTAGCACTTCAGCCAAGAACCAAAAAGTAAAAAGCAAGGTATTCTGTCGCTCTCCAAAAGGAGGCAAGACAGTTCCATGAATTATGGATTTTCTTCAGTGTCTAAAAAGAGAATAAGTATGATGTGCCAATAGTATTATCATAACAACTCACTTTGTAATTTACTGCCCAATTCAGAAGGTCATCCACGATTAACCTATCAACCATGAAGTGCTCACTTGCTGTATTATTCATAGCCGCGCTGTTCTCGATTTGACCATTAACGTCCCTTCTAAGGTAATATCCAGGAACAATCTGTAAATATCACATACAGATAACAAAGTATAAGAAGACACATTAGGAGGTAAAATGTTAAGGAAACTTTTGTTTGTTCAAAAGATCCATAGCTTAATTAACATGTTTTTAGAACAAAGTACGACATAAATATTTCTCAATTAACAAACATGTGTAAGCATTTTAGGACAATAATTCAGATATTTCACTCATTTGACAGACAAGAAGCGTTTTAGGCATTTTAGAACTAGGTACAATAATTCACATATTTATGGATAATCATGTATAATGCACATGAATTAATTTATGAAAATCATGGATCCTGATATCCCAGACAGGCAGTAGTGGCTTCTGCACAATGGCTGTTCTGTCCCCTCTGTAAAGATGTGGTGTTGTAGGGACCTGCTTGTAGTACTTGAATGTGGTAAAAGTACTCTTGATTGAACCAAGTTTAATTAAACTGTAGTTCAGTGTTTGACTACTCAAATGACAAATACATGATGTAAAAATATACTAAAAGAAAAATATCTGGATTTTCTGTTAGTTGGAATAACTATGAACGAGTAAGTAATTATTAGAAAGTGATAACCTTATCAAGCACTGAGGAGACACCAAAGGGGCCACTTGAGTTTAAATGATTGTATACAACATCCATGACAACACGAAGACCTATGCGATTCAGGGCCTGCAGTCCAAAGTTTCATTAGAAAAGTAACAGCCGTTCGGTATAGAGCTAAGCAGATTTAGGTTATTCCATGCATTACAGAAAGACAATGGAGTGCAAGTTAGCACATATTTTATCTAAAATGGATGGCCCTGAATTAAAAAAACATGAAATTTGTAGCAAAAATAATTCAAATTCAGAAGAATTCCTTCTGGAATCATACATTCAAACAGATTCGTATTTTTTATGTATGTATTTCAGGGTTAGAAAGGAAAACACACCTGCACCATCTGTCTGTATTCAATAATACGACTTGGACCATCTGGGTTACTTGCATAGCTTCCTTTTGGAACCCCCCAGAGTACAGGATTATACCTTTAGTGTGCATATGACCATACATGAGAATGATTTACATGCAAGAACATAACAAACTTTACTTTCTTAAGACCATCATGATGCATTAGTATGTGTAATGTTTGAGAAAAAAGAGCAAGAATAAATACCCCCAATTGTAAGGGTCCTCTTCCTGAATAGCTACTATTGCAGCTTGCTGCGCATCTGAACCTGGAGCGAGTTTTGCCAGTTCAGCCTCATCTGTGAGGATAAATGAAATTTCTCAATGATTCGAACAGGAATAACCAAATAAGCCAATTAAATATGCATCAGACGAAAGCGAAAGAATTCAGTTCAATCCACTAAGTACTCAACTACTTATAAACAGTCATCACTGAAAGCTACCAACCAACCAAGAATTTCAACATATTTCCATTGAAATGAAATTCAATCTGTAACTACACTGAACTCAAAAGTTATGTAATTTCAATGATTCTAAAAGATGTGTACCTTTTTATTTATAAATTCTTTGTACTCTAGACCATTTTAAAAGTGTAGATATGATGTGTTTTATCAAAAGTTCAAATTAAACAACACAAAAAAGCAAATTACAACAGTGACTTAACCATCACATATACAGTTCATATTATTGACTGGTACAACATGTTAAAAGAAACTTTTTTTACCAACACATTTCCAATTGCTCTTATTGTCATCAACACCAGCAAAATGAAAGCTTGGTAACAAATGCACATGAGTCAAACCAGCAACAGACAGTTTTCTCAGGTGATGCA
>KE372646.1:433169-445065 GCA_000418225.1 Zizania latifolia | reverse complement strand
CTGTGCGGGCGCGACGGCTGTCAGCCGGCGCCGCGCCATACAGGGAATCGAGCACGACGCTGCGTGCGTGGAGAAAATGTCCGGTGTAGAGAGAGAATGTCGGTAATGGAAAAAATGTGACGGGTGTAGTAGGTCCCTACAAATTAAACTAAAATTTAATTTAGTTAATTAAATATAATCAAGGATTGAGATTAATTTGAGTTCTTACATTCTTAAAAGATAGATGTAGCACCATAAAGATCCACTTGTAAAATAAATTGTCTAAGATAATATTTTACTTGTGAAGGATGTTCTATCACAGATGATCGCACATTTATTATAGATCTTAATTTATAACCCATTACATATATTTACCGATAGAGTATATAGAGTGTAAAATTGAAAGAGAAAGAAGTTTCTAGAAAAATTATAATTAGGTGATCACGATGGTACGTCCGTTCCTTCTCCATTAGTCGTGAAAAAAATTGCGAAAATAAATTATTTGATATGCAATAGATCGCTCTGCAAACAAATAAGTTGTAAAACCGATTGAGGTAAAAAGCCACTTCGGCAAATGATGGCGGGAAAATAAGTTAGCTTGGTTTGTAGGCCATCATCCCCTTATCTGCATCCCTCCTTCTCCTCCAGTTCTTCTCTTCAGTACTTCCCGGCTTGACGGTTTTGCCGACGATGAACAGGCCGACGTGTTCTGCCATGAGCCACATGATGGTGGTCAACTCGCCACCATAGCTCAGCGGCCTGGCATGGGACTCCTTGCTGCACCGGTAGCCCGAGTAGAGCAGCATGTCCACCCACACCTCCAGGATCACATCCACCATGGTCTTCTCCCGCATCGTTTCCAGCTTGAGCAGTCCCACGGCAAGCTCAATTCCGCGAGAGAGATCATATGAGTTAAGGTTGGAGCCTTTCCAATCATCGATGAGCATCTTGGCAAGCTCCTCCTGCTCCCTGATTCGGCCTGTACATTTTGGAGAAATTCACCACCGGTTGCGCAGCATGAAGAATCTCATGCAGGAGCTCGGGGAGGAGGAGGAAGAAGAAGGAGATGACGACGACTCCACGTCGTTGTTGGCAGTAGCCGGTGGTCGGCGATGTTTGGACCAAATCCGGGTCAAATCATCGCAGGTCAGTTCAAACAGCTTGCGGGTGATCTGTTAAACTATTTATTGCGCCTAGTTAGTTTCAGTTGATTTGCTTTCGAACAGCTTCGGATATTGTGTTACGTGTATTGGAACCTCTTTATCTACCTGATCTTCACTATCTGCTCATAATTTGAATATCATGCACTTACACTTCAATACCATATTTTACAAACTTATCTGCAGATGTGTAAATTCCTAAGAAATAGATATTGCAATCTTATTTCAAAATAGAGAACAAGAAAGTATGCAAATTTCTCTAATTTCACATAATATTCTAAAATATTACGGATATATAATATATTAATATAAAAAGTTAGGATTTTTTAATATTGAATTTGTTAAAATAGAAAAATAGATAGGGAAGGGCGCCAGTCGGCAGCAGATTATCTACCGATTTGGGCTGATTGGCCTAGATCTATAGACCATCTATCGATTTAGGCTAGCCGGTCTAGATCAGCTGATGGTTTGCCGATCTAGCGTCAGTCAGCCTAGATTAGCACATGAAGCACCGACAGAAGCCTGGCTCCAGCTGATCTAGGCAGCATACCATCTGTTAATCTAGGGCCGATCAACCTAGATCGGCAGATCAAATACCGACAGAAGGCTATTTTTATAAATTCTGAAATCCGCATAGCAGATTTGAAATTTTGAATAAAAAATGTATTATTTAAAAAAAATTCTGGTTGGGACGGCGGCAAGCAGCATTGGTACTTCACGGAGATGCATCGGTACTTTCCCTCCAAAACTGCTAAAAATAGGAGGGCAATTGGAGGCAACTGAACAAGGATATCAGCATGACTGTGTTTGCAGTACATTTCAATCACTTCTGCCCACATTCCTTCATTTCCTTGCAGCCTGTCACTGGTTGTGTAAGTACTGAACAAATTGCAGCTTACCAATGGTATGAATAGAAGAATGCAGACAATGAACTTCAGTCTTCAGCCTACCACTGATCGATCTGAAATAGAAGGTGTCGGGAATATGATCCCGGGTTATCTCCCGAGTGGATTTATAATGCTCGAGTGGAGGAGGTGTCAACAGAGGCAGCATTAAAGACGACCAGTCAACGGTCAACATTATCCAGCTAGCCAGCGGTCGGGGATCGGAAGACTCCCCGAGTCTAGCACTCGGGAGGCCTTCCCGACTGCAGGCACTCGGACGGTCGCCATCAAGAATCAGGCCGCCCATTAAACTCCACGATGCATAATTGTGTAATTAATACAGCTGTTATCGTTGGGAGTTATTACCCATGAACTGATCGTTTATCCTCATAATTAGTCATTAGTGGGGCACATTAACTGTAAATTATAACCCCTGACCCCTCTTATATAAAGGGACCAGGGGGAGCCTGTTATAGGCACGTCTTAGACAAACACGTGATTTCTCCTAGCTGAGAATACTCGATTCATATGCTTAAGGTCATTTTCAGTCCTTAAGCTTGTACTACACACATAGGAGTAGGGTAGGGTTATTATCCTCTGGGAGACCCGAACCTGTCTAAAAACATCACCTGTCTCACAGTTTGAGATAACCATCGAGATTCATCCACAGAACTCCCCAAAGCTTAACCAAATCCTTACTGCGGGTACCCCCGTGGTATACTGTTGTTCGTACACAACGACAGAAGGATACAGAGAATGAACTATATATCTTGCTACTATACCTTGCTAACAAAAAACAATTTATTTATGATGATAACAATGTGCTTTTACCTGGAAAAAAGGAAAAAGATTTAATAATAGCAAAATGGTAAAAGATAAAATATTCTAAACTTTATGATGATATTTAATCGAATTCCAAAGTTTGCAATGGCAAATTATTGAAGTCCAAAGTTTACTGTGACAAATTATTATTTTTCCCGCATATGGTTGTACGTGAATGCTTTCTCTGAGGATGTCTCCCACGTTGTAGTAAACACATCGTCACGAAAATGTTCTTGAGTTCAGGCAGCTGCAAGCATCCACATTGGCTGGATTCTGATATATACCTCCACGGCCATGCTGATCAAGCACAGTCAAGTAGATGTCCCCTCAGCTCATTATAATTAACTCCAAAAACAATATAAACAATTAAAAAAAAGACAAGGACATTCATTGTTCACAACTAAATTTATCTCTTTTTCCTCATTGTGCATATGATTTTTTTACGTGGTAATATATATGGAAAATTTTACAGATCTTGAGCAGGTACCAAAATTAACACTAAAAATACTAATATACTCGATGTTATCACGTATTTTTAGAATTTTGGGATTAATTTTGGGCCGGATTTGTGGACCCAATAATACTATAATCGATCTGTTTCGAATTTGATCTCGTACGTAATATTTATTCTTGTTTGTCATCCATCTATCATCGGGATCCATCCTTACTGATTAACTAAACTGATGGATCATCATCGATAGATATAGATCGCGATGCAATTGGGGAGCAAAAGCACATGTTTGGAGGCTGTGTTTAGCTACCTAACCGCTTGCCTCCAAATTTTACGTACAAAACTGAAACTATATATATATATAGCTATATGTCTAATGATGATTTGGTATACATATAAGATATGCAAGCCGGCAAGTACGTACGATCGATCACATGACCTCGATTATTGGTGAAATGTTAACGCAATGAGAACAAGGATATATGCATGCATCCTGATGGATGAAGCAGCCACAAGGGCTCTCCAGAAGTAGAACAACAGCAGCAGAAAAAATAAACAGCAAAGAGGGAGAGGGAGGGAGGAGAAAGAAGAGGAGAAAAAGACTAAGTCACATCTCTAGAAAAACTTGACGTCAAAGGGTGACATCTTAAACAATTTGATGAAGAATTTATGGTGACAAGAACGATGAGCCTTGGAAGATGCGGCGATTGCGCTCCTTCAATATGTTCCAGATGACATAGATGAAGATGTCGTTTAAGACTCGCCGCTGGGATGAAGGAGCAGCGCAGGAGAGGGTCCGCCAATGGTCAGCCATTGAAGTCACCATGAAGGTAGGATAGAGAGTCAGAGAATTTTGCCACACGGAGACAAGGATCCATACTGTCGGGAATATGATCCCGGGCTACCTCCCGAGTGGTTTTAAACCGACTAGTCAATGGTCAAAGCCCGCTATGAGGACAGTAACGGAGAGCTGAAGGTGTCCGAGTCCAGCACTCGGGCGAGAGGCCCTCCCGACCACATGAATTCGTACAGTCCCCATTAAGATCTAGGCCATCATTAATCTCCATAATCCCGCAGTTATTAGTGCGGTTATCCTCTGTGTTATTACCCACAATATGACCGTTTATGTTATTAATACGTCATTAGTGCGAATTTATTTATCCTTTGTAACCCTCGATCTCTCCCATATAAAGAGATCGGAGGGAGCCTGAAAAGGCAAGTTTTGGACGCACGAAGACACACATACACATGATTAGGGTTATTATCCTCCGGGAGGCCCGAACTTGTCTAAAATCCTCTGTCTCTGTCTCTTTGATCGAGATAACCATTAGATCATAGCACCGCACTCCTTTTTAGCCTGATCAAAAACCTCCCTACAGGCACCCCTGTAGGGTACTGTTGTCTTACATAACGACAGTTGGCGCGCCAGGTAGGGGGACGTGCGTTTGTGTTTTTTAAACTGATCAAATGGCTGTTGTTTGTAAAGTCAGCACCCAGGTTCCGTTGGAGCGGTGCTCACTTTTGGAAGTTTAACTTTCGTGGGTGATTGCATGCACCAACTGGTGCAGACTACTGCCGCTCCGATGAGAGCGAAATCTTCACGTACTGCGATAGTGCGTTCTCCGGTCTCCAAGGCGTCTGAGTGCTCAGCTCTGCCCAGGACACCTGTTACGAACCTTCGGGCGTCCAAGCGTTCAGCTTCGTCCAGGGTTCGTTTGCTTCACACCGCCGACTCGCCCGCCGACTTCGTCATCTTCGCCGGACCAGAAGGGCGAACGGTCCAGCGGCGTCAATTCATCAAGGTCGTTTCCAAGCGACCTCACCACTAGGCCGCATCGGTTAAACCGATGCCCTCTCCAAACGTCATTATGACGATCACGGGGGCTGTCTCCGACGACGAGCCTTCCAATTCTGCTGAGTCTAGCACTCACCGACACCAGCGCCGTGAGTGCAATGCTACTCGCTCAGCACATCGCGCGAGGGTCCGTGCTACAGCCGGTACCTCTCGCCAAGACGCCTCAGACGCCTTCACCATAGACTTCGAAGGTCATGCCGTGTACTGCACACCGACCGTGAACCTCCTCACCATCGAGAGAGCGCTAGCCGCCCTCCCCGACTCACCTGAGCTCCAAAGGGCTCGGGCAATGACCTAGGCTGCTGCTGCTCAGATTACTGAAGTGGCACTATCCGCACGGTCAAGATCGCCAAGGCCGTCTCCACGGCCGAGGCGTTTGCCGGCCAGATCCCGATCCCCGGACCGAAGGTCGATATCCCAATCGCTCCAGCGGTCGGAATGCTCGCTGGCTAGATCCCAGTCTCCGGACCAGAGGTCGGCGTCCCGACCGTCCTAGCGATCGGAGCGTTCGCTGACCAGATCACGGTCTCTAGACCGCAGGTCGCCTCCCCGATCGCTCCGGCGGTCAATGCGTTCGCGTCTACGTGAGCGTCTTGGGAGTTCCTACTTGGGGGATGCCCGAGAATACATCAACCAAGCACGGGATGAGCGTAACACCATTTCTCGCCGCCGCGGTGAACGCGAGCGCCGCGAGCTCCATCGTCGAGATCTATTCGACCGGAGTTATGGTACGCCCGGGGCTAACCGACCTGACACCGATATCTCGCGCCACGATGGTTTTCCAGCCTTCTCTGAGCGCCTTCGTCGAGTAGAGTGGCCCCGAAATTTCCGCCCGACGGGAGTTATGCCTTATGACGGCAAAACTGACCCTTCACGGTGGTTGCGGCTGTTTTACACGGCCATTCGCACAGCTGAAGGGGATCAAGACGTCATGGCTAATTATCTCCCCGTGATGTTGACTTTGGCTACCATCAGCTGGCTAGCCGGACTCCCGGAGAATTCTATAAACTCCTGGGATGAGTTGTGTGATGCTTTCATCTCCAACTACTAAGGTACTTGGCAGAGGTCGACCTCCCGTCATGACCTACGCCAAGTACGCCAAAAAGACGACGAGTCCTTGAGGGACTATATCTGTCGCTTCGTCGAGTGTCGAAACGCTGTCGCAAGCATCTCCAACACTGACGTGATGTCCATCTTTCAAGATGGTTTGCGGAAGCCCTCGGAGCTGTTTCGCTATCTGGTAATGCACGAGGCGAGCGACCCTGGTGCGATGATCACCATCGCTGAACAATTCACCAGCGCTGAGGATGCCGAGCGGGAGCAATTGCACCCGAAAGCTCAAGAGTCCGACAAGGCGAAGAAGAAGAAAAAGGATCGTCGCCAGTCTCCTTCACGCGATGATCGGGACAAGCTCGAATCCTCCTCTCGCAATCAAAACAAAAAGAGGAAGGGCAAGGAGATCATGGTCGCTGACAAGGCTTCCCGATCGTCTGGTCGGAACAACTCGGCATTGCAGGAGGTATTAGATAAACACTACATAATTTATCCTAACAGCAACCACATCATCCGCTGGTGTTATCAGCTGCAGAATCATATGGTGAAAGAGGCGGAAGCAAATCCCCGGCAAGACAAACGTCGCCGAGACGACAAGAAAAAGAAGCCCAAAAAGGACGACGAAGACGCCGAAGCGTCTCCAGCGACAAACGACTTCTAGGAGCCCGCCCGAACGATCTCCATGATTTTTGGTGGCGCAATCGCCACTAAAACCAAGCGCCAACAGAAGTTGATGGCATGCCGCGTCAACACCATCAGCACCGAGCCGACTGAGCGCCTACGGTGGTCGGAGATCCCGATCTCCTTCAACCACGAGGATCAGTGAACGGACGTTCCCAAGCCGGGACGCTTCCCACCAATCGTCGACCCGGTCATCCTCAAGGTCCGCCTCAAGAGGGTGTTGTTTGACGACGGCAGTGGCCTCGATGTTCTGTTCAAAGGAACGCTAGATGCACTCGGCATCGCCGAATCCTCCCTCCAGAAGACGGATACGCCCTTCTATGGGATTGTCCCAGGGAAGGCCTCCATACCACTCGGCACTATCACTCTGCCAGTCACGTTTGGAAATCGAGACAATTATAGGACCAAGTATATCAAGTTTTACGTCGCCGACTTTGAGACCGCTTACCACGCCTTGCTTGGGCGGCCGTCCCTCGCCAAATTTATGGCGGTACCCCACTACGCATATCTGGTCCTTAAAATTCCTGCACCAGGTGAGGCCTTCTCCGTGAAGGGGGATGTTGCCACCTCGCATGCCTGTGAGCGGGATAGCCTCATCTTGGGAGAGGCCACATACATTTCTGTTCGGATGGAGGAAATGGTTCAAGATGCCAAGACGACGCCGACCACCAGCATGGAGCTCTTGACTGCCGCACCATCTACATCAAGCCTGGTTCCCTCGTCTGCTGAGTACAAAAGTATTCAGCTCTCGGACATCGACCACTCCAAGACGGCATAGATCGGGACGGCGCTGGATCCTAAATAGGAAAGCGCGCTCGTCAGCTTCCTCCGCTCCAACATCGACATTTTCGCCTAGCAGCCATCTGACATGCCTGGCGTACCTCGGGAGCTGATCGAGCATGAACTCCATGTTTTCTCGACCGTCCAGCCGGTCAAGCAGAAGATGCATAGATTTGCTCAAGATCGCAAAGAAGCCATCAAAGAAGAAGTCGCACGCTTGTTAGCAGCAGGATTTATAAAAGAAATATATCATCCCGACTGGGTAGCAAATCCGGTCCTTGTAAAAAAGAAAAATGGAAAATAGAGAATGTGCATTGACTACACCGATCTCAATAAGTGATGCCCTAAAGATCCGTTCCCGCTACCGCGTATTGATCAAGTGGTCGACTCCACTGCCGGCAGTGCCCTTTTATGCTTCTTTTTTCTTAGATTGCTACTCGAGCTACCATCAGATCAGCCTGAAGGAGAAAGATCAAGAGAAGACATCATTCATCACCCCATTTGGCGCCTACTGCTACACGCCAATGCCTTTTGGGCTGAAGAATGGGGGGCTACGTACCAGCGGGCTATTCAACGCTGTTTGGCTGATCAGATTGGCCGCAACGTTGAGGCTTATGTGGATGATATCGTCATCAAGTCTAGAAGACCAGACAATCTCATCGCCGACCTCCAAGAGACTATAGACAACTTTCGCAAATTTCGATGGCGGCTCAACCCGGAGAAATGTGTCTTTGGGGTGCCGACTGGAAAGCTGCTCGGGTTCATAGTCAGCAGTCAGGGAATTGAAGCAAATCCTGAGAAGATCTCTGCAATTTTCAACATGAGCAAGCCTAGCAGCGTCAAGCATATCCAGCGCCTAACAGGCTGCATGACATCACTTGGTCGGTTTATTTCCCGACTAGGTGAGCGTGAAATGCCCTTCTTCAAGTTGCTAAAAAAGAAGGTGATTTTGCATGGACACCGGAGGCCGATCAAGCATTCGCTGATCTCAAGAAGTTTTTATCTTCTCCGCCTATCTTGGTTGCGCTGACTCCTGGTGAAACACTCCTCCTCTACATCGCCGCCACGACCCATGTGGTCAGCACCGCCATGGTTACTAAGCGCCCGGAGGAAGGACATGCCTATAAGGTACAAAGGCCGGTATATTTCATATCTGAGGTGCTCGGACCATGTAAAGTCCGATACCCCCAGGTCCAAAAGCTGTTGTACGCCGTCCTCATCACCGTCCGAAAGCTCAAGCATTATTTTCAAGCTCACTCGGTGGAGGTGATCACAGAATTTCCACTCGGCGATATTTTACAGAATCGAGATGCGACTGGTCGGATTGTGAAGTGGGCCATTGAGTTAGGAGAATACACTCTTAACTTCAAGCCCCACACCGCCATCAAGTCCTAAGCCCTCACCGACTTTATAGCCGAGTGGACTGAGATCCAACTCCCACCCGCAAGTGATCGCCAAGAGTATTGGGTCATGTATTTTGATAGGTCTCTCAGCATTGATGGAGCAGGAGCTAGAATTCTCCTAATATCCCCTCAAGGTGAAAAGTTAAGATATACTCTACAGCTATTATTCATGGCGTCTAACAATGTAGCCGAATACGAAGCTATCCTTAATGGTCTGCGCATCGCCATCTCCCTTGGGGTTTAAAGATTAATGGTATATGGAGATTCTAAATTGGTTATTAGCCAAGTCTACAAAGATTGGTCTTGTACCAGCGAGAAGATGGATGCTTATTGTCAAGAGATCCACAAGCTAGAGGGAAAGTTTAGTGGCCTTGAGTTCCATCATGTCCCCCGGGACGAGAACTCGGCTGCTGACTTCTTGGCCAAGCTAGGCTCGTCCAGAGCCCCTATGCCGAGTAGTGTTTTCCTCTAGGAACTCCCGAAGCCATCAATTCAACTTGATGAAGAACAACCTTTGGAGACTCAGTAAGCCCCATCAGTTTTGGTCATTACCGACACTAAAGACGACTGGCGAAAGCCGATCATCGATTTCATCCTCACTGCCAAGGCTCCTGAAGATAAAAATACAGCATTTCGCCTATCCAGAAGGAGTAAACAATATGTTGTAGTGGGATCAGAGTTATATAAGAGAGCAGCTTCAACCCGAGTTCTCATGAAGTGCGTCAGCAAAGCAGAAGGCTCAGAAATTCTCAAAGAAATTCACTCGGGCATATGCGGAAATCATGCCGACACTCGGACTCTGGTCGGCAAGGCTTTCAGGTCAGGCTTTTATTGGCCGACTGCTAATGAAGATGCCAAGCTACTAATTCACAGCTGCCTAGGTTGTCAATTTTTTGCCAAGCAACATCATCTCCCTGCTCAAGCACTCTAGACCATCCCGGCCTCATGGCCGTTCTCATGTTGGGGGCTCGATATGGTCGGACCCTTTCCAAAGGCCGCTGAGGGTTATGATCGTCTGTTTGTAGCCATTGATAAGTTTACCAAGTGGATAGAAGTAATGCCGCTAAGGACAAGCACAGCTAAGAAGGCTACAGAGTTCATCCGGGACATAATATATCGTTATGACATTCCTAATCAGATCATCACAGACCTGGGAACTCAATTTACCGGCTATGACTTTTGAGAATTCTGTGAGGAATGGTGTATTGAAGTCAAATATGCTTATGTTGCACACCCGAGAGCCAACAGTCAAGTTGAAAGAACTAATGGCATGATATTACAAGGGTTAAAGGCTAGAATATTTGATCCCCTTACTAAATATGGTAGTCGGTAGATGAAAGAATTACCAGCTGTTCTTTGGGGTCTTTGAACTCAGCTGAGTCGAGCTACTGGTCGGACTCCGTTCTTTTTTGTGTATGGGTCGAAGGCTATCCTACCGGTAGATATGTTGCATGAGTCCCCCAAGATTCAGCATTATGAAAAAGGTGCAGCCGAGCAGACAAGAGAAGAGGACATTGATAGTCTTGAAGAAGCTCGTCTAGCAGCTGCAATATAATCTGATCGGTACCAGCAAGGATTGCGAAGGTACCATGACCGTAATATGCATGGTCGGTCATTCCAAGTGGGAGATTTAGTCCTTCACCGAGTACAATCAGCAGTCGGCACCCACAAGCTATTAGCTCCAAGGGAAGGACCATACATCATCTTCGAAGTCACCCGATCAGGATCATATCGCCTAATTCATGAAGACGATCAAAAAATTGTGAATTCATGGAATATTGAACATCTTCGGCGCTTTTATCCTTGATAAAGCAAGCTAAGTTATTGTTTTTCAATAAAGATGTTCGACTTTCATTTGCTATCTTTCATTATTTTTGCTTGACCCCGAGTGCTTAAAGTCTTATCGCTTAACTCGAAACTCATGATCCACTCTGATCGAGTTAAATTCTTCTTTTTCCCCGCTCGGGGGCTTGGCTTGGCTATTCTGTGATCTACCCGATTGCTTTTCGTCATGACGTTTTGACTACATGTGACGCCTATGGTTCAAAACAGCGTGCATGTGGCTCAAGTTTCCCTACGCTATGGACCTAGGCTATAACATACAGTTGAGCATTCATACTGAGTGGTCGGGCACAGAACAAACTTCATATTAAAAAACGATGTTGTTCCATTACATCAAAATATATACAATTGCATATTGTCTATAATTTTTCTACTCGGCAGGTGCATCTTGATAAATCTGAATGTCTGAGATTAAGGCATCAGCTGTTTCTTCCACCTCTGAGTAGATGCGTGGTATTTCGGAGTCCTCGATGCTTGTCGGCCACCCTGCTCGGATGTAGTCCGAACGAGCTGTTGGATACAACGCTCGGACAATCTCGAGGGTGTGAATTGCCGCCGTTCGAGTGAAGTCTCGGGTTTGATTCCGTAGACGCTTCTCTGCTCATTCAATCCGAGCGAAGGACTCCTCCGCCGACTAGACCGTGCTGGATGGCACCTTATCAATTATCTTGATGAGCGTCTCAGCACTCGCCTGGTAGCGGTCTCGCTGCGCTTGGGTGCTAGCCAAGCGCTGCTCCAGGTCGGCGAATTGGGCGCCCACTTGCCGGTGAAGTTCTGCAAACAAAATACAATTTCAGAAAATGCTTTAATAAAAGCAGAGTACTAAGAAATCCGAGTTGGTGATCCGTACTTTTGTACTCACCCGATCACTTGTTAGTGGCTGCCTTAGACTTCTTCAGCTCCTCTTCGAGCTTCGCCACCCTGGCAAGGGCTTCATCCCTCTCGGCCAAGGCCTGTTCGGCCGTAGAGACCGATTGGTCCGCCAT
>KE372646.1:402830-422303 GCA_000418225.1 Zizania latifolia | reverse complement strand
GCTGTATTTTTATTTTGCGCCCATTCACCCCCCCTCTGGTCGCTAGTTTCGGTCCTACACTAGTTTCGGTCCTACACTGTCTCAAGTCGCTCTTGAGAAGCAAACCACTCTGCCATGCAAACACGGGTTAATATACTCGCAGATGAAAAGTTAACAATGAAAGGCAGTCAGGATGCTTACCTTGAGAGTGGAATTCAAACTGTTCATGAATGATGCGATTGTCCTTCTCTAGTTTTGCCAAATCGGCATTTTTACAAGCCAGCTGATCGGTCAGCTGACTCACCAGGAGCTGCAAAAAGACGATACAAGTTAGTCCGAATGCATATGTACATTATATGTATAAAAACAATACTTGCAGGAATACTTACGGTGGTCTCCTAGTTAACACGGTTGAATGTTTCTAACCACTCGGCCATATTTTTTCTGACTACCTGGGTCGGGTCGCCAAAAGCCGCACCAGTGGTCGGCTGAGGAGCCTCTTCGGCCCCGACTGGTTCGAGCCCGACCACTGGCGGAGTGGGGTCGGTCACCACCGCTTCAACCGAAGGCCCTTCGACCACTGACGGCTGGTCGGCAGCGGGCACTGGAGCAGGTGCCGATGATGGTGCCGCCTCGCTCACCGACCCAGGAGCGCCAGCACTTAGTGTCGCCGTTGTCGCGCCCACGCCATCAGCGGTCGGGACGTCCGGAGCCGGTGACCCACTTGTCACCGTAGCCTTCTGCTGCTCGACAGCCCCGGTGTAAACCACCACATCAGTGATGGGGGTTGCCGATGCAGTCGGGCCGGCCACGTCTTGGTCGGGCAGCGACAACGAAGAAGGGCTGCATAAAAATAATCACCAATGCCAAAACAAAGTTAGATTTAATTACCTGACTAATAAATTTGACAACAGGACTTACCACCCCGACCTCCAGACTATCGTCTTCTTCACCCGCAAACTGGGACCCGTTCCAGGGGTTAAACCAGTCGGCGGAGGGGGTGGAGGAGGGGGTGGTTGTGTTGGACTCGGTGGTGGTGTCGACACGGAGGACGACGATGCGACAGCACTTCCGGTCGCCGGAATCCCCGTAGATGTCTCCGAGTCGGCGTCCGCCTCCCTAGTGAAGGATGAGGGGATCTTTGGAGCCCCTGAGTCGCTGCAGCTTTCGTCACCGCCGTCGCCGTAGCCGCCGATGTCTTCACCCTTTTTGCCCGAGGAGGGCAAATTTCTTTGCCCTTCCTCTTCTCGCTAGTCGGCCCAGCGAGTGGGTCGACATTTTTCTCGCCGACACCCCGAGGTTGCTCGAGTAACGGCGCCAACGAGCAGAAAGCCTCCCGACCCTATGCAGTTCAAGGATTAGTACTCGGTAGGTGATATTATCAAGATTCAAAAACTTTGAAGAGCAAAAAAGTAACAAGAACTTACTGATAGTCAGGGGTTGCTAAGCTTGAATGGCTGGGGGTCGGCATCAGGATTGAGCCCCAGCCGATTGGCGAAGAGTGACTTCGCCCTCCTCCTCACCACATTAGAGTCGAGGTACTCGGCCCTCTCTCTGGTCGGGTCACTGAGGCCCGAGTACTCGAACGCCGGATGAAGCCGAAGCTTTAGTGGCTGGATCCGGCGACGCATGAAGCTGAGCGTCACATGGACGCCCGATAAGTGAGTCGCTCGGAGCTGCTGGATCATCTTCATCAGCTCGTCCACTTGACCCTGCTCCTCTCATTGGCAGCGGTCGGTCTAGGTGAGTGCCGGTACTGGCACCCGATCGACTTCAGGAGACAAGGTCGGCTCGTGGTTGGTGATGTAGAATCAGCCCGAGTGCCAGCCCTTGTTGGAAGAAGGGAGCAGCACTGGGATGTAGTCGGCCACCTTCCCATCCCGCAGTTGAAGCCCGCAGCCGCCAACCACCTTCTTCTTGTTGTTCGGCCACAGATAGAAATAATGGCGGAACAAATTGAAGTGGGGCTCAATGCCCAGAAAAGCTTCACACAAATGTACGAAGATTGCAAGGTGGAGGATAGAATTGGGGTTGAGATTACAAAGAACAATGTCGTAATGGTGGAGAATACCACGAAAAAAGGGATGGGCCGTCAAGCCAAACCTACGAGGAAAGAAGGACTCGAACACCACAAGCTCTTGGGTGTTCGGGGTCAGGAACGCCTCACCGTCGGCAGAACGCCACGCCGACAGCGCGGACGGTGGAATCTCACCGCGCTTCTCCAGCAGTGCCACCACGTGCTTTGTCGCCTTCGATGACTGAAACTCTGTCGACCAGTCAACTGCTCCTTGAGGATTCACCGCCGCCATTGGGATGTCTGAGAGTAGAGCTAAAGTTTTGAAGTAGAATAAGCGCCGCGCTTTGCGGTAGCAGACAATGCAGTTGCAATGTCGCTTGGGGTTGCGAGGCGCCAGAGCTCAAGGAAGAAGATGAAGGCTCAAAAGTGTGCGGAAGGCTCAAAAGTCCTCAAGCAGACTATTTATAGCCTTCTCGCACTACGGTTAGGGTCCCCGAGGCGTCGCGATTGCCTAAAACCATGTCCTGAAGCAATCCTCGCCATTAACTACGCCAGTCAATATCTTATTAGGCCTACCATCTAACCGATGACTGCAGATCCAACGGCGGGTATCATGCGACAAATCGGCACTTCCAGTTTATTAATTTAAACTCACGTCCGAAGTGTCGTCTCGAAAGTTGGAAAGTCCCTCGAACTGTCGATCCTGACAGACGCCAGTCTACGCAGGCAGACGTCTTTCCGCCTGAGGGGGACCCACAAGCGCTCCATGGCGCCGCGCTGCGCCAATTGATAACTTTTTCACCAAGAAACACTTGATGAGCCTACAAACCTCTAGGCTCAGGCTGGTTCTGCGGACATCAATATGGCGGTTGGGCGGAATTGAAGGATTTTTATACTGGAGCTTATTTTATTCAAAGAAACTCCAGTCTCGGGGGCTGCACTCGGCAGGTGCACCTGAGCGGTGCACTAATCGGGAAAAATTCGTCCAGATCAAAACTTTAGAGCTCTTTCCGACTGCTCAACTTCATTTGCGTGCCAAAAAGAGCTCGGGGGCTGCTGTCGGGAATATGATCCCGGGCTACCTCCCGAGCGGTTTTAAATCGACTAGTCAACGGTCAAAGCCCGCTATGAGGATAGTGACGGAGAGCTGAAGGCGTCCAAGTCCAGCACTCGAGCGAGAGGCCCTCCCGACCACATGAATTCGGACAGTCCCCATTAAGATCTAGGCCGTCATTAATCTCCATAATCCCGCAGTTATTAGTGCGGTTATCCTCTGTGTTATTACCCATAATATGACCGTTTATGTCAATAATACGTCATTAGTGCGAATTTATTCATCCTTTATAACCCCCGATCTCTCCCATATAAAGAGATCGTAGAGAGCCTGAAAAGGCAAGTTTTGCACGCACGAAGACACACATACACAGGATTAGGGTTATTATCCTCCGGGAGGCCCGAACCTGTCTAAAATCTCCTGTCTCTGTCTCTTTGATCAAGATAACCATTAGATCATAGCACCGCACCCCCTTTTAGCCTGATCAAAAAACCTCCCTACAGGCACCCCTGTAGGGTAATGTTGTCTTACATAACGACACATACTTCTTTGACAAAGACACAGTTGAATAAGATATGAACAGTTGTTTCGTCCTCTTGATCACAGAGGATACAGGACTGCCGGCAGGGCTAACCTCTTTTTGCAAGATTATCAACAGTTAGGATCTTATGTTAGATTGTGAGCCAGGCAAAGAAGCGGCATTTTCCTTCAGCGCTCGCCTTCCAAATAAGCGAAGGCCAAGAGGGGTAGGTGAGGCCGGCCAATTGGGCGATGTATGCATATTTCGTTGTATAGGACCCATTCGTTGTCCATCTCCAACGAATTCGGTCTGACTCTGAAGGATCCCGATTAAGGTTGCTACTCAAGCCTCATAGAGAGATGAACTCCGTCAAGTGAGAGTGGTCGTGAAGGTGACGGATGCTCCTGATCCAGTTATTGTTGGAGAGCTCTATCTCAACCGACCTGTTTTTATGAACCACTAGCTGGAAGAGGTTTGGAGCCAAGTCTTTTGGGGCACAACCGTTTAACCATCGAGAGTTCCAGAAACTGAACCGATCTCCTTTTCCAATGAAGATTTCCATGGAACCATCAAATAGGTCTCTGTCGATGTTGTCCAGAGGGATAGAGATGTCCTTCCAATTGTGAAGGTCTGAAGCAGCCTTCCAAGGCCAACGTAGGCGCAAGGCTCAACTGAAGAGATCAAGGTTCAGGATCCCCAGGCCTCCAAAAGATTTAGGAGTGCAAATCGAGAACCAGCGAACAAGGCAATGGCCACCATTGACATCTTTCGAGCCCTTGCATAAGAAGGCTCGATGGAGCTTGTTAATACGCTGGAAAACCCATTTAGGAGCGTGAAGCGTGGAGAGATAGAAAGTGGGGATTGCCGATAGCACATCCTAGACTAGAGTGAGGCGGCCTTGGGAGGAAAAGTGGCCCCCCTTCCATCCCGAGAGGCGTCCACCAATCTTATCGAGGAGAGGTTGGTAATCAATTTTCTGCAGCTTCCTGTGGTGGAGGGGGAGACCTAGATAACGACACGGGAAGCTACACCATTTAGCCAGAAGGAGGCCCTAAAGAGGGGCGACGTCCAAGGTATCGCAGCAGATCAGGTAAATCTCTATTTTTTCGAAGTTTGTGGTCAATCCCGTTGTTTTGCCGAAGAGCTTCAAGATGTCCCTGATGTCAGAAAGATCTTGTTGCGTGGGAGAGAGGAAGAGGGCTGCATCATCAGCATAAAGAGAGGTCCTGGAGATGTTGCTTCTAGAAGAAAGCGGGGAGAGGACACCTGAGGCTGTAGCAAGGTCAAGGAGCTTCTTGAGAGGGTCAATGGCGAGAATGAACAACATTAGAGAAAGAGGATCCCCTGACGAAGGCCTTAATGATGGAAAAAATCACCTTCCGGCCTTTCATTCAGGATGACACGTGATGAGGAGGTTGAAAGCAGCATACAAATCCATTCCCGCTATCTAGGCCCAAAGCCCCGGTGAAGGAGGTCCAAAAGGTATTCCCAGCTGACCGAGTCGAAGACTTTTGCAATATCCAATTTGATGAACAGGGCTAGGGTTCTCGAAGAGTGAAGGTTCTTCATGGCATGCTGAACATGGATAAAGTTATCCTGGATGGTCCTCTTTTAAGTGAACGCACACTGGCAAGGAGAAATCAAGGCATCTAAATGATTCGTCAGTCTAGAGGCAAGCACTTTCATGATGATTTTTGAAATGGAGTTCATTAGGTTGATCGGCTGATAATCACTAACCATTTTGTAAACATTTTTTTTAGGCAGGAGGGCAATGCGACCATTGTTGAGGAGGTGAAGGTTCCTAGGGCAGAGGCTAAAGAACTGAGAGAACACCGCTAGGAGGTCCAGTTTGACCAAATTCTAGAAGGAGCGAAAGAATTGCAAAGTGAAGCCGTCGGGGCAGGGGCCTTTTCTGGGTGAAGATCGAAAACCACGCTCTGGATCTCTTCCTCGGCAAAAGGGAGATCTAAATCACTGAGGTCGTGGCGATGGAGGTCGAGTATTTTCCAATTGAAGGAAGCTTGTCTATGAGACTTCGTCCCGAGAAAGGACCGGAAGTGATCAAGGATGGCGATAGCTTTCTCCTCATGAGCAGTAGCCAAATTCCTTTCAATCTGAAGAGCCAAGATGAAATTGCGCCTTCGACGACCATTGGCTTTAAGATGGAAGAACCGGGTATTAGCGTCGCCTTCCTTGATAAAAATTTGGCAGGAATGCTGCCTTAATTTTATTTTATCAATGGCTGCTAGGCCAATAAGGCGATGTTTAGGATGGGATTGAAGATTTTGCTCTCCCTCCGACAGAGGGCAGAATTCCTCTGCCTTATCAAGTTGGAAGATAACCTCAGTGGCGATGGCCAATTGAAGGTGTGTATCGCCAATGTGGGATCTGCTCCATCTCTTGAGCGATCTTGCCATATGCTTGAGCCGCCTAAAAAGGGAGAGGAAAGCATTTGAAGATTGGGGCGGTGTGATCCAAGCCGCTTGAACCACTTTGTGAAAACCCTCCATGTGAAACTAGAAATGCTCAAAGCAAAAGGAGTTGTTAGGTGGAGATCTAGTGTCGCCTGTTAGAAGAAGTGGGGAGTGGTCCGAGGAATGGGAGGACAACGGCTGGAGGAAGCAGTGATGGAAGAGGGCGTCCCACTCCGGGGAGCAAAAGAAGCGGTCGATTCTTGTCATAGTCGGGGCGGCCATTGAGCTCGACCAGGTGAAGCGACGGCCAGAGAGCAAGAGTTCACAAAGCCCCAGATGGTCCAAGGTGGATTTGAATTCACCCATCATCCGCTAGTTTAGGATGGAGTTACTCTTATCTTGGGCTCGATAAATTAAGTTAAAATCCCCGATGACCACCCACAGAGATTGCATCTGGGCGCCACCTGACGAAGTTCATGGAGGAAGAGGAGTTTGTCAGAGTCAGATTGTGGTCCGTAGATGCCAGAGATACACCATGAGAGATTATTGGAACGCGCCGTGATGGTAGCTGTGATGGAGAAAAGGCCAATTTGAGGGCTGGTAAGGTTGAAGAAATTTCCGTCGTAGGCGAGGATGATACCTCCTCTAGTGTGGGTCACAGGCAAGACGACAAAGGACGAACGGAAGTTAAGACCCAGAGTTTCCCCTATAATCTCTGGAGACACCTGAGCAAGCTTTGTTTTCTGGAGGCAAACAATGGTTGCTTTAGAGCTCTGAACAAAATGTTTGACAGCATGCCGCTTAGTAGGATTATTTAAACCGCGGACGTTTCAAGAGAAGATGATGGTATGTGCTTGAGACATTACAAACTTGTTACTTAGCTAGCTAGCCACTCCACAGCTAGCTCCATATAGCTACGAGCCTCTTATAACTTGCAAAAATTGATACAATGGTAAGTAACAGATCTTGCTAATGTTTAATTATTGACACTAGAGGAACCTTCTCTTTAAAGTACGGCAATTGACAAGCACCTTTTGAAGTGCATAGAGAAAACAATTAATCTGATGATTATTCTATTTGGTGTTTCGTCAAGATTGGAATCAACGCCTCTATGTTTGTCTTATGTGTGAACCTAATCTTACTATACGCAAAGCTCATGCGACTGACATACATAGTTAGGTCAGTTGGCAGACATGAGTTAGCAATGTGTGATTAGTTAGGTTAGTTGTTGGCAGGCATGAATTAGCAACGCGTCATATATCCCTCTACAAACATAGGATCGGTCATCAATGAGATAGATCATCTCTAATAAGTTCTTGTGATCAGATGGTTTATAAAATGATTTGTCTAAGATAATATCTTGGATTGGGAGGTTGCGAAGGATGTTCCGTCACATATGATCATATATATCTTAATTTATGACCCTCACATATGTTTGTTGATAGAGTATATACGGTCTCATTTGATACGGAGAAGTTTCATGAAAAATTATAATTGGGTGATCAAGATGTATGTCCGTTCCTTCTCCATTAGTCGTGAAAAAAATTGCAAAAATAGATTAATTAATATGCAATATATCACTCTGCAAACAAACAAGTTGTAAAACCGATCGATTGAGGTAATTAAAAAGCCACTTCGGCAATTGATGGCGGGAAAAGAAGTTAGCTTGGTTTGTAGGACATCCCCTTAGCTTCATCCCTCCTCCTCCTCCAGTTCTTCTCTTCAGTACTTCCCGGCTTGACGGTTTTGCCGACGATGAACAGGCCGACGTGTTCTGCCATGAGCCACATGATGGTGGTCAACTCACCACCATAGCTCAGCCGCTTGGCATGGGACTCCTTGCTGCACCGGTAGCCCGAGTAGAGCAGCATGTCCACCCACACCTCGAGGATCACATCCACCATGCTCGCCACCCTCAACGTTTCCAGCTTGAGCAGTCTCACGGCGAGCTCAATTCCACGAGAGAGATCATATGAGTTAATGTTGGAGCCTTCCCAATCACTGATGAGCATCTTGGCAAGCTCCTCCTTCTCCCTGATTCGGCCTGACGGGCCTGTACATTTTGGAGAAATTCGCCACGGGTTGCGCAGAATGAAGAATTTCATGCAGGAGCTTGGGGAGGAGGAAGAAGAAGGAGATGACGACTCTACGTCGTCATTGGCAGCAGCTGGTGGTGGGCGATGTTTGGACCAAATCCGGGCCAAATCATCGCAGGTCAGTTCAAACAGCTTGCGGGTGACCAGGCCAGGTATCATCTCCGGATGCTTGGCGAGGAGGTAAATCATGTAGTTGGACATGTTCTTGATTGCCTCCACCGTCCGTGCTACCCTGGTGCTTTCCATGGCCTCGGCTTTGGCCTTGTCGGAGATGAAGAGGTAGATGTCGGTGCCGATGTGCCATGTGAGGATGCCCATCTGGAGGTCGTCGCCGAGGCTCCACCGGAGCTCCGACCGCAAGTTGTGGTTGTTCAGCGCCTGCTGACCCCTCTCCGGCCGCGGTGCTGCCGATCCCGAAATTGCCATCTCAGTCTTCATCCTTTTCCTCAGATCAATCAAATGCTTCTTCACACTCTTGAAAACCAGCTCCTTAACACCTTGGTCGATCACGATGGAGTAATCGCTCCGATCTTGCCCCGACCGCTGTCGCTCGCTGGTGGTGAGCCGCAACATGTTGAGCTGCCCCATTTTGCCCGACCACTTCCGGTGAGCTTGCGTGTTGACGAGACGGCCAAAGCACGCGAGCAGTCCATGGAATCGATCCCACCGGCTTTTGCAGAGGATTTCATGGCGAATCCAACCGAGATGCACCTTGTTTTGCAGCAAGAAGCCGGTCCATGTCGAGCCGAGAGCCCTGAGCAGCGACGCCGTCTCCAGGACGAAGGTGGCGACCAGCAGGACGCGGGTAATGACGACGTCCGATCGCCGGTGGCGGCCGCTCTTGTTGCTAAACTCTACCAGAACCAGCGAGACGGCGGTGGCCACCGGCGATATGGCGCGGATGCAGTAGCCGTGCCATGTGTGGATCACGTCGGCCTTGGTGTAGATGAAGTCGTACATGAGGGAGAGCTCCATCTCCATCACCCTGCACAGCTGCCTCCATTCGAGGTTGAACAGGGTCTCCTTGGTCAGAGCAACGGCGGCGTCGGTGTCCGATTCCGTGTCCACCGCCGAGTCGACGATGGAGTTCTTGCAGATGTGGAACAGCGCGTGGGCCTTCATCACAAGTGAGGCGTCGTCGTCATGCCCGTCGAATGAGACCTTGGGTGGTCGAGGACGGCTGTCCCTGTCACCTTCCAAGCTACTTCTGAGGCGGCGCCGCTGCTGCTTCTTCTCTATGGATCCCCGGACGTTGTTCAAGTTGGCGCGGTGCAGCGCCAACGTCCTCTCCACGTACTTGGCGACGCCGACGAGGAACATCAGCCAGGCCGCCGGAATCAAGGCCCAGCTGCTGGAGATGGACTTATACATGATGTAGACTACTCCGAAGACCCGCAGGATGAGCTCCATCACGTAGCGCGCCGACAGCTGGGTGTCCTCGAGCTCGAAGGCGGTGATGCTGTCGGGGCCGCCCAGGTGCAGGAGGAAGAAGGGCGCCCAGAACGCGACGAGCTGGCGCTTGCCGGAGGTGCCGCTGACGGAGAGGTGGCCGAGCGCGGTGGTCGCCACGAACTCGGCGCCGACGTAGGAGAGCCAGATGACGTTCCGCACCGCGCCGGAGGCTGCGCCGCGCCACCGGAACCCGGCGGTCACGGCTTGCACCAGCTGCAACACGAAGCTGGCGCCAAGCAGGATCTCCATCGACCAGTGGCTCAAGACATCCCCCACAGCGTTCAAGGCGAGTACCATCGAATGCCAGATGATGTCCATCACCCACTGGTCTCCCGCCATTGTTGGCTAGCTTGCTGCTTGCTCCGCTCAACTGATCGAGCTCTAGCTAGCTACAGACTACATAGTGAGAGAGAGTACAGCTCCACTACATGTGGTAGCTAGCTAGCCAGCTGCCAGCTGAATCACCAGCTACACGTGGTTTTCACAAACTGATTCCTACCTGAAACCCCGAGCCATGCTATCTACTAGATCGAGAATCGAGATCACATCACATCCAATATATCCATAAAATTTTACCTGCCATGATCTCATCCAAGAGTTCACTTCACTAGCACGTGAACCCCCAATCCTCACCAAAAGGAAAAACGAAAGAAAAAACAAGAGAAGAAAGCAAGCACAGCTCCTGCCTGTCTCGTGCATCATGTTGATCTGCTACTCTGTTATATGTTTTACCTTTTTGTGCATCACTGTTTGAAATTTAAGCAATTTTGCGAGTTCTGAAGGGTCATGTTTTTAGTAGGATCCATTTACGGTATCCCATTACCTCCCAGCAAGGTAATAGTTAAAACTAATCTGTACCGTTGATTAAGTATATTTAAAATAATTAATTAA
Organism: Zizania latifolia; assembly: GCA_000418225.1. Taxonomy (NCBI): domain Eukaryota; kingdom Viridiplantae; phylum Streptophyta; class Magnoliopsida; order Poales; family Poaceae; genus Zizania; species Zizania latifolia. The sequence goes on along the minus strand of KE372646.1, from coordinate 411,880 downwards.
AAAGAAAATAGGATAGCTGACTTGATTATGGAAAGTAATCTGCATTCATATTGTCTGCACAGAAAGTTTGTTGGTTATTTTCTTTTTCTACTGCATCCAACAATTAATCTACTAGTATACAAAGAAATAAATTAATTGCTGCATGTATATAGGTCCGCACATATTAAAAGAAGGTAATAGATCACCGATATCAAATCTAAGCTGTTGGATCATATAGATTAGACGGTCCACAAAATTTGGGGACGCTATAAATTTTGGTAGCACTAAGTATAACGAATTGTGTAGATTTACACTACATCTTTTTGGTACGACGAGGACCGTTCGTAGTAAAAAAGACTTAAATTTTAGGGAATTTGGGTGGGTCTTGGATGTACACCTCCTGGTAGAAAGTTCCTTTTTGCAAAAGAAATTGTTCAAATTGCTGAAAATAATTCGCAACCCTATGAAAAATTGTTCTAATTTGAATTATTCACATGTTTAATAATTAAGTTGCGCATAACATGAACAGACAGTCGTACAGAGCATTCGATGACAATTAAGTTTTGGTACTTTAATTTTGCTATCGACAAATTAAAGAAGAGTCGCCAGCCAGCAGCCTGGCGGAGCCACGCTGCCCTCCTCCGCAGCAACAGCGACAGCACGGCGGCCAGCCTCCTCCGACGAGGCGTTGACTCCGGCGAGAAATGAAGAGAGTTCTTGGCGAGAGGAAGCTGGAGGCCAACAAGGACGGAATGGGCCGGCCAACACCATGAACTAAGTGGGTCTTAACTCTTAAGTGGGCCGTGAATGGGCTGGGTTGGGCCTCGCCAACCAGAAAGGGCCCACATTGTTAATAAAACTACGTAAACACAATTTATACCTGGGGGTAGCTGACATGTAGGCCAACTCTTTGACCTCAGTCCTGTCTACCGGTCGATGAACTGTCCACTGACATCCCTGGCCCCGCATGTCAGCCACAGTAGAGTTTCCTTCCAAAAAATAAATAGGAATGAAATTAAGTTTAATGGACTCACCAATCAGTCAGATCCTTTCAATTAAAAAAATGTAAATTCCAATTAATCTTGATCAAATCCCAGTTTAGTAAGGTCATCCGTAATGTTAGTTAGGATCACAGAATTCCTATTAATTGCCATGTTTTACCGTACTAAGATTCATTTTAAAACACATTTTAATAACTGAATTTGTTTAATTTGTTTCTCACTAAAGGGTTGACTTTAGATTGAAAAACTTGGAGATGATAAATGTCTATTATAAAATGCTGCCATGTCATTACTCATTACTCCATTACAGTCAATCTAATTGTCAGAAGCTGTGTATAAGGGAAAGGTAGGCTGCAGGGAGTGCAGAGCAAAAGGAATTTCTTCTGACTATATTGCAGTTGTTAATTTGTTCCCCTTCCATTCTGATATTATCCTGGTTGATACTTACATGGTACTTTTCAGACTTCAAGATTGCAGTGATGCCTTAATTGATGAAGACGATCAAATGGAACTTGTTTGATTTTGTCATGAATTTGCAAGAATATTTAGGATAGCAGCGGATTTACTCTTATGGGCATCCAGCTTCGTTCCTAGAGCCATACATTCTGTTGTCTCTGTGTGTATTCTGCAGTTTTTGCTCCAGATTCATCCGCACTATTGTTGTATATATGATCCAATTTAACTTGATTAATCAAATTCTTTCAAGGAAGCGAGACAAGAGACAACCCTGAACTTGTGTATTTAACAGAAGCTATCGATTGAAATTAAGTTTATAGAATGATTGCCATTCCAAAATTTCAGTAGAAACACTGCATGAGCTAGGTTCCTTTGAATAAAAGTAGCTGATTTGTTGTTGCTATCTTGTTTCATTTCTGTTCGTCCATGTTAAACCTTTCCCCTGACTCAGCATGGTCTTCTTTTTATCTTCTGAATTCTGTTCGTGGCATTTTGTGATTTTTGTGCTGCAATTGGGTATTAGCTACCAAGCATCATTTCTGAATTCTGAATATTGTGGACTTAAAATGAAAAAAGTGAGTACCATTGCTGCTAAAAATTAACCATCCAAATCTGCTTATTCTTTCTTGGGAATTGCTGGATTCTTTTTTTAAGAGGAAACCGATGTGTTTATTCTGATTATCATTTTGTATATAAAGATATGCTTTAGTAAGCTTGTCGCCAATAGTGAAGATGTTATGGATTAGCTGAACTTTCAGTCAGTAGGCTTTAGGCATGACAAATTAATGAACTCTTGTAAGAAAATTGGAATACTGTAGTGTTAGTGTAGATGATCTTCAATGGTCTCTTGTAGCTGGTTCAAGATGGAGAGCGATTAAACATAAATAATGAACTTGCCAACAATTCAGAAAAGAAAAGGAAAAAAAATCAGTAGATACATATGTTGTCACCGTAGACCAGACGAGTAGGAGGAATAGATTTTCAGTAGTCCCTTGTGGCTTGTACTATCTCACCAAATTCTGCCGCTGAGCTTACAGGGAGACCTACCACACACTATCACAATCACAAATTTTTAGATAATGAAATCATAAACTCTTGGCCATATTTTTAAGATAACACCTGCTTTATATGCCAGTAGAGATGGCAATAGGACGAATCGGGTCTAAATTGGCCAATATTGAATTAGGATCTGTTTCTGGTTGGACTCAGACCGTATACCCCTATTGCCTGGACCTAAATTTGTCGGGCCCTCACAAACTCGACGGTAGGGGTGGCCGATGATGGGGATGGTCGATGCATTGGCGAAGGGCGGGGGGCGACGCACTGACAAGGGTTAGGCCGGTGGCGGTGCCGTGGGCATTGGGTGGCGTTGTAGGAGCGGCTGAGTGTGGTAGCTTCAGCTAGGGTTTAAGCTAGACTTTTTCGCTATTGGGCCAAATGGCTATTGGGCCGAAGAATGAACCCATTTCCGCCTCTGGTTTAATGTGAGACTATGATCAAAGGGCTCGTGGGTTGACCTAGCCCTAGCCCCGGTACAGTCAGGTTGATTGCAACCCCAGTATGCTGACGATGCAACTGAAGGAAGCATCAAACACAAGGTTAAATGGAAAAATAGCTTTGCACGAATCTTAAAGCAATACCTACATTTAACAATGGTTTTTATAGAAGGCAAATTTTACGGTGCCCCAAAGATATATGAACGGTTCATTCTATTTTATCCAACGGTTTAGATTTGATTATGATGATCTATTACCTTTTAGGAGGTAATAGGTAATAGGTCATATCTCTTTCCGTTTAAAGTCACGCGCATCAGGCGGTTGCTATCCTTCCATTTTTAAGTTCGTATGCATGCATAATCTTTCCATTCTATTTAAAATCATAGACATGGATATGATGCACTTGCTATACTTCCATTTGTGTTGTAGAGATCAGGAAATTACAGATTTTTTTACTCGAGTCTACAGGGATGTATTTCCGTACCTTTACAAACTCACTTAAATCTCTAATTTCTATTAAAAACAGAATATTAAAAAAATCTTAATCTGCAATGTTGTTCTACCGTTCTGGCACAAGTCATTCTACCGTTCTGGCACAAGTCACATGGGCCATAAGTAAAAGTGTAAAACGTAATTCAATTACGGGCTAAGTAGCACCGTAGCACCGTTACCAAAACAGTGCAAGAATGAATCAGGCGCATGCACTTCCGTTTTGTTGAACACGTGATTAGAGGAAAATCTGTTTTTGCCTTCTAAATAGCTGTAGTTTTCCATTCTCTCGCATGCATGGAGGAGAGAGAAACCAGTTAAAACCTGGTGTAGCGGTAATTAGCATTAACATTAAATTTTATTTTAGTTAATTAAATAAAATCAATGGCTGAGATTGATTTAACATCTTATCCTTTAAGGAGGTAAGTGGAGCACTATAAAAGGTTCCTCATAGAAACCAGTCAGTTGACATAGTAACCAACCAGTTGACAAATAAACCACCACTTTGGTTATTACTTACTACTCTCTCCGTCCCAAAATACAATCATTTCTACCATTTAAATTTTGTCCCAAATATTATAATTTTTATAATTTTTCCTCCTAAATCTCCATATTTTACCTCTATCTAGATCACTAGTTGTATTAGCGCTACTTGCTTAGAGTACTAGTTGATGGGTGATTTAGATTATTTTTCCTTGCACCTTAATAAGCGCGGCAAAGTCTAGAAACGGCTATATTGTGGGATGGAGGGAGTAGGTTCGTATTTCAAAAAAAACTTTATATTTAAGATAAAAATTAATAAATCAGTAGTGAGTGTAAAGCACCAAAGTGTTTCTTATCAATAATAATATTATAATGTGATAGATAAGAGGTATATAAAATATACCGAAGAAATAAAACTCATTGATCTATATAAATTAAGATATATAAGAAGGTATCAATAAAGTCTTGTAGTACAAACTCTGAAAGAGATAAAAATAAATTCTTTTTTAGGACAAATGGATTACATACTAATCTTAGTGGCTAGCGGGAGAACCGGAGAATGCGAATGTTCACATAATCAAGGCAGAGGTACACCAATGGGTGAAGCTATCAGCACTCCACAGCAGAGCTTTCATCAGCTATGGGGGATCACTTGGCTGCCATGGCACGGCACTCATAATGCCTCATGCACCCTGTGAGCTCATGGCCTTTTGTTCTGCCCACTTGCCATTGCCAACCAGCCATCCATTCATCCATCCATTTCCGATCAACAAATTGATCCAAGTAAACGGACCTTATCAAGATAGCAACAACAAAAAGGAATGATAGGGCCGCCTAGAAATGAACTACGGGTACACGTGTAGTTATTTTGCGCACGGTCAATATTGTGGTTTCAATCGTCGTAAATTTTGTATAAGGTTTATGCTTTAAAGCCCAAAAATATATTGTCGTGGTGGGGCTGTTTTGGGTGGATGGGTTGCATTCAACGCTACAAATTCTCGCCTATCAATTGGTTGCCACCTCGAAATTAAATATTCTGCCTATATGAAAGTTGTATATGCATTACAATTCCATTATTATTGGCACAAATATATTGTATTGTATTGCCCAATGTATAATCATTTCAGTACACAGCACGTGCCCTTTTTATGTCCAAAGCCCTATATAGAATTGAGACTTAATACCTTTCCTGCACAGAAATGGGATTTAATTCTTCTAAAGTTTTTTTTTTTTTTGAAAAGGTACAAAATCAATTGCTCTACTTCAACAATCACATTGTAGGTACCACAATTTTTTTAAATTTTCGAGTGGCAAGTATATATGTAAACCTCAAAACATGTAGCAACAAATATGTAATTCAACCTAGCTTGTAAACTGAGATGATTCTTGAATCTGATCAGATCAACAAAAAAACTGAAAGCAGAATAACAATATATAGCAGATTCCTCCTATATCTGCAATTGTAATTAATAACAAAGAGTATGATGCTCATGCTTGAGTTCAGCCACTAATTTAAATGTCTTCAAGGAGTAAAGGCTGGTAACATTGTACCACTAGCCACTTGAGCTTAAGTCTAGCTACACTAACCTTTTGGTATAACAGAGACATGCATAAAATATTTAATGTCACACCACAAAGTGCATGTACTGCAACCTTTTTCTGATCAGCTCTCACAAACCATGTCTGCCTGTTGCTTGGGCCAAGCTGGTGTAACAGTGTGTGTACATAGCATTTTGATGGTGGCATGTATGGATGCTTGGAGGGGGCAGTTAGTTGTGGGCCCCACGAGGCAGTAGGTTCCAACGACCTCTAACTACTGGAGAGTGTGGCTAGCTGCTGCTTTAATGCCACTGGAAGTGAAGTCCACTTTGCTGAGAGTGTGAAGCACTCCACTCCACTACCACTGCTGCATGCAGCTCATGCTCAGCTGCTCTCACTGCCTCACACCTTCCTCTACTTTCTTAAATCTTAATTAAATTAGTTGGTGGCCCTGCTAATTATCCAACTTGATTGATCAACCAGCACACACCACTACTGTTAGTACTACAGCACACAGCCAACATCACACACATGTGTGCCTTTTTCTTCTTCTGCTGCTGCAGCAACCCCATTGATCAGACATGTACACTAGCCAGCTAGAAGATAAGTCTAATCTCGCAAATTAATTATTCATATGAAAGCTCCAGCTCTATCTCATTACAAGATAAGTACATATCTTACTGAGAGTTGCACGGAACTGATTAATCTTAGGTCATGCTCTGCAAGAAAGCAACATGAATTGCTTCTTTGTATTTAGCATAAAAAAGACAAGGTGAGAGATAAGGTCAAATTGAGGAGCGTATAGAAATACACGTTAGGTATAGCATAGTATCTTATACGTATATGAATACTACTCACAAGATGCTAAAAGCTGATCTCATGTATATGCCAGTTTTCAACCGCCATTGATATCCTATTCCCTGGTAGTGATGCCCTAATTAGCTCAACTGCAAGATAATTAGTATATATTGATTTTCAAGCAAAACAATTTATTATTATTTCCTGGTTGTTGACAATCTAGAGATGGAAGAATACTAGTCACAATGAAGTGATGCTCAACTGTTTCAGAGAGTATAATGCCACTAGGGTAGGTGAATTGTATCCATCTAGCAGCTTGCATGTGTATGCTTCTGAGATTTAGGGCAGTTGATGAAGTTTACACCCAGATAAAATAAACTAAGCTGCATGTGCAACCATGCTCTCTCAAACACCTGACATTTACTTCCCAGAGATGCACTTGCATAATGACAGCTGATCGACCAGTCTTTACTTTTGAGTCCTTCGATGCATCTTCTGTTAATTTGTTGGGATATTTCATTCGATGCATCTTCTGTTTAGTTGGGAGATTTCATTGTGATTTTTCAGATCAGTGTGCTAGCTAGCTAGGGATGTGCATCTCTAAGAGTTTAGTATCATATTCTCTGACTCTTATTTGAAACATTTAGAGAATAGCAGTAAACACCAAAACGACTTATATTTAGAGATAGAAGTAATTAAAAAAGGATGACTTATTACATTTAGGGCTTGTTGGAGCTTTAAATTATGAAAAACAGTGGGTGCATATCTAGTTGATGATCGAGAATTTAGAGGAGCTGATGTTTCTTAGCTTCTTGATTTTAATTTACTTTTAGATTCTTCAGTGACTGAGTTTCATAATGTAGATTTAGAATCTAGACCGTTTAGGAAGTTTAAAATTCTAAAAATAATTGTAGCTGCCAGAAGCTCCTCAAATAGACCATTAGAAAGAATAATAGGGCAGGGGTTAGCTACCAATGGTGATTACCAAAAGTATATTTTGCAAAAAGAAAATTTGATCACTTGTTAACCATGAAATCCATGAAGTCTAGCCATGAACTATCACGTGGAGATCTTTGGCTAACGAAAAGGAATGCCTACTTAAAACTTTGAAGATGGATCAGAAAGCGAAGTGTTTGTGTTCACATGTTTCATTAGTATTGAATGCAGTTGAAGACTGAAGAGCATGGCACATCAAATATATATGGTAGCAAGCTAATAAGCTAGCTTGAGGATGTGGTGTGGTTGGGAAGGTGGAAGGTTGATGTAGACCAAATCTCATTATTAGTTTCTTTTTCTTCAATGACCATTTCTATCAACTTAATTAATCAAAAATGTGACTTTCCATTTTCGCCTTCTTATTTTCGGCTACATTTTATCGCACTCTGAGTTAATTATAGCAATTCATAAGAAATTAAACTATTTTAGAGTATATAGATTCTTCTTTGCACTATATATGTAATACTAGTACTAGAATTGCAATGGCAAATATATTACAAAGATACATTCAGACTGCAATAATAGTACATAAATGGAGTGTACAGTCCATTTTTATATATACTTATATTCCCATGGCTTCTATTATTGTAATCTCAATGTCTATTTTTAATATATTTGACATTGCAACTAATATTACATATATGATTGGGAGAGAGGAGTAGTGGAGGAGTAACATGTGGCATGGACATATAGGCAGCATTCACAAAACCACGATAATCGATTCGGTTAGCATAATTTTCGACCATCTCACGGTGAAACAGTTTATATATAAATTAATCTAGTAATCACTAAATAGATTAGTTTTGATACTAACCGAACCAATTTTTATGGTAACCGACTGTCCGAACATAACCGGTATCAGTATCAGGTGGTTGGAGTTGGGGGCCTCTCATAGAGAGGCTGGGGCAGAGCTGTGCCAGCACACGAGCACACCGGATTCTCTGCACTGCCACCCTCTCATCCCTAACCACACTCCAAATCACCCCCAAAACATTCATTAATTAGCTGTGCCCCTTTCTTGTCTCACACAAGTTTGTAATAATAAAAGTAGGAAAAGTGTACAAAATGCCGTGAAAAAAATCTCTGCAAATTTTGACAACAGATCAGAGTACACAACACTGTACTCGCATGAGTCATATTGTTCTAAAAAAAGTACACCAAGCATAACGGAAAGGATTGTTTGGTTGCACTTGTCAATGTTTAAAACACGGGAGATGAAATTCAGCAATGTGTTGTGAATTTTTTTTATGAAATGTATGTGGATAAATTCCCTAATTCACTGATTCTGTAGCTATTGTTTCTCATAAATCTGAATCTAGAATCTGGACCATTTATTTTTATTTTAGATTATAGAAGTATCTGTAGTTGCTAGAAGCTGAAACAAACATATTCTTATATTCTAAAAAGCAGCAGGTGAGAATCTAAAGAAACTGTTGTTTCTAGTTTCTAAATCATAATTCATTTCTATATTCTGTAGTTATTAAGTTTCATAATATAAATCTAGAACGTGAAACTCACCTAAACTAACTGCAGTTGACAAAAACTCCTTAAACTAGCCCTAAGACTAATGTAGAGATATCCGATCACCGGATGTGGTATTGAAGAGTTGGGTTGGCCATGTTCAACTTGCAAGTTACAATTAACCAAACCAAACCCCAGCTAACTCCCTCCAAATACAAAATTAATTAGTAGATGACAACAATGTAGAGAGAGAAAACAAGAAAGACACATGAGGGATGATGTAATAGCACACACCTAGAGAGAGAGAGAGAGGTCACTCCCTTTACGTGAGCACAATGCATCCTTTTCCAGC
>KE372646.1:353195-379915 GCA_000418225.1 Zizania latifolia | reverse complement strand
ACATATGTAAGAGCACTAAGTCAGAGCCCTTTGGCATTTGCTCCAAAACAGAAATGTTGTGCTTCTGTATCTGTCATGGGTTGAACCCATGACGGAATAAACACCGTCGGGAAGATAGCCAGGCAGCGGCGGCTGCTAGCCTGCTAAGGATAAGAGGTAGACTTGGGTTGGAGAGACAAACATTAGGATGAGGAACTAAACTAATTCTTTCTTCATTGATTTCTTGATGAATACAACCCTATTTATAGAGCCTAAAAGACCTATCTCTTTAACTAACTCTAATCTAATCTGCTATTTTAAAGTCATAACAACCTAATCCTAACTGCTACAGTACCCGTGGGCGCTGTTCACATGAACAGTGTCGCGCGGTGCTGTTTACATGGCTGAGCCTGGGCCTAGCAGCCCTGGCCCACAGCCCATGACACTATCTTGGTTATGGAGGGTCCATTACTCAAGAATTGGTTTTTTGAGAAATTAGATCATCCAGAACATAAGGAAGCAATAAATTACTAAACTGTAGAAACTACAAAAAGTGTCAACCATAAACTTACTTTGAAGAGAAGAGTAGTCCACATGGTTCTCAGAACTGTTATTTTCATCAAGATGCTGTCCAACTTGCCCTTTAATTTTTTTAAAGAAATAATCAACTTTGATGGAAACAAAGAAATATAATGCAAAATAATCACATAGAAATATAGAATGCACACTGTACCACAGCTAACAAGGATAATAGTAAGACCATAAGCTTTGGTGCTAGTTAAAGTCTCCACATCAGGAATAATAAATGTGGCTTCAGTGTGGTCACTATTCCCAGAGTCATTAAAAGAAGTAAGCAAACAGGTCTGACTGAACCGATATATTGGAGAATGCTGCAATATTAAGTCATAAATGAGAAGTGAGCAATTAGACGCAACAATTTGTATTTCATGAACCAAAGAAAAAAGACTTACTCCTTCAACACAAACATTAGAAGTAGGTCTAGCAAACAGAACATACAGAGGAAAGAGATTCTGCGCCTGCAGTTCCTTATTTGTACTTCCAGAGAGTGATATAGTAATCTTTATCCTACATTCATGAGCAGAAATGCAGATCAGTGTTTGCAACAAATAAGCTCCAACATCCATTGTGATATATAGAAAACATTACTCTTGAAACATAAAGTGAGTAAAATTTATTTTAAAAGAAAACATATGTGGGAACAAATTAGACACCAACTATGTAACACCCTGTGGAAAAAAATTACCAATCAAAAACAAAGATGAAAAGTTGAGCCAATCTGCTCAAAGAGTCTAGATTTTAAGTTGTGATCCAGCCAAATATTTAAAGAATGAAAACTGGAAGCATGTAATTTTCCACATAAAAGTTAAAACAATAAACAGCATGTACATGTGTAGAGTGGGAACACAGAATACCAAATTATTCATTAAAACCGGAAATTAGTCATCAACTATTTTAAACGAAAACATATGTGGGAACAAATTAGACATCAACTATGTAACACCCTGTGGAAAAAATTTTACCAAGCAAAAATGAAGATGGAAATTTGAGCCATCCTGCTCAAAGAGTCTAAATTCTAAGTTTTGATCCAGCCAAATATTTAAAGAATGAAAACTAGATTATTGGAAACAAGTAATTTTCCACGTAAAAGTTAAAACAATAAACAGCATGTACATGTGTAGAGCGGGAACACACAATACCAAATTATTCATTAAAACCAGAAATTTCACTATCTTATTTTGGAAAATCTAGAACAAATTATGTGTTTCTCAACTTAAGACTAAATAAGATATTACATCTTTTAGGCACTTTAAAAAGACCAAAATAATGCAGTTCCTGCTGTTTATTATTTAAGACATATTGGAGTCATTTATCTGCTCTGTCAGCAGAAGGAACTGCTTTGTGAATCAGAACAGTCTCTTTTCTTTTGAGTTTTGACATATTAGATCCAAATAATCCTGACCTCTTCAGCAACTGAAACTGCTGGACAAGAGTCAAAATTGTGCACATCCAGTATTACAGCCTCTTTGTTTGAAAAAAGGGAATGGGAAAACACAGGGATTGGAGTAGCACATCAAGTTGAATGCTAAGGAATTCCAAAACATATGAATTGTTCAATTGAGCTATATGGATGCTTCAAATAAAGCATAATTGAAATTTTGGAAAGAGAATGGCATAATTGAAATTTTCTAACATGTTCAACCTCGTGTTTGATTTCTTCGAAAACTCCTATAGATTAAGCAATTCCATAGGAATTTTATAGGACTCCTGTGATCCAATTCCATTGTTCCAGAAGGCCATATGGGCTAATTTTCCATAGGATTCAGACCCTACAAAAATCCACCAGAAATTTTTTTTGTGGATTCTAGAAATCCAAGCTATACAACAAACTGTATACATAAAAGAATATCACTCTAAATAGAAAAATGAAAGAATATCACTCAGTTCTCAAGATGCTTAGCTGAATATAAATACTGCATGCATAGGTTGGAAATAGTTCAGTTTTAAATCATTCAAGGATTGTACCTCTTTTTCTGTTTTGCGTGTATCTTGTAAAGAAGACATCTTTGAAGATAAGAAGGCTGCAAAATTTACATATACTGAGCATGCTTATGTAAATCATATCAAAAGACAAGGTTTTTATGATGAAATTTACATTTTTATTGGCTCGATGTTGAATGATATTGTACAGCTCAAGTGGCTTGCAGTATATAGCTAAACTTTCTTCAGGGATAAGTTGTTCATCTGAAGACAACTCAGGGTTAAGTTGTTCATCTGGAGACAACTCAGCTGCAAACTGCTGACAACACATCTGGTCTGAAGACCTCTGACAACTGATTTCACATCCGCCGTTCCTGCATACAAATGTGCTTGAATAAAAAACTAGAATTGGTTTCACCTTACGAGCAAGAAACATGTCCAACATATAGGCATTACTACATATCTACAAATAAAGTTAACTGTATATAAATAACATGACTAAATTCAAGATATAAGCCAAGGTATTGCATGGACATCCTCACTTCCATTGAGCAATCGTCAACCATAAAAGATAGTCATTCATTTACTACTTAAGAAGACTAAATTGGTAAGCAATGATTGGTACACTCTTGCCTGTCCATTCCACCTCACTAAAAAAATCACTAATCCTGATCATACCATCAATTTTTAAGTGATAAGACGTAAGGCAAGGCGACGCCTTACTCACATAGAAAATATAGGAATTAGGAAACAAATATCAGTGGATAAGTAGCAAATTCCAAATAGCAATAGCAATATAGCATGATAAAAGTGGCAAATATCAAATAGCCAAGACTGTGCTGTGTCGCCTTACTGTGCCCGCGCCGCCTTACGGTGCCCGCGCCGCCGAGATCTCACCGCCCACGTCACGCCAGGCTGAAGGGGCATCGTGCCGCACAGAGCAAGCGCCGCGCCGAGAGTACACCGCGCTGAGAGTACGCCACGCCGCCCCCACCGAGACCGCGCCAAGCTCACACCACATCGCCCATGGTGAGACCACGCAGCCCCCAATGGAAACCCTAGCCACAATATTTCCTTGCCCCTACCAGATTGAACCCTAGAGGCCTAGACAAATACTGAAATACCCCGTGGCAGCCTGGGTGGCTAGGCCTAGATTGGGCCAGCGTCCTCACCCTCAGCTAAGGTGAGGAGATGCCCTATACCCCCTGCACCGCCTTACTGCTATGGCGACGCCTTAATAAGTATGACCATAAGTCCATAACAGAGTTTTGTGTTCCTATCCAGTTACCCAAGCATTATGGAAAATCTTCCCTAGCATACGGTTTGCAAAGCAGCATATGAGGATAATAAAATAAGAAATAAATAGCACAAACAAGACATAACAGTAAATATAGTAGGCTCTTGCATACGCTGCATCATGGTCAGGCAAAGGTAGGCCAGGCATCCTTGTTGACAAGCAGCTCGTTTCACTGGAACCCACCGAAATCAGCACACACAAGCACATACGAGTGCCCGTGAAATAAACCCTAAGCACAGAATAGATCAGTAAACTCAAAAAACTTGCAACTAATGGATTATCCAAGAAATTGATTGGATCCTACAAGCAAATCTGACCACACATGGAAGAAATTTAAGGCAAAATTGGACCAACCAAAGTTATGGCTTACCAAGGAAAGAAGTATTATTCTGGTTGGATCTTCATTAGCAGGCCAAGAAGAGATTTTCTTCTTGATAGGATCTGGCAGAAGAATGGTGATGGCAAAGGGGTTGTGAATTATACTGGAAGACTTGGGGATCGATGTCCGTGACTTCTTTTCAATGCTCAGTCAGATCGAAATGAAGTGCAAAATTCTGACCTAGCGCACAAGGGGATGAGGGTCCTCTAAGAAAGGGGGTCTGGGGGATGCAGAATGTATGTTTATCTACCCAATTCAGTAACAATGGAATAAATGACTTGTCCGCTATATTAGGAGTGTTGCCAGGTGTCATCAATGCACAGCTGATGTGTATCTATTTTCCTGAATAGATATCAACCCGTGAAAGGTTTGGAAAGGGTTGACTTTATCAAATGGAATATTTGCTCTTATGCCACAAAGTTAAGTGACGTTTGCTCTTTCGCCACACCTTGTATGTATGACAATTGGGCCTAGGGGCCACATATCATACACACATAGTGTGGCAAAATAGTAAACACCACTTAACTTTGTGGCATAAGAGCAAATATCCCTCAAATGGATAGCTTTCAATTGAAATATAGTGCAGATTTGCAACATGCATGGGTCACTACCTCTCCACCACCGACCCCAACCCAAACCCAACTCTTTGCATCATCAATGACTGCAACAAAACTCTTGGGGGCACTGCATTGCCTTCTCATGAGTGCTCACTGCTAACTTTGGTAGCAAGCATCCGTGAATTAGCTGTTCCATAAGCAACTATCAGATGTGCTAAAAGAGTAAACCTTCTTACAGAGACCTATTGTTATAACAACAACTAGCATATGACGACAAGGTAGCAAAAAGAAAGATGAGGAAATAACCCCACTTAATTTGCACATCTCTGCATGTCCATCTATGGTGGATAATGTGCAATTGTGCATGCAGATCTTCCAGAGGAGGGTATACATGGGACAAGGGGGAGTGGTGAGTGGTGATTGAGGGGTGAACTGAACTATAAGCAAGTCGGTTATCTGTTTTTGTTGTGTGACAGCTTGAAATGGTGATATTATTAATTTACGCAATAAGACTGTTACAAATCACAGCGAGGGAGAAGAAATATTTTTACAAGGAGTAAATTGCATGGTACTCCCTCCATTACATATTGTAAGTCATTTGACTTTTTTTCAAAGTCCAACTTCTTCAACTTCGACCAATTTTATAAAAAAAGTATAGTAGTATACCAACAATTACAACATCAAATTAGTTTATTAAACCAACCATTAAATAAGTTTTGATAGTATATTTATTTTATATTGTAAATGTTAATATATTTTTATTAAAACTTAATCAAAGTTGAAAATGCTTGACTATGAAAAAAGTCAAACGACTTACAATGTGAAATGGGGATAATAGGTAGCACACCTTGAAAAGTTGCATGGTGGATGCAAATGCATGTAGATCCGCAGAACTTGGCAGTTCCGTGAATTCGTGCTAATCTTCCTTAGGGAGGAATAGCAATTTATTCATCACCAAGTGACCGAAAAAAGTTGTCTACTTGCATGACTCACTTAAATAAGTTTAATTAATGACAAATTTAGCAACCTTCATATTCCTTGACCTCTTTGAACCCACATCACCATTGGTTGTACCTGTGGCACAGTTTACTATTTGAAGAGTGTATAGTGGATATTTAGCAGCATAGTGTTTCTACAGCAGGTGCATCATTCACAATAAGTTTTGTGTTAAAATAACTTGGCCCGTTTTAGGATCACTTCAATAAATTTTGTTGTAAAAAATCATATGTTGTATCAGGGTTATCACAATCCTTTTTTACGTGTCCCAAGTTTTGAAGGATTCAATGCGGCTGATGACTAGAATATATGCAACCCCAATTTTATTTGTACACAATGTACACTACAGCGGTCATATCTGGCTGGTACAGCATTGCAAAGTTGCAGCCATATAAAGTGGTCCAACAGGTGTTATGTACCAACCCATGGCAAGCATAGCAGAAGTATAGTATGTTTTTTAAATCAAAGCCCAGGAGTGGGCACTGTGTACATATGAATGGAGGATAGCACCATATTAGTTTTTAGGATGTGAGACCACAACATAAGACATTGGGTCTCCAAAAGCAACAGCTCCATGGTGAATCTTTTGCACAAAGTGAATTGTTTCTTGTGCATGATTTATCCCTCATGAAGGTAAACTGTACATGTTTGGGACCAGGGTGAGGATGCTACTAATCCAAACATGCCCCAGATTGAATACGTGTTGCCGTGCAGAGAGGCAGTGAGCCAGTGAGTAACAATTGATATGTGGTGCAATACAAGAGTCATGACCTTCACTCCTTCAGAATATCTACTTGCTCAAGAAATTCAGCCTGTTGATTTGTGTATTGTAATATGAACTAGGATATTGTGGTTTACATGTAAAGATGTAATATTGCCTATGACAAGTCTCTGATATTGAACCGGCAAGACGAAAAACTGTCTCGCAACTTTGGCATGATGCTCTATAGTCTATACTAAACAATTTATTCCTTCACCTTCTGTGGGATGTCAAAACCACAAAGGTGTGGTTGTCTACTAAAAATACCCTTTGGCTGACAGCTCCATGCCTATCCATTATAACTATTGTCATCATAGACATGTATGGGAAAATTAGGGAAGAAATTATTTGTAATCTGACAGCTAGTTGAACTTACAGGATATTACCGTGCGCTATTAGTACTGCACCACGAAACAAAGGATGCTAATCGGGACGAAACTGGATGGGTTAACTCAAATCAGTCAAACTGTGAATCGGTGAATGGATCTCCAATCCGGTCATGCTAGCTCGTGAAGTGGTTGAAACTTGAAACTGACCTGATTCATCACCTCCGAGTGGACCTCGCCGGCGCCCCGTCGACCTCCCGAGCTTCTCCACCGACTGCCAGCCTCCGGGGAAGAGTGGCAGTCCCCGGGGAAGGAGGCAAGAAGCGCCGCCGGCGGATTTCGAGGACAACGACGCAGCGGCGGCGTGGTCGCAGGACAGCGCAGCGGCGGCCGGGGAGGTGAACAACGGCGACGCAGAGGCGGAGGCGGCGGCGCGGCTGGGTGGGTGGGGAATACGGGGGAAGCAGGCTCTCGCGCGAGCTGCTAGGCTGCGGAATTGTGTAAATTATAAAATCTCATGTTTTATATATAACGTTTGAAATACAAGTTGGAAGATGCCTAAAGCTAAGGTTTATAGAAAATATTTAACCATCCGAATAAATAAATTTAATATTTAAAAGTTAATAAATAGTTTTAAAATATATTTTTATTTAAAATATATTTTTACAGTTTATATATATGAAAAATTAAACAGTTTAAGAGAGTATACCGCTTATAAGTCATATGGTACGTGCTGAAATGTGGAAATCGTTTGTATTGGATGAAAGAGTCTTTACGTATTGCATACTTATACTAAATCGTTTTCTAGTATTTTCAAGAGATGCTCAATATAATTTATATATATATTTTTAGGGATTTTAGATTAAAATGTCTCTCAACAACTTTTCTGTTCAATTCCTTGTTTTTATAGATCATCAAAACCCCCTCCATCCTTCGTGCTTCTAAGGGATGGTGCTCGGGTACCACGGATACAGGTAGTGTATACTCCTACTTGTACCCATGAAAAAAAATTATATCCGTACTAGTACCCGTTACATATGATGGATAAAAATTCGTGCTCATACATGCCACCACAAGCACCGTTTACCCATCAAATTTGTACGGGGTTAGCACGGGGGACTGCAAATGAGGTTGCTGCGGGGCCGATGGGGGGCTAACACGGGGGTTGGTGGCGCAATGGCCTGGTGCTCGAGCTAGTGGCACGGTGGGGTGGCACGATGGGTCGGCGTGTGTGGCTAGCACAAGGGGCGGTGCAGGGGCTAGCGCAGGAAGCCGACGCAGTGGATGGCGTCGGGGAGGCGCTGTGAGATGTGGAGGGAGGAGCCGGAGGTGGCGGCCAGAGAAGATGATGAGTGTGAGGCTAGGGTTTCATTTTTCTAATTGGTAGATATATTCATAATAAATAAGTAAACAAGTGAAACGGGTATGAGTAGTGACTACTCAATAATTAATCTCTCATATTTGAAATTGCACGCATAACCCTACCCACGAAGCCTACAAATGTTTAACTTATGACTAGAAAGTATACCAATCAAAGCTTCCTTCAATGCAATAGTTGTATACCTTTTGTCATGTTCATAAGAGGCCATGAAAACTCTTCGTAACCTTGCCTTCGTGATTCACAAACCTGCCTAAAAAATATTCCAAGTCCAAAGTTAGTAATTAATAATTAGTGGTATGCAAAATATAAATTTATTCTAGAAAAATAATAACATAGTACCGTAAAATTACAGCCAAATGCTCCTTTAATAATATATATCGAGACTCATCAAGAAACACCGACAAGTTTCTATCTCCAATCTCACCGAGAATAACAATCGTGACTTCTTATGTAAGGTCCTTTTAAATGCGAAGAACCTTTCTCATATGCATTCTTCACATTTTTTTCTTGTTCTTATACCAGTTAACCATCTCCTTAAATTTACCTTTATTTAAGGAAGCAAAAGACTCATCATGTCGATGGAAAGCATCATCTTGCTCAATGAGAAAACGTGTAACATCTAAAGAAGCGATCAAAAGAATCTTGTTTCTAATTTCTTCTTCCTTACTATAATTAGCTAACTTTTGAGACACATTTGTTTTTTATTCATGGAGTATTCACACTTCATGCATTGTTGTGATTGTGAGGACTATTATGTTTCTCAATTTTTTCTAAAGTATTATTCCATCGATCAAAACTGAACTTTGCAAAGACTTCGCTCCCAAAATTTTTAGGTTTTCTTGACTCAAAGAAAACATAGAAATACAAACAAGGTATTGTTTCTTTTGAAACACTATACTCTAACTAATCATA
This sequence comes from Zizania latifolia, assembly GCA_000418225.1. Classification (NCBI taxonomy): domain Eukaryota; kingdom Viridiplantae; phylum Streptophyta; class Magnoliopsida; order Poales; family Poaceae; genus Zizania; species Zizania latifolia. The sequence goes on along the minus strand of KE372646.1, from coordinate 370,829 downwards.
TTTCTCAAACTAACTTTGTTGGAAGGATTTCCAATCATTTGTTTCCATTTGTGAGGAAATGTATGATTCCTTGGTTGAGTTGGAGTATTTAAAATATATGTCTTTGTGATCCTAGGATCACTGACAATATCCCTAAAACTAAAATCATTTTTACCTCTCTTTGGTTAATTTTTGCTTACATCAATCTGAGTATTTAGATCATTTGTGCTTCTATGATTCTCATCAGTATTTGAAATACTATTTGTATTGTTATTTCTTGAACTTGAATAGTAAGTAAGCAATGTTTATTTTTTTTCACAGTGAAAACCTACTTAGAATAAGAGACAGAGAAGTGCATATAAAAATATTATTCAAACACACAACACGTGTGATGTCTCAAAGTGCACCAACTACATATATTAGTTATGCACATAATTCAGTCTATACCTGCTATGTCGATCACTTTTGCTAGAACACAAACTAAAATCAGAGCAGATACCTGTCCTTTTGGCTGGCGCTCCATTGCCCCCTATGGTTCTGCCCCTGAGGATGCCAATGGAAAAAGGGTCTAATCAGCCCAAGGAAAATACAGGTGGGAGAGATGCACCATTACATGATTCAATGTGAGAAACCATTTTATGACTTGTACGTAAATCTTGTTGCAGTTTGGTTTGGTGTGTCCTGTCAGATTGTTTTCTCCATTCATCAATGACTGACTATTGTTCTACTCTAGTGTGGAGGCTGAATCAGAAGAACAACCGTGAACATAGTGATGTGATTCGTGGATGTGGTGATGTTCAGTTAACAAGGCGTGTTCTTCTGAATGGGTACTTCATGAGAATCACTGATTTTTTAATGAAGGAAGAAAAAGATATAAGGTTGCATAGACTGCATTGTGAGTTATGTGGCTGGCCGTCCTCTCGATGCTAATTTATCTGTTGAATATGGCATGCAGTAATTCTTAGCACAATTGCAGAGCAATGATATCATTTAAACAGTGGAAAAACCGACTCCTAGCTAGGGGTATGCAAGTGGGCCCACACTGAGGAGAAATTCGACCCAAAGTGGCCCAAGTCCACAGTCCGTAGCAACAAAAGAAGCCCTCAATTGTGCCAGGTGGATAAAGACCAAGAAGTCATACCAATTTGTAATAGGGAATTGAGCCTAAAGAGCAATATACTTTTCTTATTTTGAGGTGCCTCTCTACCCTCTCAACATGATATATATAAAAGGGGAGTACCTACCACACATTATAAAGACAAATTTGAGCTCTCCCAACTAATGCACACAAATGTGAAGGAAGTTTGGGAACTTGTGCAGTTCGTAGTTTTGTTTCCTACCTTGTTGGAGTGAGTAGCTAGTTTGTGGAAGATGTCCCTCGCCTCTAGTTTGACTAATTCAACTTCGCCTTGCTAGTTAGTTGAGATGAGGAGCATATGGCCAACTATCCTTTCGTAACACATGTACAATTATTTATGTCATAGAACTAGCTTTAGATTCGACACCAAATGTTCACCCTCAATCCTTGTGTGGGCCACTCTAGTCAACAACTATACTCTGACTGAGACCACTCTAGTCTAATCAACACCTATGCCACATCCAAAATGACTTGATACATAGCCAAAATTTACCGAATTGAGTCAAGCTTGGTCCGGCCGAGCCACCACCGCTCGCTAGTCTTACCGCTAGTACCACGTTGGTCAGAGTACCGGTGCCATGTAACTTGCCATCAAACACTATATATCCAAACATCACACAAAATCAAAATCACTGGTCAAAAATTCATCACAAGTCATTGATCATTCAATGATCTCACAATGATCAAGGAGTGACCAGGGTCATCTCCACATATTTGACGCATCGGTACAAGAAATAAAATTAGGTCTACCATTAGAAAATCTATATAACTAAAGCATATTTTTATTTAATCATATAACTTGGATACATGTTATTTCTTATGATACTGATGGATATATCAAATATTAATATGCCCAGAGAGCATGAAATAGCACGAAGGACGAATCCACGAATCTTATCATAATCATAATTCATCTTTAGCTATATACTAATAAGTTATTACGTTTACATATTAATATTTAGACTTTGATTGCCATTTTGTTTTGTTACCTGATTAAGTGCATGCTAAAATTAATTGGAATATGAGCTCTGATTTTTTTGGGCCCTATGTCGGCGCCCGCATTTCCCTTGCTAATCGACCGTCCTTGGGAGCCACCATAGTGGCAAATATTGCCACTGTGCAGAATAATCTTCTCACACAAATATGCAAAGCAGTACAGTGGACCAGCACCCATATGCCTCCAAAGTTACTTCAATTATCTATTCCTTACTGATCAGCGAAGCATCCAATTGTTCCAGAGGTATGTTACCTCATCTCGTCTTATTATATATATTCTTCAGACGCTACCACAGAATCTATTATAAGTAGCGGTTTTTATATCGGTTGTGTCCAAGTCGATAGTGAAGAGTTATTACTGTCAGTTTTTAAACACATAGACATTAAAGTTTTTGAATTTGGCCACTGATAGTGACCACCACTGATATAGCACTATCAGTACGTGACGGTTATTTTTCAATCGGTACTAATTTTATCAATAGTATATGTTAGCTTTCACTAGGTTCTCCTTATAATTCAGTCAGATATTAGTAAGATCATCATCTTTGACTCACAAGATAATACACCAAAGTATTACCAATCTGTCACTGACTTGCTATAAAGGTAGACAAATGTATTGTGCCTTAGTAATATTTGATCTTTCTTCTCTAATAAATTTAATTTAACATTACATCACACATATACAGAGCATACAAAAAATATATTGAGAAGAGTACTAGGTTCCACCCATACATGAAAAGAATGGATAGTCCGACATAACTTTCCTTGTCGGAAGCAAGGACTAGGCAATAATTTGTGTGAATTTTATGTTATGGAATTTATGTACAGATTCATAGGAGACGAGACGCTCAAGGTGAAGATGCTGAGGTAGGAGGACTATTCACATTGATGGCTATTTTTATCTGAGACAGGGTTATAGCGATTAATTTCTTCTATTTTCATACTACGGCTTCTTAAACTATCCACGAATCGATTATTACCTATTGAAATCAATGCACTTCAAGAACTTGTCAGATTCATCAATTATCATGTCATTTATTCACTAGGAGAGTACAATGTTCAAGCATCTGTGCCCTTGAATACTAAGGACATGGAGAGATCAGAGCCTTCATGTAGCAAGAAACCATAGACTATTTATCCTTGTAATAAAAAATTCTCACATTCGAACCGTCTAGAAACATATATGCACGCTTATGTAAATATGTTGTGATTAGAATTGTGTAAATATATGTGCCTAAACCCTAAACCCTAAAAATAAAAGGAGAAAAGCTCGTCAGTGACAGTTTATAATGATAGGGCCACTATCAATGACGGTTTTGGAACCAACACTGATAGTCAATGACTATGAGTGCCGACTAATCAGTGGTGGTTTAGAACCCACCACTAATGGTGATTTTGAACCGCCACTAATGATAATTCCTATAGTAGTGAGAGCAACACTATCCATTAGATGACAACCAGCAGTTGAGGGTAAATTGATTAGAACTCGGTAGCTAGATTACCTAAGATGCAAGCCAGGTGCTATCATATACTCTCCCCAATATGATTACACTACTAGAGAACTAGCTTTTTATCTAACCCCTTTAGTACCTATCATAATTAGAACCGACACTAAAAGTCCTAAACAACGGTCCAAAAGGACACGAAAAATCGTTGATAGACTTATGGCTATGTACGTGCGAGTATATATCACAAACTGTACAATCATCTAGGGTAAGGTTTGAGACCAGGACAAGGAGTTCAAGCCTATTATTATCATCCTAATAGATTGTGCATACTATAGGATATAACCGGTACTAAAGGTCATTTCGGCTTTCATGTCTGACTATTTATCTGCCCCTTTAGTACCCGTTGATCTCTTCAACCAGTACTATAGATCAATTCAGCTTTCGTGTCTGATTGTGTGTCCGTCTCTTTAGTACTAGTTGATAATATCAATCGATAATATTTACTATTTAGAAACAACTGTAATTAGCTTTAACAAAGTCTAATTAAAAAATAATGTACGGAAAAACAGAAATGAAAAACAACCATAATGAATAAATAAGAACAACAGTAATGAAAATAAATTAAAAATATGTCTTTAGTGTCGGTTAATATGTACAACCAATACTAAATATAAGACCATTAGTACTGGTTAGAGTCCCCAACCGATACTAAAGGTGTGTATTAGTACCGGTTGAATAATCAATACTAGTTGAATAACTGGTACTAATGTGTCACATTTTTAATCCCGAATAGATAATATTGGTTCTAAAACTGGGACTAAAAGTGTGTTTTCAACTGTTACTAATGGGGCGTTCTGTTTTTTTGCCTTGTAGGAGTGACCATAGTGGCAAACATTGCCACTGTGCAGGACAATCTTCTCATACAAATATGCAAAGCAGCACAGTGGACCAGCTACCATGCTTCCAATTAAAGGTACTGTTATTATTCCTTCCTGATCAGCGAAGCATCTAATTGCTCCAAAGGTATGTTGCCTCATCTCGTCTTATTATATATATGTTCTTCATAGCAACAGTGTCAATTAATTAATTAGACGACAACCAGCAGAGAGTCAGGTGCTGTCTATCATATTCTCTCTCCCGGTACGATTCGTTTATCCTACATGCCTTGCTGCCTTTGAGATTTAGATTTGTACCATTAATTAGAAACGTAACTGCAATTAATGTGTATGAATGTTTGTATTTTTATTTCAATCCCTCGACAAATAGTATGCCAATTGCAAATGTTTTTGTTTTTAAGTATATACAATATATTACTGTTTCGATAGTATAAAGCATGTCAAGTGAGTGACAACATTTCCAGGCCTTCTTCAGTCTGATATATTCATTCCATCGTTCCACCCATATTTATTTAGCTATAGATATATTGTCTGCATTGTTGTCATATATACTTTGCATTAATGCATGACACCGTTTTAATATTACAATTGCAAGATAAAATAGAAACTATAAGGCAGATTTACATCTAAACTAATAAGGACAGTTCATTGTTATAGATGTAACGACCATAATTAAAATAAGACCTATTACATGATAGGTAATAGATCACCTTTATTTTTATTTTCATAATTATAGAAATTAATTATAACAGTTTGTTTTACCTCTAATATCTAGATTTAATTGCCATGTATGGAATAACTATATGCTGCGTGCCATGCCGGTGAACCTCTTGGGTCATTAGCAATTTTGTTATCTAAATTCAATGTGTTTAAGTTGAAATCTCAACCAAAAACTACTAGTTAATCAATTACTATTGTTTTCTAATTTAAATATAACTAATAGCTGAGATTAATTATATCAAGCAAGAAATGTAACTTAAAAGAGTCCAACTATAATTGATGTATTGGCATTGTCAAGACATCACACGAAGAGTTTCAGTATTGAAACGGACTAATTAATCCTACATTTCTTGTAAAAGCATATTATATCTAAACATTTGTTCCTTTGATATTTGGAGGGCCGGATGCAAATTGTTACATTCAAATCTGAGGTTTGAGCCCTTAGTCTCTCTTTGATGTATAAATTAACCAAAGATGATTTTACTCAATAACCAAACGCGTGAAATGAAAAATTGCTTTGTACTTAAAGTATTTCACCCATAGTTTTAAAAAACCGTACTAGACCGACGGTAAGGGAAAAAACCGGAATCAAACACTAAACTGGTCCGGTTTCACCAAAAGACCAAATATGCAATTGATCTGGTAAAAACGAGCCAGTTTTTTAACGGCCAAACTGGTACCAGTTTAATGTTAGCATATAAAATACCCCTTATATTTTATTTTCACACAAAATACCGCTGACCAATGGGAAGACATGTGGCGGGGGCAGGGGCGGTTAGAAACTAGCGACGGCTCTTGAAGTTGATGACGAGGAGGTGGGAAGTGACGACCACAAGCCATCTGACGAGATGCGCCAAGGCCAGACATTTTCTACTACCCCTCATTAAGATGTATTAGAAATTAATCTAAACCGTTAAATAAAAAACATCGGTTAGAATGCATTCTGCTGACAGTAGAATACACCATAAAATATGTCTTAATTTAAGTTAAGGTGGAACCTTCTTTCTCCACCCTCCACATGACTAAAAAGGCAGAGACTGATGAGATTTGCACAGTAAAAGCATTTAGCTGCTCTCCACATGCTTGACTTGAACTCAGCTGAAAAACATGTGAAATGTGACGTCCAGTTTTCTTTTCAGAGAATTGAAATGGTTGGAGGGTGGCTAGTGCAGCTTTGGGAAGAATGGGGCATCCAATGTCTGGTGATCCTGAGCTTCACCCTGCAAGTTATCCTCTTATTCTTTGCGGGGATTCGTCGGCGCCGGGATTGCTCCATAAGGTGGAGAGCCCTCCTGTGGATGGCATACCAAATGGCAGACTACACAGCAATCTATGCTCTTGGCCACATGTCCATCAGCAGCAGATCACCCCACGACAAGATGGCAGCATTCTGGGCTCCTTTCTTGCTGCTCCACCTCGGAGGTCCAGACACTATCACTGCCTATGCATGGGAGGACAACCAACTGTGGTTGCGCCATCTGCTGACTTTGGTAGGGCGGGTAGCTGGTGCTGCATATGTGCTCTACCTATACATTGCCAGTTTACCACTGCTACGAATTCTCGCCTCAAGCTTGCTGCTGCAGCCACTTTGATGTTCCTCTGTGGCCTTGTCAAGTACGGAGAGAGAACATGGACACTCAAGTCTGCAAGTTTAGACAACTTTCCACAGATGGCATACAGAAGAGGGCGTTGTTGGATTGAGTCACAAAAATCGCATGCCCTGTGATGGTGGCTCGCCTGAAGAGGACGAGCAGAAGCAGAAAATTGTTGCCCTGAACAAGCTGCTTCTTCTCATAGACTATTTTTTTTAGTAATCGAAACGATTGCAACTGACTCTACTTATAGCTAGAGCTATCAAACGGATTCATGACTCCCATGATCCACAAAAACAGGAAACAGATTTATGCACACAGCACGTTATTAACTCACACACACGCACTCAGCCCGCGATACATGATCAGCCGCTGCATGCATTCCAGACGAAGCGTTCCCTCCGTAGACGCCTCCAGCTCCTTGGTCGACTCTATGTTTAGCTCCAACGGGCCATAACCAGGAGTAAAGTTAACAATCTCCCCCTTTATCCTGGTGTGGCCCAGGATCACGAACACCCAACAGGTGCCGCATCATTGCTAGCTTCGCAGCCGGCAAAGCCTTCGTCAGAGCATCTGCCTTTTGCTCCTCAGTCCGAATGTGACGAGTTGCAATCTGCCCTGCATCAATGCATTCTCTAATGAAGTGAAATTTAGTGTCAATATGCTTACTCCTTCCATGGAACACTGAATTCTTCATCAATTCGATAGCTGATTTGTTGTCCACAAACAGCTTCACTACTTCTTGTTGCTTCCCTGTCAGTTCTGCAAGCAGACTCCTCAGCCAAAGTGCTTGGCACGCCGCTGCTGTTGCTGCCATGAATTCAGCTTCACATGTTGACAATGCCACTGTCTTCTGCTTATGAGAGTTCCAGGACACAAGGCAATCATTCAGATAGAAAGCCATTCCTCCTGTGCTTCTCCTGCCATCAACATCTCCGGCTAGATCACTGTCAGTGTATCCAGTGATCACCTCCTGTGAACTACCTCGAGTATATACCAACCCGAAATGAATGGTACCTTTCAGATATCGGAGAATTTGCTTGACAGCCTTCTGATGCAACACTGTGGGTCTCTCCATGAACCTGCTGGCCACCCCAACAGCAAAGGAAAGATCCGGTCGAGTGTGTAGCAGATATCTCAAACAGCCTATCATTCTTCTATACTCAGTGACATCTACAAATTGGCCACCAGAGTCTTTGTGCAACTGAGCTCTCGGCTCCATTGGGTACTTGATGGGATTACACTCCAACATTCCAAACTGTGTCAAAACTTTGACAGCATAGGAAGCCTGCTCCAGTGTCACGAACCAGGCACCAGGGCTGTTGCCGGAATTGCTACAGGAGAAGGAGGAGGAAGCTGGCGGGAAGAAGGCGTGCACCAGGAAGCCAAATATGAGGCTATTCGGGCCAGAGTGGGCCAACTAATTAATGTAATAGCCCAATTAACATGAGAGGTATATATACTCTGTTTGCTAGTTGTTGTAATCGGACAAGGAAGAACTGGCGGCGGCTGGCTTGGCGATTACGTTAATCGTTCAAGAATCCTATCTCTTCTCTGTGTTCTCTGTGTTTTGGTTGGGTTCTAACATTCTGGTATCAGAGCCCGCGCTTTTGATCCGCAATCCCTTGGTTTGGCTGTAAACAATCCCTGGGGAGAGGTTGGAACCTGCAAGAAATTGTGGGATCCGTAAATAACTCCTCGATCTGGTTAGCCGAGTTCGGGGGAGATCAAGCGTGGTTGTGATCCTGGAGAAACCCAGATACATCACCAGGCAAGCCGCTAGGATCATGGAGACGGATAGCAAATTCGATCTCCTGCTCAAGAAAATGGAAGAAGGGCGTTCCGATCTGTTGTCTCTTAAGGGAGCTCTGGAATCCTAGATGCCGGACGTCGAGAGGAGGATTGAAAATCTGCAAGCTACGGTCGGCAAACTCCAGATCAAGGTGGAAAAGATGGAAGAGAGCAAGGAGCCAGATGAAGATCGGGGTCCTCCGCTGAATGATTCTCATCGCAGTTTGCTATCTTCAGGGGGTGGAACAGAATTCTTGCGGCGAGGAAAGGAAGAAGGTGGACGTCCTGAGGTAAATTACTCGGCACAACCCACTGCCAATTTTGTTCCTCGTCAGGTTTTTGTGCCGGGATCGATGGGAGCAGAAGCACCTATGTACCATGGAACTGGATACATAGGTATGGGATCACTGCCAGCCATGAACTGTCCCCAGTTCGATGGTGATAACCCGCAGATGTGACGTTGCAATTGTGAAACCTATTTTGAAACCTATGGTGTACACCCTGGCAATTGGGTTCGACTCGCCACCCTCAGTTTTGTCGAAAATGCGGCATTCTGGTTGCAGTCAGTGAGGACTCAGCTTGTGGGGATATCCTGGGAATCACTGTGTGACCGTGTTTGCGCGCGTTTCAGCCGTGATAAGCAACAGTCGCTGATCCGCCAGTGGTATGTGGTAAGGCAAGAAGGAACTGTCTCAGAGTATGTCGAACGATTTGATTCCTTGATGCACCAATTGATGGCTTACGATAATTCCTTAACTCCCGTATATTTTGTTACCCGATTCGTGGAGGGATTGAGGGATAACATCCGAACAGCGGTCATATTGCATCGCCCACCAGATTTGGATGCTGCATGTGCACTTGCGTTTCTTCAAGAAGAGGCCCTAGATGGTGTTAAACAGAAAGAGTATTCTCGAAACAGTTCTGCCAGAACCAATTCCCGAGGAGTGCAGTCCAACTCATCAATTTCGGGTAAAACAATTTCTGGAATGAATACAGAGGACCACCGTGGTGTTGAAGGATATGCTGCAAATCACAAGGAGGATAGAATATCAGCACTCCGAGCGTATAGAAGATCAAAGGGATTATGTTTTGTTTGTGGAGAGCGCTGGGGCAAGGACCACAAGTGCTCATCATCAGTCCAGTTACACATAGTTGAGGAATTACTTGAGGCCATACAAAGTGATTCGGAGGACAACTTATCTGGTGATCATCCAAATGCAACACTAGAAGATACCCTGATGGCAATTTCACAGCAAGCGCTAGTTGGCACGGAATCAGCTCAAACTATCCGAATCAGGGGGTGGATTCAAGGAACAGAAATGCTCATGTTGATAGACTCCGGCAGTACTCATTCTTTCATCGATGAACCATTGGCCATGAAACTGAATGGGGTTACAGTATTGCCAAGAGCAATACAAGTTCGAATTGCTGATGGAGGGCAAATGACTTGTTCCAGAGTGATGGCAAACTGTCATTGGAAGTTGCAACAGAGGAGTTATGTGACAGATTTCAGATTACTTACACTCGGCAGCTATGATGCAATTCTTGGAATGGACTGGTTACAACAGTACAGCCCGATGAAAATAGACTAGGTACACAAATGGCTTGAATTCAACCACCAAGGGCAACAAATACGAGTGCAAGGTATTACTCCTCAACTTGCTCAGTGTCATTGTGTTACCAGCGAGCAAGTTAAGGGTATGTATCAGCAAGAATCCCTAATGTATTTGGTGTGCCTATGTGCTTGTAAGCTGGAATCGGTAGACATTGTTCCAAGGGAAATACAGCAGCTGATTGACCAATTCAAGGATCTTTTTGAGGAGCCAAGGGGACTTCCTCCCAGACGTTCTTGTGATCACAGAATACCATTGGTACCTGGGGCTAAACCTGTCAACATTCGACCATACCGGTATAACCCCGCCCAAAAGGACGAAATTGAGAAACAAGTTACGGAAATGTTGCAATCAGGTGTAATTCAACCAAGTTCCAGTGCCTTTTCATCCCCTGCGTTACTTGTTCACAAGAAAGATGGAACTTGGAGAATGGTGATTGATTATCGTCAACTCAACACGATCACCGTCAAGAGCAAGTACTCGTTACCGGTAATTGATGAGCTCCTCGATGAGTTACAGGGATCTAAATACTTTTCAAAACTGGATTTGCGTTCGGGGTATCATCAGATTCGGCTGGTTGATGGTGAGGAGCACAAAACAACGTTTCAAACACATACTGGGCATTATGAATACAAAGTTATGTCCTTCGGATTGACGGGAGCACCTGGCACATTTCAGGGGGCTATGAATCGGACTCTGGAACCGGTACTCCGAAAATATGCATTGGTTTTCTTTGATGATATACTGGTTTATAGTCCGGATTTACACTCCCATGTGCAACATCTGTCGCGTGTGCTGGAGCTCTTGCGTGAACACCAATGGAGGGTAAAATTTAGCAAATGTTCTTTTGGGCAATCCAGTCTCTCCTACTTGGGTCATATCATTAGCTCAGAAGGAGTATCCACTGACCCGAGTAAAATTCAGGATGTTGTCAAATGGCCACGCCTAGAAACAGTCAAGAAGTTAAGAGGGTTCCTCGGATTAGCTGGGTATTACCGTAAATTTGTACAAGGATTCGGCATTATAAGTAAACATTTGACACAATTGTTGAGGAAGGATAATCCATTCAAATGGAACCAGGAAGCAGAGTCGGCATTCTTGGCCCTGAAACATGCCTTAGTCACTGCACCTGTACTGGCGCTCCCTGATTTTTCTCAACCATTTGCAATCGAAACATATGCTAGTGAGCTGGGTATAGGTGCTGTTTTGTCGCAGAATGGCCATCCAGTAGCATATATCAACAAGGCTTTGGGTCCTAGGACTAAGGGACTGTCCACTTATGAAAAAGAATGCTTGGCAGTATTACTAGCTATTGACCAATGGAGATCCTACCTTCAACATCATGAATTCTTGATTTATACTGACCACAGGAGCTTGATTCATCTGTCTGATCAGAAACTATCCACCCCATTACAACAAAAGGCATTTGTCAAATTGCTTGGGCTACACTATTGCATTTGCTACAGGAAGGGCAGTACTAATACTGCAGCTGATGCCTTGTCCCGGAATGACAACAGTGAGGTTGTAGAACTTGTTTCGCTGTCAAGTTGTCAGCCTCAGTGGCTAGAGGAAGTAAGTAAGGGGTATATGAAGGACACTTTTTCTACTCAATTACTGTCTAAACTGGCCGTAGATCCTTCAGCTCATGAGGAATTTACTTACCAGGATGGGTTGCTAAGGTATAAGGGTAGAATTTGGGTTGGTGATAATTCTGAATTGCAGCACAAATTAATTTCTGCACTGCATGATAGCCCAGTGGGTGGTCATTCCGGATTCCTTGTCACTTACCACCGGGTGAGAAAATTGTTTGCTTGGAAGGGTTTAAAGAAGACTGTGCAACAACAGTTAAAACAATGTGCTATTTGTTTGCAAGCTAAACCTGAAAGGACTCGGTACCCGGGATTATTGCAACCCATACCAGTGCCCGAAGGAGCTTGGCAACTTGTTACACTGGACTTTATTGAAGGATTACCGAAATTGGATGGTTACAATTGCATTTTGGTGGTGGTAGACAAATTTTCGAAGTATGCTCACTTTATTCCCCTACACCACCCATTCACTGTTAAAGAGGTTGTGAAGGCTTATATGAAGGATGTTTATAAGTTACATGGATTACCACGGGCAATCATATCCGACAGAGACCGGATTTTCACAAGCATGTTTTGGCAGCAACTATTTGAGAGCTCCGGCACTGCCTTGCACATGAGCACTGCGTACCATCCGCAAACTGACGGCCAAACCGAAAGAGTAAACCAGTGCTTGGAGATTTATTTGCGCTGTTTTACGCATTCCTGTCCTGCCAAATGGATCAAGTGGCTTTATTTGGCTGAGTATTGGTATAACACCAGCCCTCATTCGTCATTGAAGAAAACTCCCTTTGAAGTCTTATATGGACACCCACCTCGACAATTTGGAATTGATGCTAGTACCTGTACTGTTCCCGATCTGGTTACATGGTTAGCTGATCGAGCAGTGATGAACCAAGTGTTAAAACAACAGCTACATCGGGCTCAAAATCAAATGAAGATGCAAGCGGATAAGAAGAAAGTTTTCGGGAATTCAACTTGGGTGATTGGGTTTTCATCAAGCTTCAGCCATACATTCAAAGCTCAGTGCAAAAGAGGGCTAACCATAAGCTCTCCTTTAAATATTTTGGTCCATTCAAGGTGGTTGCAAAAATTGGTGCGGTGGCGTATAAATTACAATTGCCTGAAACTAGCAGCATTCATCCCGTGTTTCATGTGTCGCAGCTGCGTGGAGCCCCAGGAGCTCCAGTCGGCACGCCCAGCCAAAGTCGTTCTGTACCAACTGATACTCTTCCCTTCCAAATTCTGGATTACAAAGCTGACGAGGGTAAGGGTGCTTTGGGTGTCTAGGTTTTGGTGCGTTGGATCCCAGGAGCAACAGAAGAAGCTACTTGGGAAGATATGGAAGAGCTCTAGAAGAGGTTTCCTCAGGCGTTGGCTTGGGGTCAAGCCAAATTTCAAGAGGAGGCGATTGTCACGAACCAGGCACCAGGGCTGTTGCCGAAATTGCTACAGGAGAAGGAGGAGGAAGCTGGCGGGAAGAAGGCGCGCACTAGGAAGCCAAATGTGAGGCTATTCGGGCCAGAGTGGGCCAACTAATTAATGTAATAGCCCAATTAACAGGAGAGGTATATATACTCTGTTTGCTGGTTGTTGTAATCGGACAAGGAAGAACTTGCGGCGGCTGGCTTGGCGATTACGTTAATCGTTCAAGAATCCTATCTCTTCTCTGTGTTCTCTGTGTTTTGGTTGGGTTCTAACATCCAGTGTGATGCCATCTTCATGCTGTGACACCTCAATTCCAAGATAATAAGACAGCAAACCAAGGTCACTCATTTCAAACTCGGCAGTCATCTGTTGCTTGAAGATTCCAATCTCCTTGGGATCATCTCCTGTAACAATGATGTCATCAACGTAGACACCAATTATAACTGCAGCTCGTCCTTCTCCTCTTGTGTACACTGCCTGCTCCTGCACACATCTTTTGAAACCAAGTTGTTTCAAACTTTTGTCTAGCCTGATGTTCCATGCGCGGGGTGCCTGTCGGAGCCCATAAAGAGCCTTGCTCAGTCTGAGCACAAGATGTTCTTTGTTCTTCACTTTATAACCCTCCGGCTGAGAAACATATACTTCTTCTTCGAGCTCTCCATGCAAAAATGCAGACTTTACATCTAAGTGATGAACCTGCCAGCCATGGTTTGCTGCCATGGCAAGGATGAGTCGCACGGTGTCCAACCTGGACCACTGGTGCGAACACCTCCTCAAAGTCAATGCGTTGCCGTTGCACATAGCCTTTGGCTACCAACCTGGCCTTGTGCTTGATTACTTCTCCATCTGAGTTTCTTTTTAGTTTGTAAACCCATTTCAAACCTATGGGTTTGTATCCTGCAGGCAATGAAGTCAGAGTCCAAGTTCTATTCTTCTCAATAGATTCAATCTCCTTTGACATGGCTTCCTCCCAAGCTGGATGTCCTACTGCCTCCTGATAGCAAGACGGCTCCCCCGCCTCAGCAAACATGGCTATGTCATCTTCATCCTCTTCGGCAAAATCCACCCGGCGCGTAACTTTCATGATATCATCCATGTTCCTGTATCGAACAGGACCTTCTTCAGTAAAGATTACACTCGCCACCACTGTTGGAGAAGACATAGATGTTGGTATTGACGACGGCATGTCTAGTGGTGATGTAGAGTCCGCTGCATGTACCCATGACATTCCCTCCGTCACCGGTGTTGTCGGTGTTGCTGCCCCAGTCGGTGGCGATGGAGGAGAGCCCGGCTGAGGTTGTGGAGTGGCCGGCATATGTGTCGGTTCAGACATCGTCGCCCCGTCAAGTGGTAGAGCCCCGCTCTCAGCCGGAGCGTGGAAGAAATCATCCTCAATGACGAAATCAGAAGCTTCTACATATCCCGCGCCTGCACTCCATTTCCATTCTACATTTTCTTCAAATTGAACATCACGACTTACAATCAACTTGCCGCGCCGTGGATCGAAGAGCCGATGCGCCTTGCTGCCCTCCTCGACGCCAAGATACACCATGGGTTGGCTTCGATCATCAAGTTTCTTCAGATAAGTCTGCACTTTGACATGTGCAGTGCACCCAAACACCCTGAGATGTCCGAGGTGAGGCTTCTTACCGACCCATCCTTCATAAGGAGTGCGATCACCCATCGCCTTTGTTGGTAAACGATTCAACAAGTAGACCGAATATCGTACCGCCTCTCCCCAGAACCTCCTGGGAAGACGCATGCTCTTGAGCAGTGACCTTGCCATTGCCATCACTGTCCTGTTTCTTCTTTCAACTACTCCGTTCTGCTGTGGTGTGTAGGGAGCAGTGAAATGATGAACAATGCCAGCCTCGTCACAGAGGTCAATAAACCCAGCAGACCGAAATTCCCCACCACGGTCTGTCCTCAACGTCTTGATCTTGCGGCCACTCAAGTTCTCCACCTGCATCTTGTACTTTCTGAACACAGAACAGGCCTGGTCCTTGGTCTTGATCACATACAACCACATCCAACGAGTGCAATCATCAACGATCAACATAAAGTAGCTGTTACCGGCAAGTGTCGCAGGAGTTATCGGACCGCACAAGTCGACATGGAGGAGTTCGAGCACCTCCTGCACTCTATAGTTTGCCACTGCCGGGAACGGTTGCCGCGTCTGTTTTGCCACCAGACAGTCCCGGCACAATTGGTTGGGATGTGCTATTGCCGGCACACCCGCTGCCATCTCTTTGTCAGCTAGCTGCTTCAGTGCGTTGAAATTGACATGCCCAAGCCGTGCATGCCAAAGCCAAGTTGGGTCATCGAGGCTTGCCAAGAGGCACACCGGAGATGCCAGTTGTAACTCGATCTTGTAGAGGCGGTTCGGTGTGCGTTTCACCATCATCAGCAGACGTGTTGGGCTCTTGACGAACACCTGCAGGTAATCTTCATTCATGATTACACGATGGCCACTTTCAGTCAACTGACCAAGGCTGATTAGGTTGCTGCAGAGACAAGGTATGTAATAGGTGTCTTGCAACAGCCACTGCTCGCCATTTTTGCAACTAAAGAGCACTAACCCTTTGCCCATAATCTGGACGTGGGATCCATCGCCAAACTTCACTGTTCCAGTGACACCCTCATCAAGTTCACGGAACTTGGCCTTGTCACCAGTCATATGGTTGCTTGCGCCATTGTCCAGATACCAGGAGTCTGTGCATGGTGCAGTCTCGTGGGCACCAAGCAGCTTTGGTGTTACATTTTCTTCATTCAGGAAGACGACCTCCTGCAGTCCTTGCCACGCTGGTGACAAGTCTTCAAGCGAGGCAAGCATCAGCGCGGGCTCAATGTCGTCGGCTCGCGTCAAGTGCGCCTCGGAGTCCTTCTTCGGCGCCTTGCACTCGTTGGCGTAGTGCCCGTACTTCTCACAGTTGAAGCACATGATGTGACTCTTGTCGCGCCCTCCGCTGCTGGAGCCACCAGAGCCGCCCTTTGCTGGTGACCCGCCGTGCCCGCCATGACCACGGCCTCTGCCGCGCCCGCGACCACCCCGGCCGCGACCACTGCTATCGGATGATTTGTTTTTTCTTGAGAACTCGCCTGCCTCCTTCTTCTGTCGTGCGTCCCACTCGGCCCGAGTGAGGAGAACCTGGCCTTCGCCACTGCCGCCGCCACCGGTCGCACGACTTATGCGTTCGTCATAGGCCTTCAACCGGCCCACCGCCTCCTCGAACAGCATAGTGTTGAGATTGCAGAATTGCTCCATCCTGGCGATGCAATGGACGAAGCGATCCGGCACAGAGTCAAGCAACTTCTTTACCAGCGTTGCATTCTCCAGCGTTCCGCCAAGATTGGCGTACCGGATCGACATCCCCGAGATTCTGCCGGCGAGCAGATCGAGGGTATCCCCCTCCCTCATACGCAGAGCATCGAACTCCCCTTTCAATGTCTGCAGACGCGCCTCCTTGACGCGATCTTCACCAACAAACCTCATTTTGAGGCTGTCCCAAACCTCCCTTGCCGTCTTCTTGCTGGCCACCTGCATCAGGAGATCTTCTGAGAGAGATTGAAGAAGATGCGACCGCGCCTTCTTGTCCTTCTTCGTGTCGACGGCCACGCCGACCGCCGGCTCGATCGCCTCCCAGACCTCCTCCGCCTCCATCATGGCTTGCACCCGGATAACCCAAGTGGTGTAGTTCGTCGCCGTCAACTGCGGGTACTGGAACGGCCCTTCGCCGCCCTCCCGCGCGCCTACTCCGGCATGAACGATCGACATTGGATGGAACCGAGGGTATTTGGGCATGCAACAACCAGTGCTCTGATACCAAATGTTGGATTGAGTCACAAAAATCGCATGCCCTGTGATGGTGGCTCACCTGAAGAGGACGAGCAGAAGCAGAAAATTGTTGTCCTGAACAAGCTGCTTCTTCTCATAGAGACATAGACTATTTTTTTTAGTAATCGAAACGATTACAACTGACTCTACTTATAGCTAGAGCTATCAAACGGATTCATGACTCCCATGATCCACAAAAACAGGAAACAGATTCATGCACACAGCACGTTATTAACTCACACACACGCACTCAGCTAGCGATACATGATCAGCCGCTGCATGCATTCCAGACGAAGCGTTCTCTCCGTAGACGCCTCCAGCTCCTTGGTCGACTCTATGTTTAGCTCCAACGGGCCATAACCAGGAGTAAAGTTAACAGGCGTGGAGAAGAAAAAGTGGACACAGAAGAGATCCTGTTGAGAGCTTACGACACTGGTGTTATCGAAGGTTGGGATAAAATGCATTGGTATGATCTGGCTGAGATGGTGCAGTCCCTCTTTTATGACGTGTTGTACACCAAGGCCGCGGTGATCCATACCTGGTATGGTTGCTGCACCCGGATCATTTCACCGCTCTGTGTAGTGGCAGCATTCCTGCTGTTCCACTTCAGTA
>KE372646.1:336438-349993 GCA_000418225.1 Zizania latifolia | reverse complement strand
CAAGGCCGCGGTGATCCATACCTGGTATGGTTGCTGCACCCGGATCATTTCACCGCTCTGTGTAGTGGCAGCATTCCTGCTGTTCCACTTCAGTAACAAGGATGCCTACAGAAGAGTTGATGTCACCATCACCTACGTCTTGTTTGTTGGGGCCCTCATCTTGGAGGTTTTAGCGTCCATCAGGGTTGCAGGGTCGTCCTGGGCACGTGTGTCCTTGCGCGTTCGGGGATGGCACCGCCTGTACAATGCAGTCATGTGCTTACGCCGCATTCTCAAGGCGGGAAACAGGAGGAAGGCGGGCATAGACTCCCTTGGGAAGTACAACATGCTGGAAATCTGCACTGCTACTCGTGATATGAGCGACATGAGGGGTAAGATTGCCAAGGCAATGGGTCTCAAAGACTGGTGGAACATGCTGCGTTACTCAACAACCATCTCCATCTCACAAGACATGAAGGCTTTCATGCTGGAAGAGACCCTGAAGAGATCAGGCATAAAGGAGTTGAGGGATTCAAGGGGCAGGTGGACACTTGAGAAGATGGGGATATATGAGGATCTCAAATGGATGATCGATAGCATCGACATGGACCATACCATCCTTGTGTGGCATATTGCCACGGATCTTTACCTCGCCAGCTGTAGTGACGACATCCAAGGCAGTGCTCATGATAGGGTGATGAATAACACGATTAGGGCGCTCTCCAACTACATGATGTTCCTCCTCGTGGCACACCCTTACCTTCTGCCCGGTTTCATCGACCGCCGCCGATACGAGGATGCCATCTTCCATTTTTCTACGATGTGGCATGAATGGCTTGATCACTCAGCTCAGGATGAATATTGCAGGATGAACCCTTCTACATCCTTCAGAGTTAAGAAAATTGTCGAGTGGAAACTCTCGGCTAACTCTAGCGACATGTCCCGTGATGATGATGGACGTCCTGCGGATGGATGCTAAAGAGGACGTACTGCGCCTCTCTGGGATGCTGATTCGTAACAAATGGAGCATTCCCAAGTCAGATATGCTGAAAGCAATCGCTGGGGTGTGGGTCGAGCTGCTATTCTTCGCAGGCGGCCGATGCGTCACGGAACCCCATTTCAAGAAGCTGAGCAGTGGCTCTGAGTTCATCACTGTTGTCCTGCTCATCTCCGACTTACGTCATCGCAACGGCAATGAAGTATAGAGCTCGTAGGTGGCGGCAACGACGAGAAGAAAAGGCTGGCGACGAAGAATACTAGGGTTAGAAGTAATATGTATAGAGTGAAAATATTCTATGTAAAGACTTTTATTTGTGCTACGTGCACCTAATAAGTGTTTAAGAGACTTTGTGTTTTGTATTTTTGTTTGTTTTGGTTTGGCCTAATTGCTTGCTATAGCCAGATTTTTTGTTTTTTTGTTTTTTTTCACAAAAATATCATTACTACATTTTGTGATGCTCTACCATTTAATTCAAAAAAAAAATTAAAAAAATATCACCCAAATATTTGTATCATTGTATCACAAATTTTCTTTATATTCCTATATTTTTCTCGATTTTTCCTATTTTTATAAAAAACAAGAAATTTCTATATATTTTCTATGATTTTTCTCTATTTTTATGTATTTCTTAAAAATTGATTGGTTTTTGACGCAAACTGATCAGTTATTGTGGCTAAGTGACTGGTTACCAACACTAAACCACACAGTAACCAACGGTTACCGACTGGTAACAGTTCATTAACTGTTTAGTTTAAAATTTTGAATCAACTTTTGAATTTCAAATTTTGAATAGTGTACACTGGTTACCAACTGGTAGCCATACTAACCAGCCGTCAGGGCTAAACCAGTTACCGGTTCAGGTTAGGGGAACTCTGCCGTTTAGTAAAAAGTTGCAGAAAATTTATCCTTTTAATTAGAGGTCTTTGTGAGTTGTGTGTCAATTAAAGTTCTCTGTGGCTAGAGTTATTTTCCTTTATATATTTTCTTTTATTTTTATGTGCATGTATATAAAATTATATGGTACTAAATTAAAGTCTAAAATTAATTAAAAGTATTACATCAAGTACGTGTTGTATCGTATTGTATTGTAGAGACCTGCTGTATCGTATTGTATTGTAGAGACCTGCATACGAGACATTGGGTATCTGGCGCTGAATGCCTCTAATTAACATTGCCGGGTCTTCCACCAAACATTGGAAATATGTAGAAAGCATACCTTGAACAACCATCAAATCTTACCGTGCCATGTCAACAATCTGATTGATTGATGCTGACTCAGGCATCCACGCTGATTGATTAATTGATGCTGCCAACAGGCAAATTACAGCAGCAAGAAAAAAACAGTTTAAATAAAAAGCTGTTAGATGAACCCTAAAAAGACACAGATAAACTGGTCATTTTAGATAATCATCATCTTTCTTAAGAATTAAAATTTAGTTATCCAGCCAAACGATTTTCTAACTAATTTTGATTTACCATAGAATCTCTGACTTCATAGAATCAGAATCTGAAACTGTACCAAACACGGTCTAAGCCAAATAATCCCCTTCAAACTTCCAGTTTAGTGTCGTACGTACAGGGTCGATCGACTCTACTATGCTGCTCAACAAATTGGTTTGAAGTGATCACTAAGGTAGCGTTTGGTTGGAGGGCAAAGGTGGATGGAATGATTCCGTTGTTCAGTTTTTGTTGGATGAGATGATTCATTTTTTTGTTTGGTTAGATGGGATGAG
This sequence comes from Zizania latifolia, assembly GCA_000418225.1. NCBI lineage: Eukaryota > Viridiplantae > Streptophyta > Magnoliopsida > Poales > Poaceae > Zizania > Zizania latifolia. The sequence goes on along the minus strand of KE372646.1, from coordinate 347,281 downwards.
ATTATGCAGTTTTTTATTTGGTTAGAAGTACATGAGCATGAATGGAATGTAATCCTCTCACAAGAAATGATGGATGAGTTTGTCCAGGAAAAAAATCGGATAGAGTTGTCCAGCATCTAGAGAGAATATTCACTTAGGCTAGATATAAGATAGTTCTATCCAGCCTACTCGTGAACTAGAATATGAATATGATTTTTCTATAAATTTTAGTGTATTATTTCAGGCACTTGCAGTTCAAATTTCACCTATTTCAATTTAAATCCTAGAAACATAATTAATGAATTAAAAATAGCAAACAGACCTAGAAAAATGCAAAATTTTTACATGGAATAAGTTATGTTGTATATTGAGTGTAGAAAAAATTTCAAGCTCAAACAAAGTGGCAAATATCTTACTGCCTTGAACTGCTAGAAAACCCCATTAACTTTAGTATTTCATAATTACATAGAGAATAAATAAATTACACATATTAATATAGTGATGTTATGTCATCCTGAGTCTCTAAAAGTCTGATCTGTGTAAAATCCTAAAATAGATACGGATGATATCCATTTTCATATCCACATTCAGCAGAAATTTGGATATCCGTTTCCATATCCATATTTGTCAAACGAATTCGGATGTTTCCGTTTATCATCCACATTTAATTCGGATACGAATATGGATATCCATATTTACAATTTATCGGATATGAATACGGATAATTCAGATATTTTCACATCTGTATCCATCCCTACCTGGGAACCAGTGTTCTTTTCAGCACCAGTCGAAGCATCCTGCATGCACAATAAATGATGGCCAGGAAAGACAGCAGGTTGGACTTCTGGTGACATCTCCAAGGGTGATGATTTTTCTGTATCTGCAGGAGCAAGGTTAGGTACAGGAGTATTACACGTAGATTGATTAGCTACAAATTTGTCCCTAGATAAATTGTGTAGATTGGAAGGAAGGAGCAGGATCTCATTCTGGAGACGTGCATCAGCATTTGGGTGGAGACTTTTGAACGGAAAAATGGACTCATCAAAGACAAGGTCTCGTGAGATGTATACTCGACTAGACGGAATATCAAGGCATTTAAAACCTTTATGTAACAAACTATATCTAAGAAAAACACATTGCTTGGAACGAAATTGAAGTTTGTGTGTATTATATGGGCGAAGGTGAGGCCAACAGGCACAACCAAAAATGCGAAGCGAGGAGTAATCTGGTTTTTGAGAAAAAAACTTCTCCAGAGGTGTAGCACCATTGATAGTTGGACTAGGGAGGCGATTGATTAAATAGACTGCTGTGAGAAACGCCTCATCCCAGAATTTGAGAGGCATTCCTACATGGGCAAGCAAGGTAAGACCAACTTCAACAATATGACGATGTTTACGTTCAGCTGACCCATGTTGTTGATGTGCATAAGGACATGAGACATGATGGGCTATCCCAATGCGAGTAAAAAGGAGTTTAATTTTTGATATTCACCGCCCCAATCGATTTTCATAGTAATAATCTTCCTATTGAAAAGGCGTTCTATAAGGTTTTGGAAGTCATGAAAACGTTGAAAGTCTTCAGACTTGTGTTTAAGAAGATAGATCCAGGTAAATTTACTAAAATCATCAATAAGAATGTCTCCCAACCGAAGTTGGAGCTGGACCCCATACATCTGAAAACACAAGATTTAAAGGACTATTAGACTGACTCGAAGACTTAGGATAGGAAAGTTGATGACTCTTTCCTTGCTGACATGCATCACAGATAGTGTCCTTATTGAACTCATTAACAAAAGGAAGATTATTATTGCTAAGAACTTGACGAACAATAACTGAAGACGGGTGGCCTAGACGACTATGCCACCGTGTGGATGATGACTTGTGAACTCCAAGAGTGTGCCGAGCAAAGGAAGGCTTCAGACGATAAAGCCCTCCTTCACATTTGCCTTGGTGCAGCGTTCTCCTCATGCCCCGGTCCTTAATGAGAAAATGACAGGGATGAAGTTCTATAAAAGCATGATTATCAAGGGCAAGCCGATGTGCTAAAACTAAATTCTGTTTAGCCTCCGAAAAGAATATTTTTAAGAGCAAGATCACGATTAAGAGTAGGGACACTAGCATGACCAATCTGTGTAATCTCCATACCTGTTCCATTGGCAGTGTGCACTTGATCGTTGCCGTTGTATCTTTCTTTCACTGATAACTTGTCTAGTTCATCTGTGATGTGGTCCGTCGCACCCATGTCAACGTACCAGTTGAAATCAATGCCATAGGAAGCGATGGCCGATCCTGCCATCTTTTCTTCAGCAGTGAAGGAAGTGTCAAAGCGCTTCCAACACTTGATCACCGTGTGTCTGATTTTGCCACTTAGCTGGCACTTTGGCCGATCACCGGTGTTGCTGTCGTGGCTATCGCCATGACCTCCTGGATGGCCGTGGCCTCTATGTCCTCAACCACACTGAAATCCTCCACCACCTCGTCCACGAGAGGCAACATTCACTGAAGATTGCGCCACTCCTTGGCATAATTCAAGACAATGTTCAAAGCTTGTTAGTTGCATTGTTAATTCAGAAACGGAGATGGGTTCGATGCGGGCTGCAACTGCTGACACCATCGGATCATACTCGATGTCGAGCCCCGCAAGGATGTAGGAGACAAGGTCCTCATCGTCTAGCTTCCTGCCAGCTGACACCATCTCGTCAGCCAGGCCACACATCTTGGCGATGTAGGTTGCCACCGCCATGTTGCCCTTTTGTGTGGTTGCAAGGGCCATACGCGTGTTAATCACACGCGCACGCGACTGAGATGAGAACATTTTCTCAATCGCATCCCATACTCCAGCAGCCGTGGGAATGGAAACCACCTGAGACAAAACATCTCGTGACAGTGAGAGCAACAAAAAACTTAGCACCTGCTGTTCTTGTGCAGCCCATTCAGCATGAGCTGGATTGGGAATGCGTTCCTCCTTGTCGTCTTGTATTGCTGTGATGGTTGAAGATGGCTTCTCCTTCGTGCTGTCAAGAAAGCCTGCCATCTGTGCTCCACGCAGAACAGCAAGGACCTGGGCTTTCCACAATGGATGATTCCCACAAGCAAGCTTCTCAGTCACCGATTGACCAAGGCCTGAAGCACCAGCGCGATTAGATGAAGACGATGCCATGCCAGATAAGAGAAGGATGGCTCTGATACCATATAAACTGGAGTGAATGTGGATAACCTTCCTGGCTCCACGGTACGTGTTTATATATAGCTCGGAACAGTCCCGAGCGTGACTTTTACAAATGATTAGACTAATCATAACAGAAAATAGAAATTGTTATAGAAGATAAACACTATCTCATCCTATTGTTTAACACGTTATCATCTAGATTATCATCTAGCTGTTTAACAGGACATGCGTGTCCTTGTGCGTCTGGGGATGGCATCGCCTGTGTGGTGCAATCATGTGCCTACGCCGGATTCTCAAGGGGGAAACAGGAGGAGGGCAGGCATGGACTCTCTTGGGTAGTTAAACATGCTAGAGCTCTGGACTACTACTGAAATGATCGACATGAGGGTCAAGATTGCCAATGCAATGGGTCTCTACTACTGGTGGATCATGCTGCGTTACTCAACAACCGTCTCCATCGCACAAGATATGAAGGCTTTCGTGCTGGAAGAGATCCAGAAGAGGTCAGGCATAGAGGAGTTGAGCAATTCAATGGGCATGTGGACACTTGAGACGATGGGGATATACGAGGATCTCAAACGTATGATCAACAATATCGACATGGACCATACCATCCTTAGCTTGTGTGGCATATTGCCATGGATTTTTACCTCGCCAGCTGCAGCGACGACATCCAGGGCAGTGATGTTGATTGGATGACGATGAGTAGCACGATTAGGGTGCACTCCATCTATGTGATGTTCCTCCTGGTGGCACACCCTTACCTTCTGCCCGGTGTCGTTCGCCGCATCCGGTACGAGGATGCCTTCTTCCATTTTTATGCGTTGTGGCTTGAGCGCTCAGCTCGGGATGCTGAATGCCGCTGGATGAACCCTTCTACTCCCTCCATCTCAAAATACAACAATTTCTACCATTTAAATTTTATCCCAAATATTATAACTTATACAACTTTTTCTCCTAAATCTTCATATTTTACCCATATCTGGAGTACTAGTTGAGAGGTAGTTTGGATTTTTTTTCTTATATTTTAATAATCATGTCAAAGTCTAAAAATAACTAGACGGAGTGAGTACATCCTTCCGAATCAAGAAAATAGTCAAGTGGAAGCTCCCGGCTAACTCTAGCTACATGTCCCACGATGATGATGGACGTCCTGAGTATGGTGCACCTTAGGTGGATGGAACTCGCCTCGCCGGGATGCTGCTTCGCAACAAATGGAACATTGCCAGGTCCGATATGCTGAAAGCAATCGCTAGGGTGTGGGTTGAGCTGCTATTCTTCACAGGCCACCACTGCGGCGAGGAATCCCATTTCAGGAAGCTGAGCAGCGGCTCTGAGTTTGTCACTGCTGTCTGGGTCCTCATGGGACAATATATGGCTAGGATCGAAACAACATGAAGGACAAATCACGAATTTACCTTTAACTATTTACTTATTACATTTACATATTAGTATTTACACTTTGATTGCCTTTTTGTTTTGTTATCTGATTAAGTACATGCTTAAATTAATTAGAATATGAGGTCTGATTTTTTTCCCCGATGCGGGCGCCCACACTTCCCTTGCTAATTGACCGTCCTGGGAGTGACCATAGTGGCAAATATTGTCACTGTACAGGGCAACCTTCTTATACAAATTAATATGCCTCCAAAGTTACTGTGATTATTCCTTCCTGATCAGCAAAGCATGCATGTCATGAATCCTCTCATGACATGCCATTTTTCGTATTCCTTACTAATCATGGAGACTCACTATGTCATAAACCCTCTCACTCACCACGCACCTTTGGCTACCTATAACCAAGTAAACCAAGATTTTTTTTATATAAGTTCTTTCTAACTTTAACTCAAATTAGTGCAAACACGACATATGTAACATAAAAACATGAAAACCAATTTAGACTCCCATAAACAGAGTCAAAATTTACCGAATTGAGTCAAGCTCGGTCCAGCTGAGCCACCACAACTCACTGGATGTCTAGACTTACCACACTGGTGAGAGTATCGGTGTCGGCACCCGAGGATGGAATTCCTGAATACCTGGAGCGTGTAGCATACTAGTCTCATGATCAGTGGCTAGTATACGCATCCACAACCTTGTCATCACATCCATACAACATACACATACATAAATAGATAACAAGGTTCTTAACTAAATGGTACATATGTCATAAATCAGAGATAGGGCCGATCAGCCAAATAAAAGAGTTCAAACGCAGCGGAAAGAGTAGCAAAAGTACAAAAGTTCCTTGATATGCCCATCTACCAAGACCACACAGGCAACCGGCTAGGAACCACCCTAGAAAGATCCATCATCGAAATCCCCAAAAATAGAGGCAAAGTACTCGTCGCTAGGCATATCGTTTCCTGCATCCAAATCTAAAAGAACAACATCCACACGAGGTGGGTCAATACATAAACGTATTGGCAAACACCTACCCACACCTTGGGAAGACATATTTATAAATGCAATCTGAGATCAAAGAGGGCTATATTTGTAGTTTATTTTTAGCATAAAGCAAGGTTCGGTTCATAATAGTAAATAGTAGTAAGTTGCAACGAAATTTGTAAATCAAGATGTAAATAATAGTAATAGCACATATGTAACGTCATGACACCATACTTGTGCCCTCCATGGCAGCAAGTAAACATTTCATTCTTGGCCATCTCGACAAAGAAAGATAAATGCCCTTTACCACCATACCCGGTTTTACCATTTCTCTTATAATTCTCCAACACTATACTAGTATCATTTCACCAAGCCACTTATGACCATGAGCACGGCTAATCGATTAGTTTTAACACTCTGCAGAGGTTGTGCACTTTACCCACATGACACAAGCTAGTAACCATGTCTACCATGTCACGCGATACTAATCGGTACCCTTTTCTACTAGCTCATGATGAAGTTATTTCATTGCCCAAAGCCTAACCTTGCATGAGCCTGGCAAGTGTTTATCCACACTAGGAGCAACCCTAGTGCTGCTAGGCCAGGGGGCCCTCGCTGGTCCTAGCGTCGTGAGATGAACAAACCCATTCACTCAACGAGGCACTTAAACCGTTGTATTGGATACGCTTAGATGCCCATACATGGGTAGCTCCTACAAGCAGTCCCGTAGGCCCTGCTCCTACTACCACGGCCTCCCAATGCAAGGCCGAACAATGAACAACTTCATAACTAAGGTCACCCCATAAATAACACATGTGGTTGCACTATGATTCTTAGTTAATGACACATAGTTCGGTCCTTAATCGATCCGGGCGAACACTCCCCCTATCGGTGCGCAACTACCACCATATGCACACCACTTGTCGCCCAATTCTTACATTAATTTATTTTTAGCTTTCATCCTCATGGATAACAAAGGAAACCCCTTTGCAAAACACTTTAAGTAGCGAAATTGAAAAGGTGATTATTATGTTGTTGTAACCATTATAATTTCTAAGCATGGCTAAGCAATAGCTATAATAGTAGCTCGGATATACCTAATTTGTGTTTGAACACAATCTACCCTAAATCCTAGGGATACAAGAGTAAGGGGATCAACTTAACAAGGTGGGAAATGCAGCAATTGGGATAACTATACCGATCGATACCCATATTTATAAATCATCACATGCAACTCTATAAATAATAAAGCGTTTGCAAAATATACAGGATGCAACATGTTCAAAGGAGGGATGAATAGGTGCTTGCCTTGCTCAGCAATTTCCTCAACTTCCCCTTGATCCAAAACAAGCTCTTCGTTGATTATCGGTTCTTCATCTAACAATTTAAACGCACGATTCAAATAACTCCAAATAACATCAAAAATAAAATATGCTAAAATGGCATGATATTTATACAACAAGTGATGTTGGATTCTAAATGAATTTAGGTGAAATTATTTCTATTTTTAGATTAAGCATGATAAAGTTATTAAAGGTTAAAGTTTATATACATGTAGTATGATTATAGTGATTTATTTATTTAAACAAACAAAATTGGTTTCAACCCATTTGGAGTTCGGATGAATTTTCTAAGTTTCAGCCTTTTAGTTCCAGAATAGTCCTAGAGGTTCCTGAAATTTACAAATAGATCATTCTTCTTCCTCCAGCCCACCCGAACAGAGGAGGCATACAGGAGGTTGTTCCCATAGGAAATGGCAACTTAAAATGGCGTATCTTGGTGGGCTAACCATGGGAATGGAACTAGGGAACCGAGGTGAATCTAATGGTGGTCGCGGTGTACCTTGGGATGGCCAGAGTTGCGCCAGCGACTATGAGGTGACTTGAAAGTTTCCGGTTCACCATGGACAGCACAAACTAGCCAAGGAATCATCAAATTAGTGCATGCACAAGATAGAGGAGGTCTCATACATGGTGTGAGTGCGGGGAATCGGACTAAATCTCACCGGAGAGGGAGAAATCAATGGTGGAGGCCTAGCACTGAAGACGAGGAAGAAGACACCGATCTCCCTGCTCGCTGCGTCTTTGGCCGAGCCACTTGAGGGGTTTTGGTCCCGCTGTCAAGACGAAGCTGATGGCGCGATGGCTCGGCTTGGAGTGAACCGAGGTGGCCGGAACACGAGCACGACGCCACGGACGCGCCCTGACTGCGCTCTAGAATGTGCTAGAGCTCGTTGACGTTCCCGCGATGATCGTCGGTGAGTTGGCTTCACCGTCTTCCTCACGGCCGGCGAGAGAAAAGTGGAAGAATCAAGCAACTCATGCTCTCTCCATTGCTTAGCTGGACACTGGGAGGAAGAAGGAGGTTGGGCGACCTGGTTGGAGAGGTTAGAGGCAAGCTTTGGTGTTGAATTGCTAGCACACGTGTTGCCCATGCATGGAGGCGGTTTGTGGGTGTTTTTGCTGTTTTAGTGGGCTGGCTGGCCATGGACTAGGGTGGAGTGATAGCAAGAGTGGCTGATGGGTGGGTCCCAAGTCTAGGGTGGCCCACAAGCAGTGAGAGGAGGAGCAAACGAGGACTGCTAGTGTGCAGTTTTTGGTCACTTATGTATTTTGGTTGAGTCAAAACTTAGTGCTGCACCTTTCTAAAAATTTCAAATTTTATACTGATAGTAGAGGATTTTTTGCTGCACGTACTGACCAAGTTTAAAGGTTAAACCAGCTACGGTTTTTCCTGGGTAAATTTGCAAATTAGGCTATACAGCAAGCTTATTTTCATATTTCGAGCTGTATTGCTATGTTGATTTGAGCTACCAAATTAAGTCCAAAATTTATGAAATTTTTATAGGAGAATATTAGTTAGGTAATATATTTTGTAGAATTTTTATATAATTATTGGAGTAATATATGGTTCACACAAAATTTTCTATTGTTCTTGATGCATATGAATGCATTTGTTTCATGCATGCAAAATTCTAAAAAAAAACAATCAAAATAAATTCAAAATACAGAGGAAATTCCCATTGGATTGTTTGTCATGCATTTGTTTAGTTTTACAATTCTGAGTATGTTACAATCAGTGCCATGTAACCTGTCATAACTCAATGACGTCTGAGAAAGAAAACGAAAGGAGCTTTGGGTCCTCATCATAAGCACCGTCTCTGGTGAACCAAAGAGTTAGGGTGAGTCTTTCATCTTCAGTCACCTGCAAAAATATGCACTTTATTTGTAAACAAGAAAGAGCATGCAAGAAAGTTCAGAAGAAACAGGAAATTCTTGATGAGATGATAATTTGGCGACATATGAATTGATGTTTACCACAAAAGAAGTGCAAGGAAAAAAGATAGGTACAAATTAGGATTAAATATTTGATAATGAGACATAACTTTAAATACCTGTTCCAGCTTAGAGCTTACCCTCATATGAATTTTATTTCATTCATCAAAACAAAAAATACAGAAACAATCAACTGGCCCATGCAGGAAACAGAAATGTACCTCATTGTAACATCTCGATTTTCGGGCTGTTTAAAAACTTTTTATTTTTAATAAAAACCTAACCATGAAATTTTGGTTCTTCGTTGATTTGTTCTTAAGTGCCAAAATAATTCTACCTCAATCAAATAGTAATCACTATTCACCATCTGAAAACACTATCCACGGTATGAAAACACTATTCTTAATCAGAAAAACAGCCTTTCTTCTATTCAAATTCCTTGTTTCTATCCTTAAGCTCATTCGCAAACCATCTTCTGCTCTAATTATACAATAATCAAAGTTAGACCTTCCTAACTCAACTTGAACTTAGTATTCCATTCAAATCAAAATAAAGTTTACCCTGACTAAATAGTAATTACTATTTGCAAACGAAAACTCTATTCATGAACCGAAGAACAACATCTCTTGTTTCCAATGTCCCTGTTTCACCTCTTAATTCTATTTTGAAATCAAAATTTTCTCTTAAGAAACCTCTTTAAATTAACTTGGTTTTAACCCCAATCACCCCAGCACAAAAATTGAATCAATTCTTTTGACAAAGCTATTCCTGGCAGACTGGTCTTTTACTCTAAACAGCACAACCTCACCATCTTCCTTCTTCTACCCTGAAAACTCCATTCCTAATCCTGAAGTCAGCACTTCTTTCATTCAGATTCTCTGCTTCCTCTCTTAATTCCACTCTGAAATCAACCTGTTTCTAAAAGAGTCTTGTAGGTAGCTTGGTTCAAATTTCAAAAACTATAACCCAAAGGTTAAACCACTCCTTTTTAACTTAGAACTCTTCCTGGTAGTTTGTTGCTTTCTAAAAACAGCACAGTCTCATCATCCCTCTTCTTCTTCCCTGAAAGCTCCTGCTGTCTAGTTTCCTCTTTGAGTTAGTTGTTGCTGCACTGAGTTCACCAGGACACTTCTTCGCTGTTCATGCACACCAGAACGTTGTCGCACTACACTGTGTCCACCGAGCTATCTCTATTTCTGTTCTTCCGTACGCCGGAGATCTTCTCTGTGTGGGTCATAGCTTGCAGTAGCCAACGACCGGCTTGGAAGCCACGAAAGCTTCGATATTGCGCCATTTGTCTCGCGAAGCTGATTGGACCGCCGGTGATCAGCTTGGGAGCCAAGCCAGCTTCGCCGAACCCTCTGTTGCTCGCGCCGGTGCAGAGGACGTTTCCTGTCTTCGCGTCACGACGAGTGCTCCGGAGTCCGGAGCGCCCCACCTTGAACCCCTGACGTGCCAACCAAGTCGGAGCCCATCTATTTAAAGCCAGCTCTCTTCTTCTTCGCGCGACCCCGGCCATCTCCCCCAAACCCTAAGCAGCGCCGCCCAGGAGTTGTCTTGCTCCAGCCGTCGTTCGGTGAGTCCCTTCTCCTCTCATCCCCGAAGCTTCGTTTCGCGAACCAAGGCCAGGAACATGAACCATATAGCACACCGGTTCCATTTTTTGCAGCCGGGGAGCTGGATCGCGATCCCTCACCGGAGAACGTCACCGCCGCCGCCTGTTAGACAGCTGGCCTGCCCTTTACATGGCTGCACGCATTGCCTTGTATGGTCCTGTTACCTTGTATGCTTCACGTGGTTTGCGCGCTCTTGCCTTGCATGCTCGTACTTGCCGCATATACGCCTCGCGTATGCACTATATATATATATGCTGTACCGCACATGGCTGTTCTCATCAATCTATCAATACTAGTATTGTACCCGTGCTATGCACCGGTGAAAATAAAAAAATAATTATATTATTAGTCGGGAGTTGAATTCTTTAGAACTTTAATTTAGTAGTTAGAAATATTATAGCAGCATCAAAGAACAAT